>JAWZYV010018000.1:0-53542 GCA_038373885.1 Cheiracanthium punctorium
ACTGTGATCTTTTGATATTTTACTGTACTTTTTTTTATATTTTTGGTTAGGATTTTATGATTTTTTAAGAACCTCCGTAGCTAATGTAATTGAAAATTATCAGGGTATTTTTGAACAAAATTTAACGTTAAAGTTGTCTGATAAAAATCCCACGTGTGGGAAGAAAGGTGTAGCTAATATAATTTTTGTTATGAGCTATTTGTTAGTGGACCAGGAGAAGTTTTTGGATTTTTTGAGGGAGACATCCTTTCGGAGTGTGAGCTTAACCTTTCCGAGATATTTTTGCTAACGTATAATATTGTTTCGCGTTATACATCGTGGTAACTGTGCACTATTTGTACAGGCGAATGGCTTCACAGTTTTTGGCTTTTTTCTTAAAACGCTCTACTCGATTTCTTAGTTTTCCAGTTTTTCCCGACTACCTTTTTCGTAAAAAAAAAGAAAAAAAAACGGGGGGGTTGAGGGGGGCAGAGTCCCCCCTCACATAAAAATCCCATTATTTGTGAAATTTAGGTTTTTTTAAATTTTTAACCCTAAATTCTTGTTAGAAAACGCGATTTCTGTGTCCATCAATTCTTAAATTTCCTTGAATTTATTCGTGTTTAGATTCCTAACCCTTAATTATTTCTACAATTTTTCTATTTCTAATTTCTTGTTCGAAAACGCGAATTCTACGTTCATGAATTCTTAAATTTTCTTGATTTTATTGTTGTTTACATTCTTAACACTAAATTTTTTTTATAATTTTTCTAATTCTCATAGTTTTTTTCGGTTCTGAAAACGTTGCTTCGCGGCCATTTTTTTTACCATTTTACATTTAAACCTAAATTTTTTGTGGAAATCTTCTAATTCATATAGTTTTTCCGCTTTTGGAAGTGGTTTCACGGCCATTTTTTTTTTATTGAAAACGGCATTTTTGGCCACTTCTCTTTCGTTTTTGGCGCCGTCGAAAACGGCCTTGGCATCAAAAAAAAAAAAAAAGTCGCCAAAAGTCAAGGTAGGGGGTATGTCGAAGATGCGCCTTATTCAGCACAAACTTGCTATTTAGGCGTGTCCTCTGCAGTGATGTAACCTGATCGCGGGGAAATGATACATCTGATTTTCAATTGGAACAGACAAAAAGAAATAGTTTTTTTTAAGTGCAGTGAAGTGAAGATCTATCCCACTATGAGAGGGGGAGCAATGAAGCTTTTGTCCTAGCCCCTATCTCTGCAAATGGTTATATGCATTTTGTGCTCAATTAACCCTTTAACGCGCAGTGTTCCCGCTCTGAGAGCACCAAACTCTGACGTTTTGACTCTTGCCAGTAACGAAGAATAGATTTGATTTCTATAAAAATAGTTGCGTGTGACATAGCTCCACGAGAATCCTTTACTTTTTAGCACGTCATTTCCCGTAAAAAAATTGTCACGATTATTTTTAAAAGCACTGACATGACATCTGCTGAAAAACGGAAGAATGCGAGAACAGCTGGATAGATTGCCCAATGCTGAAAAAGGGCAGCCGTTGCCATCGCTCGACTTAACTACCAGTAAGATGGCTGACGATCGAAACGTTCATCGCGTGCAACAGATCTAGAGACCCTTTTTTGACGACAGCTGGCTGTGGGGCACAGCCAGCTGTCGTCAAAAAAGGGTCTCTAAATTGCAGATTTTGAGCGTAAATTGCAGATTTTGAGTTTCATTTGTTTAAATTTATATTTGCATAGTAAGTTTATGTTTAAATGACAGTGGAAAATGTCTAATTTATCATGCTATAAATTTTATTTAAAATTTAACTATAAAATTTAGTTTCATCATTCAAGAAATATTATTAAATTTTCCTTATTTTCTGATAAAAGTAAAAGCTGATATTATTCACTCTGTTACAAAAACATTTTTTAAAAAATATCTCTTAATTATTGGATTTGTTAAATTTTATTAGTCCAAATATATATAAATATTTGTAATTTGTCATATATATTTAGAAGAAAAAATATTACAAAAAATGCTTACTTTATTGCAAACTATGCCATTTGCATAATACAAGAATGAAGCAGATTTTGTTGTTATAAATTCAATTCCGCTGAAATCGGTGAGGACCTAAACAAAAAAGTCGCAGATAACGATCACATGAAAAATTTTCCGAAATCTTTTACTCAATTTCGTACCATACAAAATGCGCTTAGTTCAAGGAAAGCAAAATTCTTTGGAATGAGACCCAAAAAAGTCGTACTGAAAAATATTCCCATTGACACTCCTGTAGTTGAGGTAAAGAACGAACTTATCAACAAAGGATTCCAAGTATATAGAGTCTCAAAGTTAAAAAATTACAAAATTAAAGTGCCTATGCCAATTTATTTATGTGATATTTACCCATGTGATAATTTTGCTAATATACTATTGGATTTGACTGAATTTCTTGGTTTCTACATGATATTTATTATGTCCTATAGAAAAAAATATAGTTTATATTTCAGGTAAATCTTTTATTTTAAATTATTGTTCCCATTTCACTCTAGGCTACAAAAATATCCTTCTAATAACAGTGCACAGGTTTCAATATAATCTTGCTTATTTCCTTAAAATGCATGTTTTAAGGAAATAAAACTCGTATAGTAGTTTTGTAAAATCTAAATATATTAATTTGAATGTTTTCGTGGCTTTGAGGTAAATATTTGCTTGATTTATGAAAATTGTTTATTTTATTCTGATACAAAAGCTAAGTATCTCATGAGACGATTTATGTAACAGAGTAGACAATTAAAATCCTAAAAGCAATATTCCTGGTAGTAGATATGAGACAGAAAGAAATAAGTTTAGAAATATTAGAATCTCAAAAATAAAGTTTTTCTACCGGTAGGAATTTTCATTGATACTTTTTTTTTACGAGTATTAATATTGAGATAATGTATTTTACCACCATTATACCAAAAACCAGACATTGTTTCTGTGATACAGCGTATGTTATCATAAAAATTGTTTTGAAAAATTCGAATCTGCAGAGACTTCTTTATCTTCGGTCTCTGTTATGTCAGCTTTGTCTTCATACTATCGTTAAGAACTTTATATCTGACAGTAATTGGAGATTACCCCCCCCCCCTCCTCCTCCTGCTATTTCAATAATATGGCAAACTGATATATTTATTTACTTTTTACCTAATTTGTAGAAACTGAGTGTAAAGTTTTTTCTACTGAGAATATCAAGGGTAGAAAGTAGAATGTTTAGTCAGAGGTCCAAATGACCCGTGAATTCATAACTTCCTTGGCTCGTACTCATGACTTAAAGGAAAAATGCAAAACGACTGCGTGGGATTTTCGCTTTTCATTAATTTCGCTCACGAGAGTTAAAAGAAATAAATATTATTTTCAAGGAAGATATTGTTACCATCTCTCTTAAAAAGTTTTTTGTACTGAGAATATCAAGGGTAGAAAGTAGAACGTTTAGTCAGAGGTCTAAATGAGGCGTGAATTTATAACTTCTTTGGCTCGTACTCATGACTTAAAGGAAAAATGCAAAACGACTGCGTACGATTTCCAAAATCTTTCTAATTTTGAAATTCTTATTGAGTATTTCCCTTGATGGTTCTCTTAGACAGGTGAAATGTTGGAAGGAGTAAGAGGCTGTTCTCTGCTCTTCTGACTGCAAGCACGAATGTTACCCAGCAACGGTCGAACTAGAAGATGGGTTTCATGATTGAAAATTTATTTGTTTGAAAACGCAATTACTTTTTTGCTGAGACAATATTATCACTGTGTTTTTTATTTCACTTTCTTCATTTAATATTATCGTCTACAATGTGCAATATTCTTATAAGACTTTTGGTGGTATTTTAATTTATTGTCAGATGAAAATTTAGACAGAAAAACGTGATTTTGAATGTTTGATAAAATATGGGGAATTCCATAGACCAGATATTTACAATATTAAAAAATGTAAAATTCATGCCTGGAATGTTGAAGATGTTAGTTTTTCAGAAATAGGACGTTGTATTGGAAGACATATACATCTACTGTATCTAATTGTATACCTGGAAAATATTTTATTTGAGGGGATATTCTAGCGGACGCACAATAGACGCTTTATTGAATCACCATCAAACTGTAAAAACTCTAACTTTTTACTTCAAAATTTGTTTTATTTTAATACCGCTATCTTTTACTGCCTTTTTGCGCAAAAGAAATGTAATTTACGTTTGCTTTAAGCAGTTTAAAAAAAAATTGTCACTTAATAAATTTATATATGATCCCTTAACCCATGAAAATAACACATTTTATTTAATATAAATTAAACCACCAAACGTAAAAATTGGAAATTTTGCACAGTCATGTAATATTACTTTCTGCATCTATTTCCATCAAAATTTGGCTATGTCGCTATTTTTAATTTTTTTGAATATTAATTTAATAATTCATAATTCATATTAATACTTTATTAAAAAATCATAATAATAGTGAATTATGTTTGGGTCGTTTAGTTCTAAATAGTAGGAATAAAATTCAGCTTCTTATTATCAATATTATATGAGATATGAATTAAAGTATGAAAAAATATTTTAAGATATGGGGAACGGGATTTTGGAAGCTCATATATCACCCATTTTTAGTTCAAATTGATTGAAAATTGGTATCCGGAGTTAAAATGAGCTAAATTTTTGAAATATGTAGTGAAATCTAGGGGTTGCTAATTGAGAAAAAAAAAAGTTGGTGCGAATTTTAATATGCAGATTTCTCCTTATGCAATTTTTATGAATATCAAATTAAAGTGTAATTCAATCGTAAACGATTGGTATCTGTAACTTGGCTGTACGACGAACGACGGAAAAAAAAAGTACAAGTGGGCCTTCTTTTTCCGCAGCTGTACATGGCAGACTTCAATAAAAAATTCTGTGTGTGTGTGTGGGGGGGGGGGGGAGCATGAACGTAATTTCCTCATAAAAAAAAATTAAATATTTAAAAAAAATGTTTTTGACAGTATATTTTTAGCTGACTTTATATACAATTAGCTGAAATACCCATCCTCGACGGGTTAGTGAATGCAAATTTCCAAACAGCAAGAACTTTCGTCAGCATTGTAGGAGTGCACAGAATGGATGTAGTATGTTGCCAAAGTAGAGAAAGCCAAGTTATAATTTTTATATTTTGTTAAAATATTACAGGTTAGAGAGTTGCTAAGTAATATCATTTCATTCGCTTTAGTCGTAATTATGTGATGCGCGAACGAATATTTTCGCATATTGAAATAATTTTCGCAAAATCTCAAAATTTAATCAACATTTTTGAAAAATTGGAAGCCTAGAATTTAAGTTGAGTGACAACCTATCACATGCCACCCAAATTCGTTTCATTCCCTGCAGTCTTTATTTCGTGATGCTGGAACGAATTTTCAGCATTTTAAAACAATTTTCGCAAAATCTCAAAAGGTAATCAAAATATTTTTAAAATTCAACGCCTATAAATTAAGATTAGCTACTACCTATCATATCACTAAATTTCGTATCATGTGTATTAGTCGTTATTACGTGATGTTTGAAGAAATATAAACGTATTTTGAGAGAATTTTCACAAAATCTCAAAATCTAATAAAAATGTTTAAAAAATTGGACTCCTATAGCTTATGTTGATCAACCATCTATCGTGTGAACAAATTTCATATCATTTGCTTTAGTCGTTATTACGTAATGCGGGAAAAAAGATTCACTCAGTTTTGAACGATTCTCACAAAATCTCGAAATTTCATCGATTTTTTTAAAATTAGATGCTTTTAGTTTAAGGTGAGTGACCACCTATCATTTCACCAAATATCTTTTTTCACCTTTGCAGTTATTAAGTGATGTGCGAACAAAAATTTACGCAGTTTGAAATGATTTTCGCAAAATTTCAAAATCTAATCAAGAATTTTTTTTTTTTTTTAATTGGACGCCTGTGTTTTAAGTTGAGTGACCACCTATCATGACACCCAATTTCATATCATTCGCTTCAATCGTTTTTACGTGATGCTTGAACACAAATTTACGCAGTCTGAAAGGATTTTCGCAAAATCTCAAAATCCAATCAAGTTTTTTTAAAAATTGGACGCTTGTGTTTTAAGTTGAGTGACCACCTATCATGACACGCAATTTCATATCATTCGCTTCAGTCGTTTTTGCGTGATGCTTGAACACAAATTTACGCAGTTTGAAACGATTTTCGCAAAATCTGAAAATCTAATCAAGATTTTTTAAAAATTCGACGCCTATGTTTTAAGTTGAGTGACCACCTATCATGACACCAAATTTCATATCATTCGCTTCAGTCGTTTTTACGTGATGCTTAAACAAAAAAAGCGTCCCGGACAGAATGACAGACAGACAAACTTTTTTTTTTTGAGGGTCGCATCGGATTCCCGGGTGCTTGAAACAGATAGAAATCGCCAAATTTTTGAATTCCAAGAAATGTACAGACAAAAGTCTAATTTTATTTATATAGATGATGAAACTGATTTGTAATTAAGTGAAACCTCGATATATCGTTCCCGCATTCGTCCTTTTCCCATATTGATTGTTTTATTTTTATGGACTATGTACAAATTGTATTGGAACAGCGTTACAGAAACCCGCATTTATCGTTCGCTAAAAAGTGACTTTCCCGCATTCATCGTTGTAAAATTTTCATCCTGCACGTGATGTTATGCTATTATCTTCTTGCTCGTTTATATTATGAAATACTGTATTGTTTGAACTGTTTAACATATTCAAGTGAAGCTTTTTTGCCTGAATCACCTTATTATGACAAATCTTATTCTTGATGTGTTAATAGAAATTTAAAAAATACATTTAGTGTCTGTAGGGCTCTTTGCTCTTTTCATAAAGATTCAAATAAACACATTAAGCGCCAAAGCTCCCGTTACGGGAACATCTATTATATAATCATTAAAAACAGTCCAAAACACATTAAAATCCGTTTGTAGAACTTTCGGTGGCAGCCACCACCTTCTTCAGCTCAGGTCTTAGTTCCAAATGCCTAGCTCTCTTCCTCAGTAAGGCGTTCCACCCAGGATCTATCTGCGCTGGATCTATATGATATGACGCATGCGCAGATAGATCCTGGGTGGAACGCCTTGCTGGGGAAGAGAGCTAGGCATTTGGAACAATGTTTGGAACTAAGACTGCCACCGAAAGTGCTACAAACGGATTTTAATGTGTGTTTAACTGTTTTTAATGATTTTATACTATCCGTCATTTTGCTTTTAAATTATCTATTATATATATTTTTTTTCATTAAATATTTTAACGCAATTTACGAAAAACACATTTTATATAAACATTTGCACTATAGGGTGTGTTATATAGTGAAAATGCTTATATAAAATGTGTATTCCGTAAATTGCGGTAAAATATTTTAAGAAAAAAAAATATAATAGATGTAACGGAAGCTTTGGCGCTTTAGAGCCGGATTAGGAAACATTAGAGCCGGATTGGTGATTCCGGTTCTTAGTATTTTCTTCCCTACTCCACGGGTATGGCGAGAGGCAGATCCAGTTCCCTGGCCCTTTCCCTTGCGTACGCAACCCTGATTAATTTTTTCGAGTAACCATTACACAATTTCTGGCTGAATTAACGATTACAGACAGTTAACTTTTATAGCTGCGCGTTTGCGCTTTGATGAATATTTCTACTGCAGGTGCAGCCGTCTCCAGCGACAGTGAAGATGAACTTTTACTGCTACAGATGTATACTTCTACTGCAGGTTCAGCCGTCTCCAGCAACAGTGAAGAGAACCTACTTCTACTGCCTGTTCAGCCGTCTCCAGCGACAGTGAAGAGGAACCTACTTCTGCTGCAGGTTCTGCCGTCTCCAGCGACATTGAAGATGAACCTACCTCTATAGCAGGTTCAGCCGTCTCCAGCGACAGTGAAGAGGAACCTACTTCTGCCGTCTCCAGCGACAGTGAAGATGAACTTCTACTGCTACTGATGAATACTTCTACTGCTACTGATGAATACTTCTACTGCTACTGATGAATACTTCTACTGCAACTGATGAATACTTCTACTGCAGGTTCAGCCGTCTCCAGCGACAGAGAAGATGAACTTCTACTGCTACTGATGAATACTTCTACTGAGGGTTAAGCCGTCTCCAGCGACAGTGAAGACGAACTTCTACTGACACTGATGAAAACTTCTACTGAGTGTTCAGCCGTCTGCACAGACAGTTTAGAGGAAACTACTTCTACTGCAGGTTCCGCCGTGTCTAGCGACAGTGGAGAGGAACCTACTTCTACTGCAGCTTCAGCCGTCTCCAGCGACAATAAAGATGAACCTACCTCTACTGCAGGTTCAGCCGTCTCCAGTAACAGTGAAGAGGAAACTACTTCTACTGCAGCTTCAGCCGTCTCTAGCGACAGTGAAGAGGAACCTACTTCCACTGCAGCTTCAGCCGTCTTCAGCGACAGTGAAGAGGAACCTACCTCTACTGCAGGTTCAGCAGTCTCCAGCGACAATGAAGAGGAACCTCTTTCCTACTGCAGGTATAGCAATGTCTCTCGTTATTAAAGAGGAACCTTCTTCTACTAAAAGCAGAGCAGTCTTCACCATCATACGAGGAACCAATTGGAGACGATGCAGTATGCCCTATCTGCTTGGAAACCATCATAGGTAATACAGGACTCTCTGTAAGCCAAAAGACTCTCTGTGAACACAACTTCCACATCCCGTGCTTAAAAGAGTTGCTGAAAACAAAACAGGGGATGCCCTGTGTGCCAATCTACTACTCTCCGGACTGTGCTTCGGGTATCAAAGCTGCAGAATTCCTATCAACTTCAGAGGATTAGAACTAGAACTGTGACTGTCCTAGAAATATAAATTGGAGGTTATGCAGGATTCCTTATTCATAACTACAGCTCACTGACTGCTGAGTTCAAAACATTAGAGCCGGATTCGTCATTGCCGGTTCTTAGTATTTTCTTCCCTACTCCACGGGTATGGCGAGAGGCGAACCCAGTTCCCTGGCCCTTTCCCTCTCGTACGCAAACCTGATTAATTTGTTGGAGTAACAATTACACAATTTCTGGCTGAATTAACGATTACAGACAGTTAACTTTTATAGCTGCGCGTTTGCACACTGATGAATTCTTCTACTGCAGGTTCAGCCGTCCGCAGCGACAGTGTAGATGAACTTCTACTGCTACTGATGTATACTTCTACTGCAGGTTCAGCCGTCTCCAGCGACAGTGAAGAGGAACCTACTTCTGCCGTCTCCAGCGACAGTGAAGATGAACTTCTACTGCTACTGATGAATACTTTTACTGAGGGTTCAGCCGTCTCCAGCGAAAGTGAAGACGAACTTCTACTGCTACTGATGTATACTTCTACTGCAGGTTCAGCAGGGTCCAGCAACAGTGCAGGTATAGCAATATCTCTCGTTATTAAAGAGGAACCTACTTCTACTGCAGGTTCAGCGGTCTCCAGCGACAGTGAAGGGGAACCTACTTCTACTGCAGGTTCAGCCGTCTCCAGCAAAAGTGAAGATGAACCTACCTCTTCTGCAGGTTCAGCCGTCTCCAATGACAGTGAAGAGGAAACTACTTCTACTGCAGCTTCAGCCGTCTCTAGCGACAGTGAAGAGGAACCTACTTCCACTGCAGCTTCAGCCGTCTTCAGCGACAGTGAAGAGGAACCTACCTCTACTGCAGGTTCAGCAGTCTCCAGCGACAATGAAGAGGAACCTCTTTCCTACTGCAGGTATAGCAATCTCTCTTTTTATTAAAGAGAAAGCTTCTTCTACTAAAAGCAGAGGAGTCTTCACCATCATAGACGGGGAACCCACAGGAGACGATGCAATATGCCCCATCTGCTTGGAAACCATCATAGGTAATACAGGACTCTCTGAAGCCAAAAGACTCTGTGTGAACACTACTTCCACATCCCGTTCTTACAAGAGTTGCTGAAAACAATACAGGGGATGCCCTGTGTGGCGATCTACTACTCTCCGAACTGTGCTTCGATTTCAAAGTGACAGAATTCCGATCAACTTCAGAGGATTAGAACTAGAACAGTGACTGTCCTAGAAATTAAAATTGGATGTTATGCAGGATTCCTTATTGATAACTACAGCTCACTGACTGCTGAGTTCAAAATATTAGAGCCTGATTGGTCATTGCCGGTTCTTAGTATTTTCTTCTCTACTCCACGGGTATGGCGAGAGGCGGATCCAGTTCCCTGGCCCTTTCCCTTGCGTACGTAATTCTGATTAATTTGTTGAAGTAACCATTACACAATTTCTGGCTGAATTAACGATTACAGACAGTTAACTTTTATAGCTGTGCGTTTGCGCACTGATGAATTACTACTGCAGGTTCAGCCGTCTCCAGCGACAGTGAAAATGAACTTCTACTGCTACTGATGTATACATCTACTGCAGGTTCAGCAGTCTCCAGCAACAGTGAAGAGGAACCTACTTCTACTGCCTGTTCAGCCGTCTCCAGCGACAGTGAAGAGGAACCTACTTCTGCTGCAGATTCTGCCGTCTCCAGCGACATTGAAGATGAACCTACATCTACTGCAGGTTGACCGTCTCCAACGACAGTGAAGAGGAACCTACTACTGCCGTGTTCAGCGACAGTGAAGATGAACTTCTACTGCTACTGATGAATACTTTTACTGAGAGTTCAGCCGTCTCCAGCGAAAGTGAAGACGAACTTCTACTGCTACTGATGTATACTTCGACTGCAGGTTCAGCAGTCTCCATCAACAGTGAAGAGTAACCTACTTCTACTGCAGGTTCAGCCGTCTCCAGCGACAGTGAAGAGGAACCTACTTCTACTGCAGTTCAGCCATCTCCAGCGACAATGAAGAGGAACCTACTTCTACTGCAGGTTCAGCCGTCTCCAGCGACAGTGAAGATGAACCTACTTCTACTGCAGGTTCAGCCGTCTCCAGCGACAGTGAAGAGGAAACTACTTCTACTGCAGCTTCAGCCGTATCTAGCGACAGTGAAGAGGAACCTACTTCTACTGCAGGTTCAGCCGTCTCCAGCGACAGTGAAGAGGAAACTACTTCTACTGCAGGTTCAGCCGTATTTAGCGACAATGAAGAGGAACCTCTTTCCTACTGCAGGTATAGCAATCTCTCTCGTTATTAAAGAGGAACCTTCTTCTACTAAAAGCAGGTCAGTCTTCACCATCATAGACGAGGAACGCACAGGAGACGTTGTAGTATTCCCTATCTGCTTGGAAACCATCATAGGTAATACAGGACTCTCTGTAAGCCAAAAGAATCTCTTCGAACACTACTTCCACATCCCGTGCTTACAAGAGTGGCTGAAAACAAACAAGGGATTCTCTGTGTGCCGGTCTACTACTCTCCGGACTGTGCTTAGGAATTCAAAGCGGCAGAATTCCTATCAACTTTAGAGGATTAGAACTAGAACAGTGACTGTCCTAGAAATTAAAATTGGAGGTTATGAAGGAATCCTTATTCATAACAACAGCTCACTGACTACTGAGTTCAAAACATTAGAGCCGGATTGGTCATTGCCGGTTCTTAGTATTTTCTTCCCTACTCCACGTGTATGGCGAGAGGCGGATCCAGTTCCCTGGCCCTTTACCTTGCGTACCCCAACCTGATTAATTTGTTGGAGTAACCATTACACAATTTCTGGCTGAATTAACGATTACAGACAGTTAACTTTTATAGCTGTGCGTTTGCGCACTGATGAATACTTCTACTGCAGGTTCAGCCGTCTCCAGCGACAGTGAAGATGAACTTCTACTGCTACTGATGTATACTTCTACTGCAGGTTCAGCAGTCTCCAGCAACAGTGAAGAGGAACCTACTTCTACTGCAGGTTCAGCCGTCTCCAGCGACAGTGAAGAGGAACCTACTTCTGCTGCAGGTTCAGCTGTCTCCAGCGACAGTGAAGATGAACTTCTACTGCTACAGATGTATACTTCTACTGCAGGTTCAGCCCGTCCTATGCGACAGTGAAGATGAACCTACTTCTACTGCAGGTTCAGCAGTCTCCAGCGACAATGAAGAGGAACCTACTTCTACTGCAGGTTCTGCCGTCTCCAGCGACAGTGAAGATGAACTTCTACTGCTACTGATGAATACTTCTACTGCTACTGATGAATACTTCTACTGCTACTGATGAATACTTCTACTGCTACTGATGAATTCTTCTACTACTACTGATGAATACTTCTACTGCAGGTTCAGCCGTCTCCAGCGACAGTGAAGATGAACTTCTACCGCTACTGATGTATACTTCTACTGCAGGTTCTGCCGTCTCCAGCGACAGTGAAGATGAACTTCTACTGCTACTGATGAATGCTACTACTGACGGTTCAGCCGTCTCCAGCGACAGTGAAGAGGAACCTACTTCTACTGCAGGTTCAGCCGTCTCCAGCGACAGTGAAGAGGAACCTACTTCTACTGCAGGTTCAGCCGTCTCCAGCGACAGTGAAGAGGAACCTACTTCTGCCGTCTCCAGCGACAGTGAAGATGAACTTCTACTGCTACTGATGATACTTCTACTGCTACTGATGAATACTTCTACTGCTACTGATGAATTCTTCTACTACTACTGATGAATACTTCTACTGCAGGTTCAGCCGTCCCCAGCGACAGAGAAGATGAACTTCTACAGCTACTGATGTATACTTCTACTGAGGGTTAAGCCGTCTCCAGCGACAGTGAAGACGAACTTCTACTGCTACTGATGAATACTTCTACTGCAGGTTCAGCCGTCTCCAGCGACAGTGAAGAGGAACCTACTTCTACTGCAGGTATCAGCCAGTCTCTCATCGACAGTAGAAGAGGAAGCTTCTTCTACTAAAAGCAGAGCAGTCTTCACCATCATAGACGAGGAACCCACATGAGAAGATGCAATATGCCCCATCTGCTTGGAAACCATCATTGGTAATACAGGACTCTCTGTAAGACAAGACTCTGTGAACACTACTTCCACATCCCGTTCTTACAAGAGTTGCTGAAAACAATACAGGGATGCCTGTGTGCGATCACTACTTCTCCGGACTGTCTTCGATTTCTAAGCGGCAGAATTCCTATCAATTTCAGAGGATTAGAACTAGAACAGTGACTGCCCTAGAAATTTAAATTGGAGGTTATGCAGGATTCCTTATTCATAACTACAGCGCACTGACTGCTGAGTTCAAAACATTAGAGCCTATTGGTCATTGCCGTTCTTAGCATTTCTTCCTACTCCAGGGTATGGCGAGAGGGGATCCAGTTCCCTGGCCCTTCCTGCGACGTGAAAGGAGCCTATTTCTACTGACTTCAGCAGTTCAGCGCAGTGACGAGAATACTTCTACTGCAGGTTCAGCCGTCTCCAGCGACAGTGAAGATGAACTTCTACTGCTACTGATGTATACTTCTACTGCAGGTTCAGCAGTCTGCAGCAACAGTGAAGAGGAACCTACTTCTACTGCCTGTTCAGCCGTCTCCAGCGACAGTGAAGAGGCACCTACTTCTGCCAGTCTCCAGCGACAGTGAAGATGAACTTCTACTACTACTGATGAATACTTCTACTGCTACTGATGAATACTTCTACTGCTACTGATGAATTCTTCTACTACTACTGATGAATACTTCTACTGCAGGTTCAGCCGTCTCCAGCGACAGAGAAGATGAACTTCTACTGCTACTGATGTATACTTCTACTGAGGGTTAAGCCGTCTCCAGCGACAGTGAAGACGAACTTCTACTGCTACTGATGAATACTTCTACTGCAGGTTCAGCAGTCTCCAGCGACAGAGAAGAGGAACCTACTTCTACTGCTGGTTCAGCCATCTCCAGCGACAGTGAAGAGGAACCTACTTCTACTGCAGGTTCAGCCGTCTCCAGCGACAGAGAAGAGGAACCTACTTCTACTGCAGGTTCAGCCATCTCCAGCGACAGTGAAGAGGAACCTACTTCTACTGCAGGTTCGGGCGTCTCCAGCGACAGTGAAGATGAACCTACCTCTACTGCAGGTTCAGCCGTCTCCAGCGACAGTGAAGAGGAAACTACTTCTACTGCAGCTTCAGCCGAGTCTAGCGGCAGTGGAGAGGAACATTCTTCTACTGCAGGTTCAGGAGTCTCCAGCGACAATGAAGAGGAACCTACTTCTACTGCAGGTTCAGCCGTATTTAGCGATAATGAAGACGAAACGCTTTCCTACTGCAGGTATACCAATCTCTCTCGTTATTAAAGAGGAACATTCTTCTACTAAAAGCAGGTCAGTCTTCACCATCATAGACGAGGAACGCACAGGAGACGTTGTAGTATTCCCTATCTGCTTGGAAACCATCATAGGTAATACAGTACTCTCTGTAAGCCAAAAGAATCTCTTTGAACACTACTTCCACATCCCGTGCTTACAAGAGTGGCTGAAAATAAACAGGGGATTCTCTGTGTGCCGGTCTACTACTCTCCGGACTGTGCTTAGGAATTCAAAGCGGCAGAATTCCTATCAACTTTAGAGGATTAGAACTAGAATAGTGACTTTCCTAGAAATTAAAATTTGAGGTTATGCAGGATTCCTTATTCATAACTACAGCTCACTGACTGCTGAGTTCAAAACATTAGAGCCGGATTCGTCATTGCCGTTTATTAGTATTTTCTTTCTTACTCCACGTGTATGGGGAGATGCAGATCCAGTTCCTGGCCCTTTCCCTTGCGTACGCCACCCTGATTAATTTGTTCGGGTAACCATTACACAAATTTCTGGCTGAATTAACGATTACAGACAGTTAACTTTTACAGCTGTGCGTTTGCGCACTGATGAATACTTCTACTGCAGGTTCAGCCGTCTCAAGCGATAGTGAAGATGAACCTACATCTACTGCAGGTTTAGCAGTCTCCAGCGAATATGAAGAGGAACCTACTTCTACTGCAGGTTCTGCCGTCTCCAGCGACAGTGAAGATGAACCTACCTCTACTGCAGGTTCAGCCGTCTCCAACGACAGTGAAGAGGAAACTACTTCTACTGCAGCTTCAGCCGTCTCTAGCGACAGTGAAGAGGAGCCTATTTCTACTGCAGCTTCAGCCGTCTTCAGCGACAGTGACGAGGGACCTACTTCTACTGCAGGTTCAGCCGTCTCCAGCGACAGTGAAGATGAACTTCTACTGCTACTGATGTATACTTCTACTGCAGGTTCAGCAGTCTGCAGCAACAGTGAAGAGGAACCTACTTCTACTGCCTGTTCAGCCGTCTCCAGCGGCAGTGAAGAGGCCCCTACTTCTGCCATCTCCAGCGACAGTGAAGATGAACTTCTACTACTACTGATGAATACTTCTACTGCTACTGATGAATACTTCTACTGCTACTGATGAATACTTCTACTGCTACTGATGAATACTTCTACTGCAGGTTCAGCCGTCTCCAGCGACAGAGAAGATGAACTTCTACTGCTAGTGATGTATACTTCTACTGAGGGTTAAGCCGTCTCCAGCGACAGTGAAGACGAACTTCTACTGCTACTGATGAATACTTTTACTGAGGGTTAAGCGGTCTCCAGCAAAAGTGAAGACGAACTTCTACTGCTACTGATGTATACTTCTACTGCAGATTCAGCAGTCTCCAGCGACAGAGAAGAGGAACCTACTTCTACTGCAGGTTCAGCCATCTCCAGCGACAGTGAAGAGGAACCTACTTCTACTGCAGGTTCAGCCGTCTCCAGCGACAGAGAAGAGGAACCTACTTCTACTGCAGGTTCAGCCATCTCCAGCGACAGTGAAGAGGAACCTACTTCTACTGCAGGTTCGGGCGTCTCCAGCGACAGTGAAGATGAACCTACCTCTACTGCAGGTTCAGCCGTGTCCAGCGACAGTGAAGAGGAAACTACTTCTACTGCAGCTTCAGCCGAGTCTAGCGGCAGTGGAGAGGAACATTCTTCTACTGCAGGTTCAGGAGTCTCCAGCGACAATGAAGAGGAACCTACTTCTACTGCAGGTTCAGCCGTATTTAGCGATAATGAAGACGAAACGCTTTCCTACTGCAGGTATACCAATCTCTCTCGTTATTAAAGAGGAACATTCTTCTACTAAAAGCAGGTCAGTCTTCACCATCATAGACGAGGAACGCACAGGAGACGTTGTAGTATTCCCTATCTGCTTGGAAACCATCATAGGTAATACAGTACTCTCTGTAAGCCAAAAAAATCTCTTTGAACACTACTTCCACATCCCGTGCTTACAAGAGTGGCTGAAAATAATCAGGGGATTCTCTGTGTGCCGGTCTACTACTCTCCGGACTGTGCTTAGGAATTCAAAGCGGCAGAATTCCTATCAACTTTAGAGGATTAGAACTAGAATAGTGACTTTCCTAGAAATTAAAATTTGAGGTTATGCAGGATTCCTTATTCATAACTACAACTCACTGACTGCTGAGTTCAAAACATTAGAGCCGGATTCGTCATTGCCGTTTATTAGTATTTTCTTTCCTACTCCACGTGTATGGGGAGATGCAGATCCAGTTCCTGGCCCTTTCCCTTGCGTACGCCACCCTGATTAATTTGTTCGGGTAACCATTACACAAATTTCTGGCTGAATTAACGATTACAGACAGTTAACTTTTATAGCTGTGCGTTTGCGCACTGATGAATACTTCTACTGCAGGTTCAGCCGTCTCAAGCGATAGTGAAGATGAACCTACTTCTACTGCAGGTTCAGCAGTCTCCAGCGAATATGAAGAGGAACCTACTTCTACTGCAGGTTCTGCCGTCTCCAGCGACAGTGAAGATGAACCTACCTCTACTGCAGGTTCAGCCGTCTCCAACGACAGTGAAGAGGAATCTACTTCTACTGCAGCTTCAGCCGTCTCTAGCGACAGTGAAGAGGAGCCTATTTCTACTGCAGCTTCAGCCGTCTTCAGCGACAGTGACGAGGAACCTACTTCTACTGCAGGTTCAGCCGTCTCCAGCGACAGTGAAGATGAACTTCTACTGCTACTGATGTATACTTCTACTGCAGGTTCAGCAGTCTGCAGCAACAGTGAAGAGGAACCTACTTCTACTGCCTGTTCAGCCGTCTCCAGCGGCAGTGAAGAGGCCCCTACTTCTGCCATCTCCAGCGACAGTGAAGATGAACTTCTACTACTACTGATGAATACTTCTACTGCTACTGATGAATACTTCTACTGCTACTGATGAATACTTCTACTGCTACTGATGAATACTTCTACTGCAGGTTCAGCCGTCTCCAGCGACAGAGAAGATGAACTTCTACTGCTACTGATGAATACTTCTACTGAAGGTTAAGCCGTCACCAGCTACAGTGAAGACGAACTTCTACTGCTACTCATGGATACTTCTACTGCAGGTTCAGCGGTCTCCAGCGACAGTGAAGAGGAACCTACTTCTACTGCAGGTTCAGCCGTCTTCAGCGACAGTGAAGAGGAACCTACTTCTACTGCAGCTTCAGCCGTATCTAGCGACAGTGAAGAGGAACCTACTTCTACTGCAGCTTCAGCCGTCTTCAGCGACAGTGAAGAGGAACCTACTTCTACTGCAGGTACAGCAGTCTCCAGCGACAAGGAAGAGGAACCTACTTCTACTGCAGGTTCTTCCGTCTCCAGCGACAGTGAAGATGAACCTACTTCTACTGCAGGTTCAGCCGTCTCCAACAACAGTGAAGAGGAAACTACTTCTACTGCAGCTTCAGCCGTATCTAGCGACAGTGAAGAGGAACCTACTTTTACTGCAGCTTCAGCCGTCTTCAGCGACAGTGAAGAGGAACCTACTTCTACTGCAGGTTCAGCGGTATCCAGCGACAATGAAGAGGAACCTCTTTCCCACTCTAGATATAGCAATCTCTCTCGTTATTAAAGAGGAACCTTCTTTTACTAAAACCAGAGCAGTCTTCACCATCATAGACGAGGAACCCACAGGAGACGATGCAATATGCCCCATCTGCTTGGAAACCATCATAGGTAATACAGGACTCTCTGTAAGCCAAAAGAAACTCTGTGAACACTACTTCCACATCCCGTGCTTACAAGAGTTGTTGAAAACAAAACAGGGGATACCTGTGTGCCGATCTACTACTCTCCGGACTGTGCTTCAAATTTCAAAGCGGCAGAATTCCTATCAACTTCAGAGGATTAGAACTAGAACAGTGACTGTCCTAGAAATTTAAATTTGAGGTTATGCAGGATTCCTTATTCATAACTACAGCTCACTGACTGCTGAGTTCAAAACATTAGAGCCGGATTTGTCATTGCCAGTTCTTACTATTTTCTTCCCTACTCCACGGGTATGGCGAGAGGCGGATAAAGTTCCCTGGCCCTTTCCCTTGGGTACGCCAGTCTGATTAATTTGTTGGAGTAACCATTACACAATTTCTCGCTGAATTAAAGATTACAGACAGTTAACTTTTATAGCTGTGCGTTTGCGCACTTATGAATACTTCTACTGCAGGTTCAGCCGTCTCCAGCGATAGTGAAGATGAACTTCTACTGCTACTGATGTATACTTCTACTGCAGGTTCAGCATTCTCCAGCAACAATGAAGAGGAACCTACTTCTACTGCAGGTTCAGCCGTCTCAAGCGACAGTGAAGAGGAACCTATTTCTGCTGCAGGTTCTGCCGTCTCCAGCGACATTCAAGATGAACCTACCTCTACAGCGGGTTAAGCCGTCTCCAGCGACAGTGAAGAGGAACCTACTTCTGCCGTCTCCAACGACAGTGAAGAGAAACTTTTACTGCTACTGATGAATACTTCTACTGCTACTGATGAATACTTCTACTGCTACTGATGAATTCTTCTACTACTACTGATGAATACTTCTACTGCTACTGATGTATACTTCTACTGAGGGTTAAGCCGTCTCCAGCGACATTGAAGACGAACTTCTACTGCTACTGATGAATACTTCTACTGCAGGTACAGCGGTCTCCAGCGACAGTGAAGAGGAACCTACTTCTACTGCAGGTTCAGCCGTCTACAGCGACAGTGATGAGGAACCTACCTCTACTGCAGGTTCAGCAGTCTCCAGCGACAATGAAGAGGAACCTACTTCTACTGCAGGTTCAGCCGTATCCAGCGACGATGAAGAGGAACCTCCTTCCTACTGCAGGTATAATAATCTCTCTCCTTATTAAAGAGGAACAGGGGATTCACTGTGTGCCGATCTACTACTCTACGGACTGTGCTTAGGATTTCAAAGTGGCAGAATTCCTATCAACTTTAGAGGATTAGAACTAGAATAGTGACTGTCCTAGAAATTGAAATTGGAGGTTATGCAGGATTCCTTATTCATAACTACAGCTCACTGACTGCTGAGTTCAAAAGATTAGAGCCGGATTGGTCATTGCCGTTTATAAGTATTTTCTTTCCTACTCCACGTCTATGGGGAGAGGCAGATCCAGTTCCTCGCCCTTTCCCTTGCGTACGCCACCCTTATTAATTTGTTCGAGTAACCATTACACCATTTCTGGCTGAATTAACGATTACAGACTGTTAACTTTTATACCTGCGCGTTTGCGCACTGATGAATACTTTTACTGCAGGTTCAGCCGTCTCCAGCGACAGTGAAGATGAACGTCTACTGCTACTGATGAATACTTCTACTGCAGGTTCAGCCGTCTCCATCGACAGTGAAGAGGAACCTACTTCTACTGAAGGTTCAGCCGTCTCCAGCGACAGTGAAGATGAACGTCTACTGCTACTGATGAATACTTCTACTGCAGGTTCAGCCGTCTCCAGCGACATTGAAGAGGAACCTACTTCTACTGCAGGTTCAGCCGTCTCCAGAGACAGTGAACAGGAACCTACTTCTACTGCAGGTTCTGCCGTCTCCAGCGACAGTGAAGAGGAACCTCTTTCCTACTGCAGTTATAGCAATCTCTCTCGTTATTAAAGAGGAACCTTCTTCTACTAAAAGCAGAGTAGTCTTCACCATCATAGACGAGGAACCCACAGGAGACGATGCAATACGCCCCATCTGCTTGGAAACCATCATAGGTAATACAGGACACTCTGTAAGCCAAAAGACTCTCTGTGAACACTACTTCCAGATCCTGTGCTTACAAGAGTTGCTGAAAATAAAACAGGGGATTCCTGTGTGCCGATCGATCTACTACTCTCCGGACTGTGCTTAGGATTTCAAAGCGGCAGAATTCCTATCAACTTCAGAATCAGAGGATTAGAACTACTATCAGAGGATTAGAACTACAATAGTGACTGTCCTAGAAATTTAAATTGGAGGTTATGCAGGATTCCTTATTCATAACTACAGCTCACTGACTGCTGAGTTCAAAACATTAGAGCCGGATATGTCATTGCCGGTTCTTACTATTTTCTTCCCTACTCCACGGGTATGGGGAGAGGCAGATCGAGTTCGCTGGCCCTTTCCCTTGCGTACGCCACCCTGATTAATTTGCTGGAGTAACCATTACACCATTTCTGGCTGAATTATCGATTACAGTTAACTTTTATAGCTGCGCGTTTGCGTACTGATGAACAGCTTCAGCCGTCTCTAGCGACACTGAAGAGGAACCTACTTCTACTGCAGCTTCAGCCGTCTTCAGCGACAGTGAAGAGGAACCTACCTCTACTGCAATGTCAGACGTATCCAGCGACAATCATAATGGAATCTCCTTCCTACTGCAGGTATAGCAATCTCTTTCGTTATTAAAGAGGAACCTTCTTCTACTAAAAGCAGAGCAGTCTTCACCATCATAGACGAGGAACCCACAGGAGATGATGCAATATGTCCCATCTGCTTGGAAACCATCATAGGTAAGACAGGACTCTCTGCCAACACTACTTCCACATCCCGCGTTTACAAGAGTGGCTGAAAACAAACAGGGTATGCCCTGTGTGCCGATCTACTACTCTTCGGACTGTGCTTCGGATTTGAAAGCGGCAGAATTCCTATGAACTTCAGAGGATTAGAACTGGAACAGTGACTCTCCTAGAAATTGAAATTGGAGCTTATGCAGGATTCCTTATTCATTACTACAGCTCACTGACTGCTGAGAAAACATTAGAGCTGGATTGGTCATTGCTTGTTCTTAGTATTTTGTATACTATATAAATGTTTGTAATTTGTCATACATATTTAGAAGAAAAAATATTACAAAATATGCTTACTTTATTGGAAACTATGCCATTTGCATAATACATGAACAAAGCAGATTTGTTGTTATAAATTCTATATACCGCTGAAATCGGTGGGCACCTAAACAAAAAAGTCATAGATAACGATCGCATCAAAAATTTTCAGAAATCTTTTACTCAATTTCGTACCATACAAAATGCGCTTATTTCAACGAAAAGAAAGTTCTGTGGATGAGTCCCAAAACAGTCGTACTGAAAAGTATTCTCATTGACACTCCTGTAGTTGAGGTAAAAAACGAACTTATCAACAAAGGATTCCAAGTACATAGTCTCAAAGTTAAACATTTACAAAATGGCCTGTATTTGGCCCATGACAAATTACTAATGTGATATTTACCCACGTGATAATTTTGCTGCTATACTATTCGATCTGACTGAATTCCTTGGTTTCTACATCATATTTATTATGTCCTATAGAATAAAATGTAGTTTATATTTCAGGTAAATATTTTATTTTAAATTATTGTTCCCATTTCACTCTAGGTTACAAAAATAACCTTCTATTAACAGAGAACAGGTTTCTATATAATATTGCTTATTTACTTAAAGCATATTTTATTAAAAATACTTTGACTATTCACACACATTTACATTGCCTTAAAATTTTTAATGCAGAAATATGCTTATATATTTAGCTATATTTCGGCTTCAAATAGAACGCGTATAGTAGTTTTGTAAAATCTAATATATTAATTTAAATGCTTGAAGCACAACCAGCTGTCGTCAGAAAAGGGTCTCTAGATCTTCGATCGTCTGCCATCTTGCTGGTAGTTCAGTCGATCGATGGCTACGGCTGCCCTTTTTCAGCATTGGGCAAACTATCCACCTGTTCTCGCATTCTTCCATTTTTCAGCAGATGTCAGTGCTGTTAAAAATAATCGTGTCAATTTTTTGACGGGAAATGACGTGCTAAAAAGTAAAGGATTCTCGTGGAGCTATGTCACCCAACTATTTTTATAGAAATCAAATCTATTCTCCGTGATGGGCAACAGTCAAAACGCCAGAGTTTGGTGTTCCCAGAGCCTGAACACTGGGCGTTAATGGGTTAAAGAAGCAAAATCAAAGAGCCCCTACCACCCCACTCCAAAAAAGAAAAAAGAACTTGATGCTAGTAAAGAAACTGAAAATTGGTTTAAAAACAGCTAAAAGAGTTAGGAAATTATCAGATCCCTGCAAGCATGCAATTATTAAAAAAGCAAAAGATACAAATGATTTTTCTGCTGCTAAAGTAGCACGCGCACTGGATGATTGCATCCTTTTCAAAATTAATAAATAAATTATAGGTGAAATTGTCCTTTATTTTTGTTTTTATTTTTTTAACAGAATAATTACATTAAATAGTTCTATTGAAACTTCTATTTGAAAAACAAAATTTTTTTACTCTGTATGTTTTAACCCTTTATGCACTAAATTAATTTACCAAAAGAAAAATATGCTTTGAATTCTTTTTTATGTAGCTTCAGAAATATCTTGCATTAAGTAAACTTTTTATCTATTACAAATATCTCATAATAAATTAAATATTAAAGTACATGAAATTAAAACCTTGTTAGAAATTTATTGCAGATTTATGTCCTATTAAGTAATTTTACTGATGAAACTTTGAACTATTTAAGATACTCAATTGGACATTTGCACATAACATCAAAAGAAGTGTTAAAGGTGGTTTTTTTTTAAAATTATTATTACTATTTTTTTTTAAGAAGTTATATCGTATTTTGCATTTTAAAAGCACAGTAATTTTCATTTGAAGACACAAGAACATTTAGAACATTCAACATTAGTCATTGGCATAGAAGTTGAAAAGTAGTGTTAAAGCTTTTTTTAGAAATTAGTATTTCTTATTTTGCATTTAAAAAACATAATATTATAAAGTACGACACTTGTAACCGTAAAAGGTAAAAGTCTTTCCTGGTGAGAATGATCAGAGAGAGTATGAGGAGGAAAGGAAATAGAAAACACAGAAGTAGTGAAACTTTTAGGTTTCTTGGCCAAAGTAAACTGGATACATGGATCAACAAAATCAACACTAGAAAGTAAGCTATTGTTCCAGAACCTCCAAAATTGGAACCCACAAGCAGGAAAGCTAAGGTGTCCAAGCATCCTAAAGTTTGAGGGAGAGTCTTTAAATTCAGGTGTTTTTTTTTTTTTTACTTTGTTCACAAAATCTAATACAGCAATTGGGGACAAAATATTAATTACAATTAATATTTAGTCTTTTAAAAGTCTACACTGCAAAAAATATTCCTGTAAATCAACAGAAAAAGTCTGGCAGCAAAAAGTTGCCAGAAATATTCTGTAGGCAGAAATTTTCTGTTGCCAGGAGCTGTATGTTATATGACAGAAAAATTCTGTTCCCGACAGAAATTTTCCGTATACATATAAAAGTCGTTTCCAAGCAGCGTTTTACAGTTGATTTCTGTATACAGAGACTATCTGTAAGGGTTACAGAATCATTCCGTTGAATAACATTTATTACTGTCGACAGAAAATTTCTGTATACAGAAATTTTCTGGCAACTTTTTGCTGCCAGTAATTCTTCTGTATACAGAAACTTTCTGTACACAGAAAGATGTTACATTCTGGCAACATTTTCTGTTAATTTACAGAAATAGTATTTTTAGTTATTTCATATATTACTATCATATTTCTCCAAATGTTTAAATTTTTTTTATACAGATACTTAAAAAAAATTAATAAATTTACAAAAATATAATAGTAATACATAAAATAAATATAATACCAGTAAGTAGTCTGGTATTATATTTATTTTATTATTACTATTATATTTTTGTAAATGTATTAAAATTTTTAAATATATGTATAAAAACATTTAAACATTTGGAGAAATATAATAGTAATATAGGAAATAACTAAAAATACTATTTCTGTAAATTAAGAGAAAAACTGGCAGAAAAATGTTCCCAGAATGTAAAATCTTTCTGTAAAAGTAGCCATATTTTATAAATAAGTAACGTTACCAGCATAACTGTTGGTGGCCTTATGATGACATGTAAAAGTGCTTAGTTCATTTACTTAACTTTTTGTGTATATTAAACACCACTGATAAACAAAATTAGAAATATTTCTGATAAGAATAAAAATTGATTTTTCTTTTTTTAATCACTGAATCTGAACTTTTTGTGTTCAAAATCTGTACCTAGAGATATAAGTATACTCATACTTTAAAATAATCTTAATAGACACAAATAACTCTTCAGTTCAACAGTAAATTAAAATATTAAAGGTCTGAATTAAACATTCTGTGTGAGTAATAATTGAGAGCTGTTTCAAGAACACTAGTACTTACCGGAGCCACAACTACTGTATACGACACCTGGGGCAAACCTTAATTAGGGTTCCCCTCCCAAGGAGCGATAATTGATCTTGGCACCCCCTTTAGCACAGCACCCGCATCATGTGCCCCACTTACTTCAACGAGAGAAATAAGCATTCTTTTCCCATGAAAAGATAGGAGGATGAGTGTATTTGTAATGAAAATTTTTACATATCATTTATAAACATGCCATTAGAGCTCTAAAGCAAAAAATTATCTATAGCAGAGCTTGACAACCTGCAGTCTGTCTCCTTAGATAAAAAGGAGAAAGAAAATGAGGGAATTTTACACTTTTCCTATCATTTTAGAAATACACAAAGTATTCGATTTCCAGTATAATGAAACATTGTTGAACTCAGCAGCAGATCAAGAGAAAAATATGGGGGGAGAAAACAAATGCTGAAAATTTCACTTTTTATTTTCCTTTAGTTCACGCTTATTTTATTTATTTACTGCTTTTTTTTCTTTGGTTAGAATCTGGCAACTAAATAATTGTTTTATAAATAGTTGGCACTAAATTGCGGGATAAAAATTTAAGCATAGGTATCATAATAGTGAAAAACAAATGAGGAATTATCCAACATCAGAGAGCATTTTCTCTGCTCTGCTAGGGTTCATTTTTGAACTACACATTTTAGAAAGCGACACAAAAGCGATCTTCTTGCAAAAATAATAATAATAATAATTCTTATTTATATAGTCAAACTTGAATAATTCAAAGTTGAAATTTTGAATTGATCATGCTCGAGTTATCCAAGTTTTGCTGTATTAATGAAAACTACACTCAATACTTTTAATCTTGTTCACTTAAATTAAAAATAACTCATTTCAGATTCTATTTTAAACACTACAGTTACAAGAATGCATTGTTGCCATAAGTTGTTAAATTGAACCATTAAATGAAAGTCACTTCTAGAAAAACTCTTGAAAATAAATGAAAATGCATAAATATAAAACAAATAGAGCATTAAATGGTGCATTAAAAAATAGTCTGATTTTGAATGCTATTGTAGCTATTTTGCATTTTTTTTTTCCAAATGTGTAGCAACAGAGTTTTTAAAATTATCTGGAACCACACATACACTTTACTACTAGCATAGGTAGTGACGCCTGGTATTCTCGGAAAAATCCAAACCATTTAGACTTAAAAGTTACAAAATTAGTTAACTAAAATTATTAGCTACACTGTAAAAAAAAAAAAGAATCGGAAGTGTTACCTTAAAATATGGGGCAGCTCTTGTATTTTAAAATTGCAGGAACGTTTCTGCACTAGGCAGGTACAGTATTTATAAATGTTTCTGCATATTTTGGAAAAATATTTAAATATTTTCCAATTTTTTTTTGTAAAGGTTTCCAGATAAAAGGTGAATAGATGTGTAACATTTCAGTATATTTCGGGGAAAATATTCAGTAACCCCTCTTTTTATTTCACAAGGGTTTGCGAATTAATATGCAATATTCCTATTAATAAATTGAATTTTATTAATTTTAATGAGTTTTAAAATAAGTGTTTAACTTATGACTGCTTTTTTTGCAAAAGAAAATCTTAAAATATGAAAAAGTAATTTTTACTATCATAAAGTCATAAAAAAAATCTTAATAAATTACAAATCTGATCTTGGTTCCCTGAAATTTGTCATACTAAAATTGTACATTGGATTTCTTTTCCCCCTCTATGAATCTCAAATAAAATAAAAGGTTCTTTATAGAACCTTTTATTTGTTTGAGACAGTTTTCAGAGAGGGTGAAAAAATATTATTAGCTTACTTTCGGCAGTTCATTTTATACTTAAGAAAAAAACTGGAATAACTCCACTGACTTTGCGAACTCTTGATCCTTACCAAGCATTTAAATAAATTTAATCAGCTCAATCAAATGTAGTATTCAGACACTGGTGTACTTCAAATAATTTGAGTGTATAGGCCGCAATGTATAAGAATAATTTTTTGTAGCCCTATTAAAAAAAAAAAAAAACTGCAAGCTCTCCGCATACTAAAATCTATACAGTGTGCAAGACAGTGACCAATAATATGCGTACCTAATTGAGCACTCTTTAGATGCTACTACACTTTCAAGAATTTGTGCCATAATGTATAAGAATATTTCGTAGCACTGTACAAAACATCTGTGCTCTAAACACATCAAAATCTATACAGGTTGTGTGACTGTGACCTATGAACTTTTATTAAAATGCACCATTTAGGCACTAGCGCACTATAAATGATTTGCATCTGTAGGCTGTTATGTATGAGAATTTTTTTTTTTTTTTTTTTTGCAACCCCGTGAACAGTGATCGCAAAACACCTCTAGATGTAAATATTTCACACCTTAGAAATTTCGGAATGTGTGTTTTTACGCATTGTTTTTCCATATAAAATTAGGTATATTTTGATAAATAATTATGATTTGCTGATTTTAAATTTAAAAAATCAATTTTTGTACTAGTTTTTGTTGAACTGACATTTATGTACCTAGATATAAAATCAGTTATTATTTATGTGTCAAATGCTATTTAATTATGTATTTGAAAATTTAGCATGTTCGTTGTTTTAATTACTTGTTTGGAACAGAAAATACTTCTAAAAAGGTTAAGGAGTATTTTTACTCATCTGAAAAAATCCTAGATGGATCACTGCCCATGAACAAATTATCAGCTCTATGCACACCAAAATCTATGCAGGTCATGTGATCGAAACCTATAACATACATAACCAATTAGCACTCAATTGAATGCATCATTCAGACACTAGCACACTTAGACACCAGCACACTTCAGACACTAACACACTTAGGCCTATAGATAGAAATGAAGAATTTCTATCCATAGGCCATAAATTTTTTTTGTAGCCCTGTAAAAAATTTTAAGTCATATATACACCAAAATCAATAACGTTTGCATGGCGATGGTCTATAATATGCATACCAAATTTGAGCTCAATCGAATGCACCATTTAGGAGCTATCGTGTTCACTCATACACACACAGATACATGCTCAAAAAGTTAAAACAGATGAAAAAAAATTTTCTTAGTAAAAGTTTTCAACAAATTATATATGCCATAAAGTATTTTATTTTAGAAAAGTAGTATATACATTACAAATTATCTTTTCTAAACATTCATAAGTAAGGCAATACAGATACACAGGACTTCTCTCTGCAAGTAAATTGATACATTTCCTGAAAAAAAGAAAAAGTAAAATCAGATACATTTTTATACATTTGTTCACTAATTTTGTTCCTAAAAAATACCTTCCTTCCCGTTCCTTCCTTTTGTTCCTGTTTGTTTCTAAATTTTGTTCACTAATTTGATTTGATTTGAAGTCACCCCTGCAGGGAGGGCGAGATTTTGGAGATTAAAGGCGAAGAGCCGTTATCTCACTTGTTCTGGAGTTCGTTCACTATATCCAAAGTTCTGATGTCCAATAACAATAAAACAATACTTAACTAGAAAATAGAATTTTATACAAGTACTGAATGTTTATTAAGTAAATCAAACATGATGGATTGCATTTACAAGTCTAGAACTAGTTAAGTAAAATAAACACAATTAATCGCATTTATGGAAATAATGTATATTCCATTCAGTTAGAAAAAGGAGCTGTCGCTTTTAACATATATTCATTGAGGATGGAAAATGAAATCGTCTTAAGTCAAGACGAAATTTCAACTTTTAGTTCACTTTTGTTAATGAATGCTTTTAAAGGATAGGATGGATTGCAGCATTGAAAAAGTTATGACCCCCTCCCCCCTTGTTTAATATAATCAACTTAGTCTAGACACTGGCAATTCACCTGTACAGTGGTCACCACTTATTTCGGTTAGTGGTTTATACTGTGAGCCGCTTATTCTGGTCAAAATTGTTATGAACAGAACAAAATGGCCAAACAGCACTGTCCACCGTTTACCTCGGTAGTGAGTGCTGCTTTATCCAGTTAAGTAATCTGGAGATTAGGTAAAATTTCGACGCAATTAGCTTTTAGGGTCAGCCAGTCAAAGATGACTCATATTTGTGTGGAGGTGTTACAATAATTCAATCAAAACAATTGTTAATACACTTAATAGAATTTTAATAAAAATAATGATCAATCTGACACCCTGAATGAATCAGGCACCCGATGATGATGACAATGGTGTGCACCTGAACCACATAAGTAGATTCGCTGAACACTACAGACATTTTATGTAGAGCATTTGAGGACAACAACGTAAATGTTTACCTCTTTTCACCACTAAGTTACATTCAGTTTGCGCTAAAATACAATATACCCTTAAAACAGCCTTTAATCTCAGATTCCCCCCCCCCCAAGAAGTTGTAATAGTTATTTTTTTTCTTTATTCTTATAAATAAATATGTTCATATGTCAAACTATTGAATAATATAGTTTTTATATTTTGATTTAATTCACAAATTTTTTTATCTTAAATATTTCATACTTTGTGTCTCTTACTTTTACTTTGGTCCCGCCGTTTATTTCGGATTTCTTTTATTCCAGCCAGTTTCAATCCGTTTCGATGTAACTGGAATAAGTGAGGACCACTGTATTTTGGAACAGGAGCTTGATAATCTTTCTCTCTACTTGAACACTAAAGAAACACTCTTCGAGGGAATAGAACAACATTTCCCCCTACTGTCCAAAAATTTTTAAGTTCACTATAACGGAAGTCGTGGTTCATTAAAACTGAAACATGCTATGTGCATTTCTAATGTATGTGAGTCAGGACTAAGGAAATGTGTTCACTATAGCTGAAAGTTCTCTATATCCGGAGTTGACTGTACATATAAATTAAAAAAGCCACAGCATTCTCTGTGTATAAGTTCTAGGGACTTACGGAGTCTTTCGCTGACATTTTTCCTTTTTAGATAATGTAACAAAATAATGAAAGCATTTACAAGTCTAACATAGGCATAAAGAGGGGTTCACAAGTATGATTAAGGATTTTAAAAAGGCGGTTCTGGAACCCAGCGATTCAGAAGAAAAAAAAAAGTTTACAATATACGCTATAGCACTTCAGCACGATCTCTGAATACGAAATTACCAAAAGCTTAATATGAGGTATGATTCAAAAGTTTGGGGACAACGTGTAAAATTCTTTACCCTGAATAGTTCACATCACCGAAGTACTACATCCACCTTCAAAGTAGTCACCTTGGGCGACGATACACTTCTGCCAACGTTCGTATAATTTCTGGAAGCCATTTTCTCCAACCTCCCATAAGGTTTTTTGCAAAGCTGCTTTCATCTCTTCAGATGACACAAAGGCGTTTCATCTCTTCTGATGAAACAAAACGGCATCCCTGTATTATTATTTTTTTAATTAATGGGAACAGGTAAAAATCACATAGGGCTAGTCGGGTGAATAGGGGAATGTGAATAACCTGGGTACTTATAGACTTTGTCAATTAAATCACCCAATATTGTCATTCGTTATTCTTTTTGTTCAGTAATCAACAATCGAGGGACAATGTGCTGGGACACTTTGTGTATGTTGAGATCTTCCATTGGAATGCACTGGCAACTTGTATATAAGTGTCTAGACTCTGCGATTTCTACAAGTGTTTGACGACGATCTTTTCAAACACATTCAAGACACCAATGAAACATTTTCTGTATTCCATGAAGTCGAAAGTCGGCCAACATTGTCCAACGATTCTAGGCCCTCTTTAAAATGCAGATGCCATTCATAAACCTTGGATCTCGTTATGGTAGATTCATCATACACATTTCTTAGCATTTCCAAAGTCTCTATTGGTGTCTTACCTAACTGTTGACAGAATTTAATGATACAGCACTGTTCAAGAAAAGCCAATTTTCTTATGTCACCAAGCTAAGACAACTGACTTCGGAAGGTAACAGCTGTGAGCGCTGTTCGTCCGCATGACATGGGATAAATCAACTCAGTCAGGTAGGGGTAGGTTGGGAGAATCCTTTCCAAGCAATTTAACTTTAGGTACTTGCTTTCGCCACATCATCAGGAATAACCACAGTCCCGGAATTTTTGGATCATACTATGTATAAGCTAATATAAAGCTTTCCGAATAAAATGCACACATAATCAATACTCTCCTTAATCGTCATTTTAATTGTAAATAAAATATAACTTTTCAAATTTGTAATTAAATACTAAATAAAGATTAATTAAAATTCATTTTATATTATTCATAGGTAAAACACACAACAATATATTATATGTAAAACTAAAAAATCTTGGTCATGAAAAAATACCTTTTACAAAGTTAAACACTAACAGCAGCATACTTATATTTTGCAATATTAATAATTTAATAAATATGCTATGATAACTGTAATTAATCTGGTAACTATGCTTAATCCCATCATGCTTTGAGTTTTACAAAACATATTTAGCAGTTTTTCGAAATTATGTTTCTAATTGAGGATCAGAAAAAAATCCTCCTATCCCCACCCCACCTGATAAAGAAAAATAGAAAACCATGTCAAGTAGTGTTACCCAGTAGAAAAGTCTGCATTTCTGTAATATTATTAAATATATTAGATTATTTTTCACTCATCTTAAAATTCAATGACTTAGGATATTTTATAATATTAAATTAACGTATTAAAGTATAACTAAGCAATATTATTTGTAAATACATTTAAAAATCTGTTAAAAATACCTTTTTTCTCTTCGTTCTGAAATTATTTAGCTGAATATGGCCAAATATCTGTTCAGTATTCAGCCTACCAAATTCACCAGTGTAGAGATGTCCTGTGTCAATTACAGTTGACGTTGCATTACTAGAAAGAAGCTTTATCTGATTGAGCCATCAAATCGCAGGACACTTCCCCCTATGCATGTTAAAACACAGGTATAAAAATCACTTGCAGACAGTAGGCCACAAAAAATTTAAAGGTATTGCACAAGAGCAAATCAAGCAGTGATATCATAAACGATCAGTTTTTTACACTTGGGGCTGTTATTTTGGTATTAATAACAATTTCTGGGATTATATTTGTTTCTTAAAAGAAAAGAATTTCTTAGGATGATTTTTCAAGAATTTCCAGGTAATCACAAGAAAAAAATAATTATTAAGTGTCTAAAGCATTACAACAATCAAAATTATTTGTTTCTTCCTCCTACATACCTACCAACATTCCGTTATTGAAAATCTTACAGAACACAATAAAAATCAACTAAAGATTAAATGTTTATCCTTACAATACAGTTAATTATAAATATCAATTTTATTAAATAAAAATCAAAGCAAGTTATTTAGAAATCTTTTTTCATAGAATGAAAATCAGTTATGATTTTTATAAGCTGATTAATGGAAATACAAATTTATATCAACATCTGTAAAAGAAAGTCATAAATGATCAACATACCTAAATTTGTCATAAGACAGATTGTTATTATTTATGAGAGTGTTCAAATGTGAGAGGAAAATATATATGATACACCCCGCTAGCAAGTGGGGACATGCAACCAGTGTTATATATATCAGTCTCAAATAATATCCAATTTCAAATCTAAGGCTCGCCAAAGTGCCAACATACACCATTTTGCAAAATTTTTTTCAGGGAATCATTCGAAGCATCGACTTAACAGCAATCAAAATGAGATATATCTGTCACTTATATGGTTCGATCACCATAAAGTAAAGCAGGCATTCATTTGAAAAGTAGCAGCATTTAAAAAATTATAAAATATAACGAGTTTTATCATTAACTCTGATGTACTAAATGCAAAGATTTCAATTCTCTGAAATTTGGCAGAATTCCCCCAACAATTGGTGAGAATTCTATAGATAGATCGCTTGAAATCCCTTAATAACTGCATTATTTCTGATCAGATAATTAAAATTTAACGCTGTATTCTACTAAAACCTATACACTTATTTTCAAAAATGCTATTTCCTTAAGCTCTCAGTACATTGCGCTTAGCCTAAAACTGTGCAAACCACTAGAACTTACTTTCTCAAAATCGGCATATCAGCCATTTTATCTTTTGCCAAACTAACAAATTTTACATAATAGCCTCGGAAATCTTCAATCCTTATTATTTTGCATACAAAACATGTCATTCCTGCTCTGATTTCCCATGTACATGATATTATAATTAAAAAAATAACTTTACAAAAATAAACTAACAAAAAAATCATTATTATTCTTTTATTTTTACTTATTTAAGAATTGAAAACATTTTATTCGGCAAAATTGCAACACATGACAACCACGATGCTCATTTCACACGCTTTTCACTATGGGAATGGGGGTTACAATTACGGAAAGCTTTCTATGTGGAAATCATAAAAAAATCTCAAACTCTGGGAACGGGTGGACTTTCAAAGTTTTAAAGTGCACTATCATTTACTCTATATTATTTTACACATCTGTGCAAAATTTCAGGCTGATTGGTCCGTTTTTGTGGATTTGTATACGGTCTAAACCCACAAACACAGTTTCATTCTTATTATTACTCAGAATTCTGTGTATCAAAAGCATACATTTATAAAAAACATTAGTTAAATTTACACATTTTACAACATTTAAGCTATTAATAAATGGTGGTATCTATGACAAGTTAGAGAGAAAATGGAGTTTCTGCTGTATAAGCAAAAAATCAATCATATCTTTATCTCATACGGTTTTCAATTTAATAAATTTACAAGCATAATTTAGCTGAACATTAGTGACTGAGGTACCAAAGTTTAAAAAATTATGTTTTTAAAAATTTTGTTGAATAAAAACACTTCTTTCTAAAAATCTTACAATAATGCCAATTAGATTTATAATAATCTTACAATGCAATCAATTTCTTACATTAAACCTTACATGTTGGCAGCAATGCTTCTAGCATAAATAATGTTAATTCATTAAATCAAACACAGTTCCATATTAAATTCTGCATATAAAAAGTCAAAAATTATTTCAAGGGTGAAATGAGTTTTTGAAAAAACATGGTACTAACGTATTATCCTGCCATACTATTTGTCCGTCAAATGAGTTGCCAATCGTATTCAAAACCATTGATAATTTCATACCCGGCATTTCTCTTGGCGGAAAAAAAATCGCTCGTCTTGGCGGACCGCGGGGTAATACGTAAGTACCAAAAACACTTTATCGATTGATAGGATTTTGTTCAACCCAAAAAATCCCAACTGAAAAACTTAATGGTTTTTTTTTTTTTCAAAATTTCAAATTTAATTACATAGGTAATACATCTCTTGATATCAATACACCAATTGCAGGGTTCAATGCATACGATAATTGGGTTTGTATTGCAGCCTCATCACAAAATTGCAAACGATTAATATGGCCCTTTATAAAAATGCAATAAATTATAACAGCACTTCACTGTCACTTAACCTGTTTTATCAATTATTTTAACAAAATGTATTTTACTGGAAAAAAATTCCTGCATCAACCCCTGACTTGTAAAAGGGCAATTCCATGGTGTCGGACGTAAAAAATGAACAAAAATTTCTCAGATAAGTTTTATAAAATGTAAATTTATTTAATATAATTAAATTTGCATATATATGATACTCAGCTCATCATACTTAATCAAAAAACATATCAATTAAAATAAAAAAGATTTTCAAGTTAAATTTAAATGGTTTTAATACTTGGTGTCGGACGTAAACACTGTTTATACATCCGACACCAAGTCTTAAAACCATTTAAATTTAACTTGAAAATCTTTTTTATTTTAATTGATATGTTTTTTGATTAAGTATGATGAGCTGAGTATCATATATATGCAAATTTAATTATATTAAGTTCATTTATAAAATGTAAATTTATTTATCTGAGAAATTTTTGTTTCTTTTTTTACGTCCGACACCATGGAATTGCCCAAAAGGTCTGTAGAACTATTCATAGTGCACCTATGAAATTGGGGACAACTTTTGTTAGTAAAACAAGGTTATACTGATTGTCTGTACACAAAGTTAATGGTAAACAACTCCATTTACTAAACAGTATTAATATGAGTAAAACCGAGCAATATTAAGCATAAACAATGGGGGAATAATTCCGTAAGCGGAGGCAGGTTTAATTGGCAACATTATTTTTGTCTTCAACGTCTATATATAAGAAAATATAAAACCAAAACTACAATACACTTATCTAAGGACCTTCTTAAAACATTTCTAAACATATTTCAAATGCAATATAAAACAAATTGAACATAACCAAAACACTTAGCTCTACACTGCCCCCGCTTACGGAATTTATCCCAACAAGGAAATATTTGTTTTAAATAAAAGTACTAGGTGGTACTAAGCTTATAATAAAAGCAAAACTCGTTAAAGCTTTTTATTGTTATTATTATTCAGTGATGAATGCTAGAAAACAGAAAATATAAGTGGGAAAATATAAAATATTCCAACTTAAAGCTCTATTTTTCAGGTTTTTAAAGAAAAACTAAACTTCCATGAGATTTCTCTGGCAATTTATGAGCTAATTTTTAATCCCGGTGGCGTATGAATCTCAAATCGTATCATTACTTTAATTTTAAAATTGAAAATTAGTGTTTTTCTGTTTGTTTTTTTACAGTTATATATAAAAAATATGACTAGAGTAGCAGGAATTGAATACAATCACAAATTATTTGGTCTATGTTCCGTATCCGGTGCCCCTTGGTTCTGGCGACATCGTGAGCGATGTTCAACGTTAGTAAAGTACCCTGCCGATGGTTGTTTGACTGGCAACCATAAAGAAATGTGTAGAGCTTGGCGACGTTTCTTTTTTTGAAGGAATGATAATGCGTCAAATATTGTAAATTGGATAATTTAGAACTATTGATGATGCGAAATTTCTTGCACTTTCGGGCATGCGTAATAGTTGTTTTTTAATCTAGCTACTGTGTGACGTAAGCAGATGAATGCAACGAATTCGCTTGCTCAATTTGACGTCACTAAGCTGTTAATTTGCGTTTTGCGCATGCGTTATTGTTATTTTTCATTTTTTCCTGTTCTTTCGTCTACTATTCTAATTTGCTTTAACTTGTACTAATGTTTTTTTTTTCGGTCTCGCAGAGGGGCCCGCGTTAGCATATTTTCGAATGTATGTATCGATGAATGTAACGAATTCTCTTGCTCAATTTGACGTCACGAAGCTGTTAATTTGCGTTTTGCGCATGCGTTATTGCTATTTTTCGTTTTTTCCTGTTCTTTCGTCTACTATTCTAATTTGCTTCAACTTGTACTAATGTTTTTTTTGGGTCTCGCAGAGGGGCCCGCGTTAGCATATTTTCGAGGGGGCCCTTTTGGGGCGGTGGCCGGACCCACTGATGTTTTTTTTGGGTCTCGCAGAGGGGCCCGCGTTAGCATATTTTCGAGGGGGCCCTTTTGAGGCGGTGGCCGGACCCACTGATGTTTTTTTTTGGGTCTCGCAGAGGGGCCCGCGTTAGCATATTTTCGAGGGGGCCCTTTTGGGGCGGTGGCCGGACCCACTGATGTTTTTTTTTGGGTCTCGCAGAGGGGCCCGCGTTAGCATATTTTCGAGGGGGCCCTTTTGGGGCGGTGGCCGGACCCACTGATGTTTTTTTTTGGGTCTCGCAGAGGGGCCCGCGTTAGCATATTTTCGAGGGGGCCCTTTTGGGGCGGTGGCCGGACCCACTGATGTTTTTTTTTGGGTCTCGCAGAGGGGCCCGCGTTAGCATATTTTCGAGGGGGCCCTTTTGGGGCGGTGGCCGGACCCACTGATGTTTTTTTTTGGGTCTCGCAGAGGGGCCCGCGTTAGCATATTTTCGAGGGGGCCCTTTTGAGGCGGTGGCCGGACCCACTGATGTTTTTTTTTGGGTCTCGCAGAGGGGCCCGCGTTAGCATATTTTCGAGGGGGCCCTTTTGGGGCGGTGGCCGGACCCACTGATGTTTTTTTTTGGGTCTCGCAGAGGGGCCCGCGTTAGCATATTTTCGAGGGGGCCCTTTTGGGGCGGTGGCCGGACCCACTGATGTTTTTTTTTGGGTCTCGCAGAGGGGCCCGCGTTAGCATATTTTCGAGGGGGCCCTTTTGAGGCGGTGGCCGGACCCACTGATGTTTTTTTTGGGTCTCGCAGAGGGGCCCGCGTTAGCATATTTTCGAGGGGGCCCTTTTGGGGCGGTGGCCGGACCCACTGATGTTTTTTTTGGGTCTCGCAGAGGGGCCCGCGTTAGCATATTTTCGAGGGGGCCCTTTTGGGGCGGTGGCCGGACCCACTGATGTTTTTTTTTGGGTCTCGCAGAGGGGCCCGCGTTAGCATATTTTCGAGGGGGCCCTTTTGGGGCGGTGGCCGGACCCACTGATGTTTTTTTTTGGGTCTCGCAGAGGGGCCCGCGTTAGCATATTTTCGAGGGGGCCCTTTTGGGGCGGTGGCCGGACCCACTGATGTTTTTTTTTGGGTCTCGCAGAGGGGCCCGCGTTAGCATATTTTCGAGGGGGCCCTTTTGGGGCGGTGGCCGGACCCACTGATGTTTTTTTTTGGGTCTCGCAGAGGGGCCCGCGTTAGCATATTTTCGAGGGGGCCCTTTTGAGGCGGTGGCCGGACCCACTGATGTTTTTTTTTGGGTCTCGCAGAGGGGCCCGCGTTAGCATATTTTCGAGGGGGCCCTTTTGGGGCGGTGGCCGGACCCACTGATGTTTTTTTTTGGGTCTCGCAGAGGGGCCCGCGTTAGCATATTTTCGAGGGGGCCCTTTTGAGGCGGTGGCCGGACCCACTGATGTTTTTTTTTGGGTCTCGCAGAGGGGCCCGCGTTAGCATATTTTCGTGGGGGCCCCCTTGAGGCGGTGGCCGGACCCACTGATGTTTTTTTTTGGATCTCGCAGAGGGGCCCGCTGGACCCACTGATGTTTTTTTTGGGTCTCGCAGAGGGGCCTGCCCGGACCCACTGATGTTTTTTTTGGGTCTCGCAGAGGGGCCTGCCCGGACCCACTGATGTTTTTTTTGGGTCTCGCAGAGGGGCCCGCGTTAGCATATTTTCGAGGGGGCCCTTTTGAGGCGGTGGCCGGACCCACTGATGTTCTTTTGGGTCTCGCAGAGGGGCCCGCGTTAGCATATTTTCGAGGGGGCCCTTTTGAGGCGGTGGCCGGAACCACTGATGTTTTTTTTGCGATCTCGCACGGGGTATCCGTCCGGACCCACTGATGTTTTTTTGGGTCTCGCAGAGGGGCCCGCCCGGACCCACTGATGTTTCTTTTGGATCTCGAAGAGTGGCCCGCCCGGACCCACTGATGTTTTTTTGGATCTCGCAGAGGGGCCCGCGTTAGCATATTTTCGAGTGGGCCCTTTTGAGGCGTTGGCCGGACCCATTGATGTTTTTTTGGGTCTCGCAGAGGGGCCCGCGTTAGCATATTTTCGAGAGGGCCCGTTTGAGGCGTTGGCCGGACCCACTGATGTTTTTTTGGGGGGTCTCGCAGAGGGGCCCGCGCTAGCATATTTTCGTGGGGGCCCCCTTGAGGCGTTGGCCGGACCCACTGATGTTTTTTTGGGTCTCGCAGAGGGGCCCGCGTTAGCATATTTTCGAGGGGTCCCTTTTGAGGCGGTGGCCGGACCCCACTGATGTATTTTTGGGGGTGTCGCAGAGGGGCGTTCGCCCCCTCCAGGAAAAAAGTTTTTACACTACATAAGGGGCTTTTACCAATATTTAGCAGGCTTTACACTAGATAAAATGAATATTCACAATTTGCGCACTCCTCTGAAAGAGTTTCTGGTTCCGCCCTTGGAGAACATATGTAAAGCTGACGTCATAAACTTGAAAATCGTCTGGATTTTTTATCACATGTTGGTCTGGAAAATCGTTTTTTTTTTTTTAATCAGAATTTGACTGGCAATTCTGAAAATTAAACGCGGTGCATTTGAAGTATAGAATTTTCATTTAGTGTTAATTGCATGAAGATTGAAGTTTGGTGTTCTTTGATTCTGAGTGGAATAAGTTTGTGTTGGATTTTCCTTGTGCTTTTGATTCCGTTTTACGGACCTTTATCGTAAGTTAGTGAGTGTCTCGGGGAATTTCGTCTTTATTTGGTCTTGGGGAATTTCATCATAGTAATGGATGTTCCCTGTCCTTCCATTAAAAAATGAGGTGGGAAAGGTGAGGTAAGTGCTTGTTTAATCTACTTTTTCTAATGTTTTGTTGTGGATTTGACTGTTTTATATAGTGTCATTTACTTAGAATTTGTGTTTCTTTGTAAAAATTTTAGTGGTAAATACTTGTGTTTATTCGTCACAAGAAGGCGATAGCCGTTGAAGCTTGGCGGTCGCCAGGGTGGCTTGGCGCCATGGCTGGAGCTTGGCGCCAAGATCCGTAGCGCTCGCACTTGGCGATCGCCAATCTCCAGCGGCTATCGCCGTGTTTACATGAGGGGCACCGTCTTGTATGATTTTACCTAATTTTGAACTATTTTAAGCCCCGGAACAGCAGGTTGCCCCGAAAATTCGTAACAATATGTATGAAAGGTACTCATATTACTCAGGAGTAGCATAGCTCTCTATCAGTGAAAAAAAAAATTCAGATTCAGTTCGGTGGTTACAGAGACCGTAATGAATTAGAATTGTTTTGAGTGTCCTTGTAGAACTATTTATGCTAATACATGAAAGGTTTTCTATAAGTTAATCCAGTGTATAAGAACTTTAACCGATACTTTTACATATATTTGAAACAATTACTTCCATTTGTTTAATTTTATTCTTTAAAAATTTAGCCCATTTTTTAGAAATATATTATTGACGGATTTTTTAAAAGGATAGTTATACCGTATATTTTTGCCTTAAGTCTAACGATAATGTCTCTTTGTTCAAAGGCATTTTTAATAAAACCCTTTAATTCTGTGTCCATTATTGACACACATTGTAAACTGCATTGTTATACCGTGTATTTCTGCAATATTTCCAACAATGAACGCCCCTTTGTTGAAAGTCATTTTAAATAAAGGTTCAGTCCACTGTTTTAACGCATATTATTGACACACATTTTTAAAGAGTATTGTTATATACTGTATTTTTGCATTATTTCCAACAATTACGTCCCTTTGTTCAAAGTTATTTTAAATAAAGGTTTAGTCCACAGTTTCAAAGCATATTATTGACGCACATTTTTAAAGACAATTGTTATATCCTGTATTTTTGCCTTATTTCCAACAATTACCTTCCTTCGTTGAAGTCATTCTAAATAAAAGTTTAGTCCACTGTTTCAAAGTATATAATTGAAACAATTTCTTAAAGAGCATTGTTATACCGTGTATTTACGCCTTATTTCAAACAATTAACGTCCCTTTTTTGAAAGTCATTTAAATAAAGGTTTAGTCCACTGTTTTAACGTATATTATTGACGCACATTCAAAAAGACCATTGTTATATCCTGTATTTTTGCATTATTACCAACAATTACGTCCCTTTGTTGAAAGTAATTTTAAATAAAGGTTTAGTCCACTGTTTCAAAGTATATTATTAACAAACATTCTTAAAGAGCATTTTTATACCGTGTATTTCTGCATTATTTCCAACAATTAACGTCCCTTTGTTGAAAGTCATTTTTAATAAATGTTTAGTCCACTGTTTTAACGTATATTATTGACACACATTTTTAAAGAGCATTGTTATAGTCTGTATTTTTGCATTATTTCCAACAATTACGTCAGTTTGTTCAAAGTTATTTTAAATAAAGGTTTAGTCCACTGTTTCAATGTATATTATTGGCACACATTTTTAAAGGGCATTGTTATAGAGCATTTTTGCAATATTACCAGCAATTACTTCCCTTTGTTGAAAGTCATTTTAAATGAAGATTTGGTCCACAGTTTCAAAGCATATTATTGACGCACATTTTATAAGAGCATTGTTATACCGTGTACTTTTGCATTATTTCCAACAGTTAACCTTCCTTTGTTGAAAGTCAGGTTTAGTGCACTGTTTTAACGTATATTATTGATACACTTTCTTAAAGAGCATTGTTATACCGTACATATTTTGATTGATTCTAACGGTTACGCCCCTTTGTTAAAAGCGATTTTTATAAAGGTATAGTCTATTGTTTCAAAGTATATTATAGCCACATTTTTAAAAAGCATTATTATACCGTATTTTATAGCATTGATTTAAAAAAGTTATGTCTCTTTATTGAAAGTAATTCTACTAATATGATAAATGTAAAAGTTCGCATTTTTGTGAGTTTGAGTGTTTTTGACTCCTTTTGGCGACGAAACCACACGTGCAAAATATTTTCGTTTTTATCACACGGTTTTAAGAAAAATTTCGGATAAATTATTTTAAAGAAATATACTGAGGAGATTTCTTCAGGATAGTAACTTTCTCCATTATATCACATAGTTCTTTTGCAGCGACACTCATAAGAATTACATTACGCTCTGAAGGCACTTCTAATACTAAACGGTATATATATATTTATATATATATATATATATATATTTATATATATATATATATATATATTTATATATATATATATATTTATATATATATATATATATATTGTTAAGAATTTTCGGTTTGTTCTGCCTCCCAGATATTAAAATTATTCTAAAATTCGTACCCTACGAGTCAAATAATTAAATTTTGCATTTTGTTGCATCAAAATTGGTTAACTGGAACGCGACGTACGGAGTTTTGGGTTTGCCCATTGGTTAACATATGGTTTTCTAGAAATCTCGAGAAATATTGATGCTAGAGCTTTGGTGATTTTACTTATGGGAACTTATTTTTGACGCCAAATTTGGCGATATTTCGCCAAAAAGTCGCCAAGCTTGGCGACATTTTAGTCATTTGGTGCGCTTTTACCAATGGGGTCAGTAATGCTTGTTTTCCTGCATTAATATTGCGCTGTAGCTTAGTATTACTAATTTCATTTCCGTGACATAATCAAAATTCGAGCTTTATGCGGGTTTTTCGAGCAATAGCTCCTTCCAGAATTTTTGCTTAGCTTCTGCGACACCTATAAATAGAGACAGGACAGGCCACAAGAGATAGTTATATTCGAACTCTAATTGAGTTCGATGCATTACTCTGTAAATTGTGCTATTGGAAGCAGTATTTTGCTTGTTTTTGAGTATAGAGTGTAAATTCTTCATTGCTGAGTCCCGAGGGACTGTTTATGATTTCCTTTGTAAGTTTCAATTGAATTTTGCCAGTGGAAGTGTTTTTTTTTTTTTTTTTTTTTTTTTTTTTTTTTTTTGGTAAGAAATACAGCATCTGTGAAAGCTTCTGTACTGAGAGGAATATTATAAGGAAGGTACTGACCATTAGTGTCTGTGAATTTTGCCCAGCTGATTGTTCGATGAAGTTCTAGTAGAAATAAAATTTGTGTTCCATCCTGACAAATGGACTTTTTATTAGAACTTTCTACATAATATGGACTTTAGAACGAGGAACCTAAGAATCGAATCCCGACGAAGCCAATATTTCAGTAACTGCTGAACCGAATCAAAAACTTTTTCTATAATAGAAGTCTTCTATTCCTAAGTATTATAGTTTCACGAATTTTTGGGCCAATCGGCTGTTCTAGGGGTGCTCTAGCTTAAAATTCGTATTCTACGCGCCAAATAATTAAATTTCGTATTTTGTTGCATCATAATCGGTTACCTAGAAAGGGAGATGCGTCATTCCACGTCAGATCAAACAGTGCAGTTCACCACACCAACTCGGATTTTTCTCAAATTTTATATAGATGATTTATAGGCTAAGACATAAACAAATCTCAATTTTGAAGGTTCTACGATAATTAATTACCGAGAAATTAATTATGCAAATTTTTAAGTTTTCTGCAAGATGCGCCAACTTTTTTCGCAATTCCTTAAATAACTCCTTACCTGTAAAAGTTACTGAAGTAAAAATTTGTTTCTAGGAGTAACTTTTTACGCTGATTCCAAAAATGTTATCGAAATTTGCGTATTTTCTATAGTTTATGCATGAGCAGTACATTTGCTAAAAAACATCATGAATTTTTTTCGGCATGTCTGATCACAGACACATGTTTTAAATTTTTATATGCTGTTAAGTTGGAATAATCTTACATCCCAAAATAATTTCATCTTGGCTTTCTGCTCAGGAACAGAGAAAAAAAATGTATGTATGTACCTACATATGAGGATTTTCATATGCAATATTTATACTGAAGATGAGAAAATTCAGAAGCGTTAGTCAATTTTCCTATGTCTTTTAAATTGATATCTGAAGTTTAACTACTACTCCAGGCATTTGCAAAAACTAGAAAATACATAAAAGTGCTTGTATCGGAAAACGTAAAACAAACAAACAGCAAAAATGCATGTCACACACAGTGTTAAATTAAAAAAATTCTAAAGTTAAAATTTTGAATTACTTTTAATTTAACCCTGTTGTTTTTGGCAATCATCCATCAGCCAATAAATCTTTGGAATTCTGCAGAAGATACGCAAATAGAAGATACGCAAATTTCGATAACATTTTTGGAATCAGCGTAAAAAGTTACTTCTAGAAACAAATTTTCACTTCAGTAACTTTTACAGGTAAGGAGTTATTTAAGGAATTGAGAAAAAAGTGGGCGCATCTTGCAGAAAACTTAAAAATTTGCATAATTAATTTCTCGGTAATTAATTATCGTAGAACCTTCAAAATTGAGATTTGTTGATGTCTTAGACAATATATCATCTATATAACATTTGAGGAAAATCTAAGTTGGTGTGGTGAACTTTCTCCAGTTTTGTGTTTGATTTGACGTGGAATGACCCAGATATGGAGTTTTGGGTTTCCCCATTGGTTAGCATAGGGTTTTCTAAAATCTCGAGATATATTGATGTTAGAGCTTATCTGACATCACTCTTGGGGTCACTTATTTTTGGCGCCAAACTTGGCGATATTTCGCCAAAAAGTTGCCGGCGTGGCAATATTTCGGATATTTGGCGTGATTTTTCCAATGGGGCCTATAAATTTCATTTTCCTGTATTAATATTGCATAATAGTGTAATGATTCAACTGTATTCCTATGACGTAATCAAAATTCGCTCTTTAAGAGGATCCTTCGAGAAATTTCTAATAGCTTCTGCATCCCCTATAAATATGACAGCGTGCGGACCCGGTTGAGTCGGTCTGTTTTTGATTGCTATGAGAAATAGAAGTCCGTTCTGTTGAGAGCATAAGACTCTGTCTTAGCGCTTATAGAAGTAGTAATTTGCATGTTTTTAAAATCGCGTTTTTAAGCGCTGTGTAAATTCCTCATTGCTTAGTCTTGAGGGACTATTCCTGCAATCCCTCATAAGATTCCACTGAATATTTTACTTGTGGAAGTACTTTATTGGGTGTGAATTACAACATCTGTGAAAGCTTCGGTACTGAGCGGACTGTTAGAGCAAGCTACTGGCCATTAGTGCTTTGAATTTTGTACAGCTAGAAGCAATAAAGTTCATGTTTCATCCTAACAAGTGCACTCATTACTAGAACTTTCTACTCTGTGCCGATTTTGAAAATTTTCTCACTCATAGAAAATTTCTTTATTCCTGGGTATTAAAGGGTACCTTTAATGCATATAGCATAAATAGTTCTTTTACATGGACTACTCGTACTGGACGCTAGAAATTAAACAGAGTTTTCTGCAGCAATTGGCTACCTTTCATGAATTTCTTAAAAATAAAATAAAAGTTAAATAGGTCTTTTACTGGGACACTCAAATTAATTCTAATGCATTAAGCTGCATGGGTATTTCTTTGACGTCTGTACTGATTCTAATTTTTTTTTTTTAATTTATAGAAAGCTACACTATTCCTGAGTATTATATGGGCTACTTGACATACATATATCACAAATAGGTCTTTTACAGGGATATTCATTCGATTTACATTGCGATCTCTGGAACTAATGAACCGATTCTAAAACTTTTCACGGACGGAAAGCTGCACTATTCCTGAGTATTGTAGGCTACCTTTCTTGGATATAGCATACTTTAATTCTTTTACAGGGACACTCATAAAAATTACGTTACGCTCTATGTGTACCTCTGTAACTATTAAGCCGATTTTGAAAATTTTCTCACTCATAGAAAATTTCGTTATTCCTGGGTATTAAAGGGTACCTTTAATGCATATAGCATAAATAGTTCTTTTACATGGACAATCAAAATAATTCTATTATTTTACGTGCTAAGGACATCTCTATGACTACTGAACCGATTCTAAAGATGTTTTCACTAACAGAAAGCTTCACTATTCCTGAGTATTATGGACTACCTTTTATTTCCCTCTGTTCTAAAAAAAAGTAACGGCCACTGCCGCCCAGCATAAAATTTTATCAAAATTTAATAAAAAAAAACCCATCATTTTAGCCAGCATAAAATCATTCATGCCTTTGGAAAAAAGCAATTCTAAGTGTGTAGATTTGAAAATTCACGTATCACGTGAAACTGACAAACATGAAAGAGAATGACACCAATTGTATGCCAAATTTAAAAGTTTGGGACATAAATATGTCAAAGTCTGTTGCACAAAGTTCCCTTAGATAACAGGAGTTTAGAATTACAGGTTATTCGTTTTTCCAAAACAGAATAACTAATTTTAGCTGATTTAAAAAGCGCCTTTTTGGCATCAGGTACAGGTACGATCTAGCAAAAGACTGTCTCTCCAAGCTGGGTAACTCTAAAACGCGTTTTTCAAAATGTTAGCACCCAGTCTCTTGAAAATGAAAAATAATTAAAATGCAGATTATAGCAAAGCCGGCTAGGTTCAGCTAATTTGCTACAGTAAAATAGTTTGGCGGCGTTGACCATGCCATTATAGCAGTTACAGTACAGCTTGGATATTTGTCAGCGCGGCGAGATGGTATAATTCGTGCTGCTAAATACGCCAATCTGCAAAGAATTATGTATATGAATACATGGATAACGATTTAGACGGAAACCTTACAGGAGCAGTAATTATTGGTTATGAGTTTGTGTAAATCGCCAAATAATGAAAAGTCGTCATGGGTGGCAAGTTATTCTAGCTGTTCCGTAATTTTTAATCAAGGAAAAGATATAAAGTACTGTATTCTTCGAACTAATTATTAACTATACATGTACGTAAGTCGCCAAATTATGAAAAATTGCCATGGGTGGCAAATACGCAAGGTTTTCGAAAGCTTTCACATAATTAAAAATTGTGAGAAGTTTAAATTTTTATGTTCCAGAGAACGTGCATAACCAAGCGATGTGTAGCTCGGTAGCATTCTATCTGATCCAATCTTAAGTTTTTTCTTTTGAAATTATGCTTTTTTTACGAATACGCCTTATTAGGGGTCGAATGCATCACACGGAAAGCGAGCGTAGCGAGTCCAGCCGACCTAGCCGACCTAGCCAGTCCGGTCCTGATTTTTATACATAAGGATAGATACAGTAAAAACTTATTTTTAAAAAATGTATTCCTGGTGCCTGTTAATTGCTCTAGGGGGGGCTTAGGTTTTTCCAGGGGGGCCGAGCCGTCCATAGCGCCACCAGCGCTACGGCCCTGTACGGTAAGTGTCGCCCCCTGCTAATATTAAAACACGCCCCCTTTTATGCTCTACTTAGTTTTTGAGTTCGAAGTGACTCCCCTTGGAAGCCGGCGCCCAGATGCGATGCTTACTATGTCGATCCGGCCCTGTTTACAAAAATAAGATGCTTAAATAATAAAAACATACAAAAAGAAACAAATTATTTTCGTCCTATATTAATTCTGAAGAGCTTCTGGATATATTGGCCTTTATCAAAAAACGTAAAGGAAAAAAGAAAAAAAAAGTAAGAAAATCAGAAACACTTTCAGATTTTAAATACGCACTAAAGTGCTATATATTAAAAGCGTATAATAATCCATGCGTCTTCCCTATTTTCTTTCATCATTCCATTAAAATGGAAAGTATATCATTATTCATGAGTGTGATTAAACAAAATTAAAATTGATATTTCTAACATCCTTTTTCTGGATGTAATACATTAGAAATAGATATGGAAAGGTGCGTAGAAAATGCTAAATTTGAAAAATGAACGTTTCAAAAACTTATTCAGGTGTATTCATAATCCAAGTAGCAGACGATAACAAATTATTATAGCATCATTTAACGATGATGGAGCATCGGTCACGTGATACAGTGGGTTTCTTGCAAATTTAGATTAAAATAAAAGTACGCTGTCATTAAATTGCGGCAAACGCTAGAATCATCTTCTCAAAATCACATATCAACGATTTTATTTTTCGCCGCAGGGGCGGATCCAGAGAAATCATCTAGGGGGGCGGCTCCGTTTTTCATTAGGATGATACATTGCGATACTTTTTCTCCCAATGTGTAATTAGACATGGTATATCTACCCAATACTTTTCTCCCAATGTGTAATTAGACATGGTATATCTACCCAATACTTTTCTCCCAATGTGTAATTAGACATGGTATATCACAACTAAATAAGTATGGGATCTGCTGCAAGAACCGTCGAAGAAAACTCGGTAAGGGGAGGGGGGGGGGCAGAGCTCTACGCTATACCGATCAAATTATGGCCGGTGTTTTATGCGTTTCAATGGACGACGGGACTGATACGGGAAAAAAATGTTCCGTTGCTCTCTCCATTGTGTTGGGGGACAGTGTTTCAAATTTAACACATTAATCTTTTGTTGGTAGATCCCGACTTTCCATTAAAAGTCAAAAATGTCGCCTTAACCCCTGTAGTACGACAAGACGTGGCTAATCAGCAACGTCAATTATTCATTTTGTTGTTCGCGGTCCCTACATTTTAGTGTGTACAGAGTACAACTGCTGAATGCAATATTGAACCCATTTCACAGCCACCGTGCAATATACAGTGTTCACAGCATACATTTTCGCATTGTAGGATGGCATTAAGTTTTCCATTTTAAGTAATTCCCAACCTTTTCAGTGAGAACTCTAGTAAACAAACCTCAATTGCTATTTACAACTATTATCACTATTACCTGCTATTTACAATTCGAGCTTTCTTTTTTAAAACCAGACCAGCTATACATTGCCAGGTACTAGCTTTGTCTGATATCTTAGAATATGTTTTACTTTTATAATGAGGATTTGTACCCATACGTCTGGGTGGTGTGGACAACTTAGGAGAGCAAGTTGAAAGAATGAAAGCTGTACAAATTGCGGAGGGTTGGATTGTTCGTCTATGCTTCAGCATCACTTAAGGCTGATGCTGATTGCTGCTGCGTCTAACGTGACTGCAGTGGGTAAGAGGGCATTCTCGTCGCGAATTTTACGACTTTTTAATAGCAATTCGGGGTTTAACCGATAAAAGATTTTCGCAATAAACCGCAAACTCCGTCCCCTATAAAATGGAGAGAGCAACGGAAGCTTTTTTTTTTTTTACCGTATCAGTGTGCCGTCGTTCATTCAAATATGGTGGAACCTGCTAAAATGACCACTTTGGTAAAGCGATCGTCTGTCTATAGTGACAACTTTAATGCAATTTCGCTTTACTACCGTCACACTTTACTACCTTTTGTAAGGTGACCAGTTTTGTTCTTCCCAAGGGTAGTCCCATTAGACAGGTTCCCCTGTACAAATAAAACTGGGAACACTGCTCCAGCCACTGTAGCGATAGCGAGTCAATAAAATGTGCCTCTCCTTTTGTTTAAAAATAAAAGCTCTATATCATTTTTGTAAATAGAGAAATTACGTTTAGTCCACAAGGACTCAATAAGTATTGGTGTAAATATTCTTGGTATATATATATATATTGCCTCCATTACTGAGCTTTGATCTTCGTGTCGGTCCACTTCCTCGTTGTTTTTTCTAATAGCTACGGTCGCGCCCCCAAGTTACAAAAGGACCCTAATTTTGGTCAGGTAACTTGCAGAAACCTAGCTATTATTGTTTTTTTCGATTAAATTGAAATGTGTGTGCGGTGGCGCCTGATGATAGAGCACACCATTTCAATATTAATTCCATTTTCGGACTATTTCTGATTACATGTGATTAGGCTTAAAAGCACACCTGTTCTAATTTGGCGCTTTATATTCAATTTTTCCACTCTTTCATTGCCTTAAAAGGCTATATTTAAACACTTATCCGGAATAAGCTCGTTAATTGGGACCATGTGCTATCTACTTTTTTATTTTTTATATTTTCTTCACTTTATCATTGGATTATCTTGGGATTTCACTTTACGTAAGTAAGCTATTATATATTATATACTATTCTGTTTTATTATGCTGCATTATGCGCTAATCTTTCAGAATATTTTCTATATTATACTTGTCTACTGTTAAATGCATAAATCCAAAAATATCGCCAATATTAGGTAATATTTTTAATCCTAATCTCTACATGTCTTAAAATAGCTGCATCTTGCGCTTTTAAGTTCATGTGATTTAAATCTCTCCTATTTATGCATTTCAGTGATTTACTACACCTATCAAATGGCTTTTACGTATATGTTTTCTCTCCCCGATATCCACCTTACTTATTAAAATTCTAATCTATAGTTTTAATTTCATTTTTAGATTTTTGTAAAATATTTATTACACTTGCTTCATACAAGTAAACTATTGATACCTTTAGGATAGTGCTGCCATCTATACTAAATAGTAAGCATTGATTTTGGATTGATATATAAGGAAAGTTTCTAATTCTTCCCCTTGCTATGTAGGATCCTTGAGTTTAAAATAACCCTTCGTATGCCAATCACTACATCTTGTAAATATCACGCTATCTTAGACCAGATTATTATTAAAATTATTATTTAATTTTAATATTATTATTATTATTATTTTTTTATATATATCTATTTTCTCTTTCATGTGTAGTAATACCGTTGGTTACAGTGTTTTTTGCGTATTCCAGATTTTTCTCTTTTTTCTTTCCTAATGTTGGTTATTACATTTGGTTACAGTATTTTGATTAATTTAGATTTTTTCTCAATTTACATTTTCCAGTGTTAGTAATTACTTTTGGTTACCGTTATATGATCTTTTCTACTCTTTATTCCAGATATTCTTATTAATTCTTATTAATTATTATTATTATTTTTTTTCTCTTATTTACATTTTTGGACTGTACCCTATTCTGTACTTTTTGATATAATTGTGTCTTTTCTACTCTGATATAGTATAATATCACCCTTAATGGTTCTAGACAAAAATAATTTAGTGACTGGCAAAAGTGGATTACTTGATGTAAGTCCATATGCCCGGTACATTTGTTCTAATTTTCAGGAAGAGGGGAACAATGGATCGAAAAACAGTTACTCTTCCTACAAAAATTACAGTAGTGATTGGCAATCTTTTCTTTTTAACTCTTGTGGCTCCAAAAAATGCAAAACTTGCCCTTATGCTTCTATCAATCTAATAGACAATAGTACTAAATATCACAATTTTTGCAAAGTATATAATTGTATATATAAAATTTCATGTACTATCTGTAACATGGCTTATATTGGACAGACTCGCAACCCGTTACACATACGCATTAACCTGCATCGCAATAACGTAAAAAACTATTTATCCAATAGTCACCTTACCAATGTAGAATATGCTCACTTTCACTCCCACGGATTTGAAAATGTTACTATCGAAATTCTCGCAATACAAACAAATACATCTGAACGGCTTTTCCTCGAATCACAATTAATCAATTGTCATAACACCTGTTATCCTTATGGTCTTAACCAAATAGTACATAATAAACACTTACATTATTATAATACACAATCTGATCCCTCCAAGTATACTCCTATTTATAACCTTTTAAATTTGTCCTTATATAAACGAACAAGTCGATATAAACGAGGAAAGCATAAAGCTACTTCTACTAACATATTGTCAAATAAGCACATTCAGTCTGAGTTATATACCTTAAATAAAAGATTTGAGGTTGACCATAATTGGCTAAAAATACGAGCCTACGTTTTCTCTTTAAAGAAAAAACACCTCTCAAAGTATTATAAAGTTTTCACTTCCTATACATTCTCTGACCATTTTGCCCACTTGTTTTATGATTTAATAGTTACTCGTGCCAATGCACTAAATTACAATTTACTAGGTCACAATCGCAATAGTACTAAGCTAAATTCCAATTTTGTAATTAATTTCTCCAATCCTGTTTTCAATATGATTAACTTCAATAAACTTTTATCATCTCACTCTGACTCTTTCCCTTTACCGCATCTCAGCCTAAAAAAATCTTTCAAATACCCTATACCTATGGGTAGAAAGATATTTAATTATAACTCTTTCTGTAGGAACTTTGTACCCGATGATGAGGTACCCTGTCATTGTACCAGTGGTCAATACAATTCTTATGTTAATTCTGATTTTGGGCATATAGTTACCGGAGATCTTTCTATTATCAAAGATCTTAAACTTCAACGGATCATGAAAAGAGGTACTAAGTTTAGGTTACCCACTAAATACTGTATAGATGATATAATAGATACTTTTATTTATAATATAGATGTATATATATATACACTGCTGGCCATCGTAAATGCAACACCCTGAAGGAAGCATGCAAATAATATGAAATTTACAACATGCATTAGCTGAGGTGAGATATGCAAATGATTAGAATTTCAGCGCAGACGCACATCAAGCGCGCCTGTGGCGCCACCTCAAAGCGCTATTTAAGGCTTGGAGATTTCGACGGTTTCAAGTACAGCAATTGTGTTTTTCTTGCTTTTTTTTCAAAAAAACGATAAATTATGCCTCGTAGGAAACAACGATCATCTTTTGATCAAGTATCCGAGTTTGACAGAGGAAGGATAGTGGCATACCGAGATTGTGGGTTATCTTTCAGGGAAATCGGTCGTCGTATTGGACGAAACCAAACAACTGTGATGCGGATATGTGATCGTTGGGTGCAGGAGGGTACGACGGACAGACGTGATCGACCGCATCGACCTCAGTGCACCACGTCACGTGATGACAGGCAGATTGTACGCATGGCAGTGACGGACCGCTCAGTCACATCACGAACCATATCACAGCAGATTCAGTCTGTAACGCATCATCCAGTGTCTGCGCGTACCATTCGACGTCGTTTACAGCAGAATGGTCTGTCCGCAAGACGTCCGTTGCTTTGTCTACCTCTGACGCGGAACCACAGACGTCTCCGCCGCCAATGGTGCGATGAAAGAAGGATGTGGACGACAGAATGGAATGAAATTCTCTTTACTGACGAGTCACGCTTCTGTATGCAACACCACGACGGTCGGATTCGAGTCTGGAGACACCGTGGAGAGAGGATGCTGAACAGCTGCATTATGCACCGTCACACTGGTCCTGCACCGGGTATTATGGTATGGGGCGGTATCGGATATCTCTCTCGCACTCCTCTAGTACGCATTGCCGGTACTTTAACCAGCCAGCGCTACATCTCCGAGGTGTTGGAGCCAGTTGTCCTTTCTTACCTTCAGGGCTTGCCAACAGCCATATTTCAGCAGGATAATGCACGGCCACACGTGGCACGCATTGTCCAAGGGTTCTTCGTCAATCACCAGATTGAATTGCTTCCCTGGCCGGCGCGCTCTCCGGATCTTTCGCCGATAGAAAACATGTGGTCCATGGTTGCTCAACGACTGACCCAGAGTTCATCCCCAGCTGTCACACCAGATCAACTTTGGCAACGTGTGGAAGCTGCTTGGTCTGCTGTACCCCAAGAACACATTCAAAGTCTCTTTGAATCAATGCCGAGGCGTGTGGCAGCTGTGATCTCCAACAACGGCGGCTACTCTGGGTACTGATTTTGGCAGGAACCACGCTTCATAGAATGCTGTAAATTTAATCATTTGTTACTTGGTCAACATGTTATCTACACAATAAATTTTGTTGTGATATCTCTTGTTTTTCTTGGTGTTGCAATTTGGGTGGCCAGCAGTGTAACACTTCAATAAAAAACAGCAAGCCTTCCGCCTTCTTTAATGAATGGAAATTTAATATTATTGCTGACCTTAAAAAACAACTACTTTGTAAATTTAGATATACTAAAAATATAAAACTAAGCAATCAAATAACAGAGCTACAGAATAACTTTATCATTACTTATGTTGATAAGTCTAGCAATAACTACGCTATAATATGTAAGCAGTTATATCACAATCTCTTAGCTTCATCCATTAACAATAATCCAAATTTCAGTCTAACATCTATCTCTGAGATAACATTTAACAAAAAGATCTTAGCTTTCCACAAGTTACTTAAAATCAAGCATGACAATCTAAAATATCCCTACTTAGTGCTAATACCAAAGTTTCATAAAACGCCACTAAAATTCAGAACTGTTACTATAGGATGTAACACTTATAATAATGTAGCAAGCAAAATATTACTAAAAATACTTACTTCTATGCATGATCTGTACATAAAATCTAACACTACTTCTGTATCTATAGGTAATAGCTATGAACTAAAAAATACGATTAATGCTCTATACGATGTAATTAACATATCAACTTATGATTTTAAAGACTTATTCAATAGTATACCACTAGACGACTTATACAATATAATATTGAATCTATTTATACATAGTAATAATAATATAACCCTGCCTTCTTACATAGATACTATGTATTTCGAAAATCTTTTAAAGTTCATAATCTATAATAACTACATTCTATATAATAATAAATTATATAAGCAAGTTATAGGAATTCCAGAAGGTGGTTCCAATTCCAGTTACTTAGCAGACCTATATTTATATAATTATGAAAAAAATTACAATAATCCTTCTCTTATAATATATAGGTACATAGATGACATAATAACAATAGCTACTGACAATACTTATAGTGATACTGACCACCTACCCATAGCCTACCATTCAGCCCTAGAACTAATAAAAAATCCTAATAATAATAGAATAATTAATTTTTTAGACTTACAAATTAGAATCAATGACGATAAGAGTCTATCCTTTAATATATATAATAAAAGAAATGACTTTAATTTTCAGGTTAATACCTTCACTCATTTCAATTCATGTATGCACACTTCTGTGTTTAGAAATATTATCTCTAATCATAAGTATAGAATAGAGTCTCTATGTACCAATAGTTTTAAGGCTAATAACTTAACTGACCTATATAAAACTGCTATAAAATATAATTATCCCAGTAAATTTCTAACTTCCATTTTATATCCTCTATGTAATCAAAAAAACTGTATGTCCTAATCAGAATATTGGTTGGTGAGGATGGGGTTGGGTGTTGGTTCTTTCTATATTTAAAAAAAAAAA
>JAWZYV010018001.1:600000-1054910 GCA_038373885.1 Cheiracanthium punctorium
GGGAGGGGGGGAGTATCTATCGAATTTAAGACCAGAAAAGGGAATTTTCTTATGAATTTCCTAACAAATGTTGAAAATCTAAATAGTCTAAAAGATTTTGAGACAAAGTTGCATCGGGGGGGGGGGGGAGGGGGGGGGTTAGTAGGGTGGTGTGTGTGTGGGGGGGAGGGGGGGCATGTCTCTCTGCCCAACTCTGTATGACATTATTTTGTTAAATATGAACTTCAAAAGCAGTGGATTTGTACAAATGTATTTAGTATTTAGCAAATAAAAATTAACTAATTACATTTGTATATTAATTAAATTTCTTAAGAAAAAATTTAACTAAAAACATTTTGTAATTTTGTTTTGTGATTGCTATTAGTTAAAATAAAGTACTTTTGATCGATAAAATAGTATGGTCCCAAATGGGTTATAAAAGAAAGAGAACCCACATTGTCTTTTTGATGCACTTAATGATTGAAAATGTTACAGTCCAGTAAAAATATACTAAAATGACTTGAAAGGGAATCTGTTGATTAAACCAATAATAAAAAAAAAGTTATGATGAGCTTAAAACTATTTGCAGATATGATTTTATGTGATATTTATTGATAATATTTTTGAATATTAAATTAATCATAAAAAAGTATCAGCAGATAGCATTAATATTCAGTTAGAACTAAATTTTCTAATTAAAATTTCATCAGTATCTAAAATAATATTTTCTATTCATTAATAAGATTGGAACTATTTCTGAAAAATTTCAGGATAAAAAAAATTAGAACTGTATTAATACATGTAAAACAAACCTATGAAAAGCACGATTTTACATATTTTTATGTAATACAGGTTAGCACAAATTAATGACTGCATTTTACATGTCAATACATTTTTAAAATTATGCGTATTACAGTAAGTGATAACGGGGGGGGGGGGGGGGGGTAAATGGGATCTTTTTTAATTTAAGGTGTATTTCAGTGAAATATGCAGAATTTTTCAGAATTGCGTGTTCTGAATCTGCCTTGGTTTTAAATAATTAATTTTAGTATGCTTTATCATAAATGAGTGATAAATATTATACCAGTTAATTACTTTTTATATTTATTTTTCTTTTTATTGTGGTCTGTTAAATTCGGATAAAATGCCTGCAAAACATTTTCAATTGTTTAAAGTCATGTTGCAGAACACTGGATATAACTCTGCTCCCAGGATTTTGAGTATATTAATTAATCTGGTTTAATTAAGAAAAATTGTAATATCATACAAGCAGGAAAAAATCTTCACTATTTGGTAATTTAACTCTTTCAGTATAAATAATTTCTTTCCTTTTTAATATTTTTTTAGGGGCCAAAAAATCATCACTTGCACATTACTCAGTCATTAGGTGCCTACCGTGCTGGTTCATTACCAAATGTCAACCAAATTAGCTCTAACAACAGCATTGATTTACAGGTTGGTCAAGAAAATGATTGAATGTTTCATTTTTATTCTGTCATTTATGTAAAACTTAGCACATTTTGTTTTTGTTTAATATAAAATTTAATATTTTGATTTATTAGAACCATTTTTATGATGCAATATTATAGTTAATTGAAATAAATTTAATTTAGAACATGTAAAACTTGATTAATTCTGATATAAAAATTAGTGAATGAAAAATTCTTTAGAGTGCAAAATTGGCTGTGTACAGTTTTATGTTAACAAAAATTCTAAGCAACGAATATAGTTAGTTAACTTCTGTTTCTTGTATCAATCACTGTAAATAATTGTTATTTTTAAAAATATTTTCTTTAAAAAAATGAAACTCAAAGAATTTAATAAACTGTTGTTCATTGAATCCTGATTTCTTAAATATCTACATAATAAAACATAAATGCAATTTAATACTACACATGGTAATAATAAACAACCACCTGTGATAATTATTTCGAATCTTCACAGAAATCTAGGAGGCAATGCAGTTCGTTGTTCTTACTGTCTGCTTCAACTTATTACTTTTTTATTTTATTATACTTTATCAATGTGTCAGTAAAAGCAATAAATTATAAATTGCATAATCCAAATTGCAATGTGCAGTTGGATATTAATAGCCAAGAATATGTCAGTTGATCAAAATCTGTCAATCAGCTGTGCACGCTTTCTGAAAATTTGATGAGCTTTCAAGCTTGTGCATACTTTAAAATATTGAGATAGCTTATTATCTAACTAATAGATGTATCATATTTTCCACAAGTGTATATTAATGTTTCATATAATTTTTTAGTAATAGAAATTGCTTTTTTATATGTAGCTTAATAATTTTTTAAAAGAAAAACAGTTAGAAAATATAAGTACATGTAAAAAACTTCAGAATATGAAGTTTTGCAGGAGTTAATTTTCAGACAGCATGCAAAGTCGCATTTTAATTTACTAGGTAAACCTAGAACCTATTCAACAATAGAATAAACAAAGTTTTTTAATACACGAATAATTTAATTTAACAAGTATTAGAAATTTCATCCTTATCATTTACATAATTTGTTGTTTAAATCATTTTATCCATTTTTATATTATTTTGTGTTCTAAAATTACAGTTTTTCTGTTAATAAATAAAGGTGAAAATGACTAAAAAAAGAAAAGGAATTTTTTTTTCATGTATTTATTTTTTAATTTCTACATTATATATATTTCTGTACCTTTTCTGTTCATATATTTTCCATTCATTTTTCTCTTAACTTCTTTATTTTCCAAATTTTGTTTTATTTCAGTGTCTCTATCAAGATTATGAGGCTAAACCTGTTAATAGCTGTATATATATGCCTAGTCGGGTACGGAATATAAATTATTTCAATTTTTTACTAAGCCTTTAAGACTCTGTGACTGTTTAAAATAATATTTAAGAATCTGCAACTTTGAAAAGATATATTTTCTGTAACTTTTATAAATTTAAATGAATCAACTTTGCTGAAAGGGTAATAGTCGTCTAAATTGGTATTATTATTTTAAACTAAATTGTAAAAAAATCAGTTAACTTCTTGACATGTTCTGTATTTAATTTTAAATTAATTTTTTCAAAATTCTTCTCAAAATAGAAATTATCAATAAAGTCTTATATAGGGGTTCATTTTAGATCTTGAAAGTCAAGAAAAATCAAATGAATTCTGAAATCAATTGCACAATAATGAATTCACTTTATTGTGGAGAAGCAATTTTAAAAATAATCTATTTAAAGTAATCAGCAGAGATCTTTGATTAAATTATTCTAATGAAAGAAACAGAAAAAAAATAAAAAAATATTTTTTTTGAAATTGAATAAGTAGGTGTTATGAATTGAAAGGTTATGGACAGATGACATGATTATTACAAACAAGTTCTTATATAAAGTAAGTGTCTATATTAATTAGCAGAAGATTTAGGGGTCATTCCTTGCTAAATCACTTCATTTTAATAGTCAACTGTGCTCTTACATCTGTGATTTTTTGAATTTTTTAAAAATGTTTATATCCTTGTTAGATAACAAATTATTTTTTCAATTTTTTTTTTGGTCTGAATTTTATTGCAGAAGAATTTTTTGAACATGACCACTTTTGCTTGGTTTTGTCATCTGCAGCTTCCATATGAGTTTAGTAAAATCCTTCTACACTATTTATTTACAAACAAAATTGGTTCATTTGGGTACCCATATTAAAGCTAAAATTTTCTCTAATAATAAAACTAAAAAGAGTTCTTTAAATTATTGCACGAAATTGTCACTATGCATTCAAAATTAGTTTTTGTGATTTTTACCATAGTATTTTCAAAAAAGCTGTATCTAAAAAACCATAAATGTCCCATGTACCATATTTTTTAAAATGTAATCAGCTAACAATATACTTTCCATGTTTTAAAAATAAAAAGGGTGTTTTCATGGTTATTAAATTAAAAAATTAATTGCTTTGCTAAAAATCTTACTTAGAAATAAAGTTTTCTGTACCCATTTGGAGTCTGTTTTGAAACTTTATAAAACACTTTTGGCCAAATTCTGAACATGTTTGTGACAGGGTTGGGTTTTTGACGTCAAAAACTGGTTTTTGACATGACACGTCAAAAACCAGTCGAAAAGTGTCAAAAACTGACGAAAACTGTCGAAAACCTAATGTTTCTTTTTTATGGTCATGAATAACAATTTTAAATTACATTATATTTCACAATTAATGTAATGACATTAAAACTACATATCACCCTTCATATTATTTGTCATGTTAGAACTAAATATCTGAAAAGGTAAAAAATATTTGTGTAAGTACTTATACACATCTATTTTTTTCTCCCCTAAGTACCCAGCTATTTCTAAATGTGTTAATATAAATAATTATATGAATTACTTTATGCATGATTTAGGATTAGAAGTGTTACTAAAACTATTCCTTATCCTTTATTCAATGAATAATCCTAAGTTATTTAAACATTTAAAAAAAAATTCTAAATATGTGTATAAATAAATTTTCTGCATAAATATTACATATAAACCACATCTGTTTTATAAATATTTCCTGGGTAAGTAAATTAATAATTTGAAAATGAAATAATGATTTGCTATTATTAATACACTTAAAATTTTATAATATACTCTTCATTGTATTATGTTAATAGTTTCCATTTAATTATTCAAAGCTAGGGCAGTTTATTTTGGTGACAGTTTCTGTACTTATAAAACAACCCCCCTTTTCTTGGTTAAAGTTTATAGCTGCAAGCAGCAACACGGTGTTAATCCTTTGTGGAATGTCTTTTGAAAGGCAAATAGATAGCAAACCTGTTTTTTCTTTGTATTCTAAAGTATGTACCTGGGTAGCCAATAGTCAGAAGTGTGCAATCAGTTTACTTAGTGATAAGAGAGCTTGTTTACAGCAAAATAATATTGTCAGTTTGGAAAAAATTTCCGAAACTAGCTAAGAACACTTTAGTCTTTCTTAAAACTAAGCTAAGCTATTTTAAAGTAGTACTTAAATTTTGGTCAAATAACTGTATTATTCAGTTTAAAAAAAAAAAAATTAAATCTGTTCTGTACATAATTAAAATCATGGATAAGGGTGGTAGGCCAAAAAATACTATACGGAATGATTTTATTTGTGTGAAAGAAGGAAATAAAATTTACGGAAGATGCAAAAAGTGTGGACATACCATGGCCAATAGAGTGGATAGGATGAAAGTACATTCAGCAAAATGCAATAGTGGAGAACAAGAGAAAAAACAAGGCAAAGTAAATGAGGAACAAAGAGTGCATATGGAAACTGATGATACAAGTCTAAAAAAAAGTCATGAATTATTTGAAGTAAATTAATGTACATCTCGAGTTGCAGGTGTTAAAAGAGTTAGTTTACAGCGAAACAACATATCTGATTACATAGTGAAAACTGCACCCAACATGAAAAAACAGCTGGATCTACAACTTGCTAAGTTTTTTTGCAGTTGCAATATCCCTCTTAATGTTGTTGAACAAAACGAATTTCTCAAGCTCATAAATTTGCTACGCCCTGGTTATAAACCTCCTACCAGAAAAGCATTATCTGGCAGTCTCGTAGATGAAGTCACTGAAGAGTTAGAAAAGCAAATGAAATCAGAACTTCAAGTAAAGGAATGCTCATTAGTTGAAGATGGATGGAGTAATATCCATAATGAAGCAGATCTAGCTTCTTGCCTGCATGCTGTGGGAAAAGTTAAAAACAGCAGTATTTTACCAGAACTTCTACAGCTGATGGTGCATTTGCATTCTTGTCCTTGCAGTTCAACATCAATAGAAAGAATCTTTTCCAATTTTGGATCTATCCAGACAAAGTTACGTAATAAACTTGGATTACAAAAAGCCTCAAAACTAGTGTTTTGTTACCGCATGCTCCGGGGTAAAAAGGAATTAGAATGGGACTAGGTAAAAATGCAATTGTGTAAAACTGAAAATATTTGTTTTATTTACGTGTAATTTCACAGATTAACTTAAACAAATGTATTTTCATTTTTAAAAACTAAATAGGTTGATAATTTTTTTTTTCATAAATACTTTTTTTTCTATTTTTATAGTAGCTTATTTAATTATTTTCTATTCAGTACAGCTTGAATCAAACTCAAGTTTGGGGGTTGTCTTGTCAACAAAATAATAGTTTGCATTGTGCAAAGGTTTATTCTAGTGTATTAAGTCAAAAATTATGATAGTTGTACAAATATTTTTGTTACAAAAGTGGTTTTAGGACAAAATTTTAGTTTTTTGACACTTAGTGTCAAAAACTTTCGTCAAAAACGTGTCAAAATAGTGTCAAAATATTGTCAAAATAGTGTTAAAAACCGTCATGTCAAAAAGGGTTTTTTGACATGACGGTTAAAACCGGATAAAACTACCAACTGTCAAAAACTTGCCAACTCTGGTTTGTGAACTTTTACATCTAGTGTATATGTCTTTTCAGATAAAGATAATAGTGAAGGCCCTGGAATATCTGTAAGTATATTTCCGTAAGGCAGTCGTTGTTGGCAGGCCAGATGTATGATGCTGAAGGGCCTAGAGGATGCATAAACTAAACTTTAGCTTCTTTTTCACAAATTGTCAAGTACCTTTCCTATCCATCACTTATTCTCATAAATAACTGCATAAAAATTTTCTGGGATAACATCTATACATCTAAGTTGATTACCAAAAATTGCTTCAAAGGAGTTTTTTGAACATGAAACCCATTTTTTTAAGAGTTTTTTTGTGCAAAGGTTAAAAAAAATGGTTTTCTTAGATTCCACCTATTGATGCTGTGAATTTCTGTATCTTTTATACAGAAAATCTTCCATTTTCATGCACCTCAGCTGATGATGTGAAAAACGCTTTAATTCCCTTTTATGTTGCTAGAAGCAAAATCAAATAAATCTCATGCACTCAAGATTTGATCTTAATTCTCTGTAGACTTGCCCTAGTCACAAGATGGCTTCTGTCCCCCGAACTACATCACATGCATTTTTACCATGACTGGTAGCAAAAAAATTCCATTCAGCTGTCAATTTAGAACAAGACTAAAAGAATAATCTGTTGTCAACTCTGCTGGGAAAAAAGGGCCAGAAAAGGCTAAAAATGTTTTCTAGCAATGAGGGGGGGGGGGCGAAATTGGCATTTACTGCTAAATGACTTTGCTGCTGTAATATGCTTATTTGTCTGCAAGTGCTTTTTAAAATCATTTTGGCTGTCAATTCCAATTTATAAACTACTTGTGTCAACATTAAGACAGTTGCAAGCAAAGTTTTATTTCTCTGCCACACACCGTCTACTTTAAAAAAAAGACAAGTGGTAAATTTGAGGCCTTTCAGTTTGTACATGTGCATTATAAAATAAATAGCATTTAATAATGGAAGTGAGTGAGTGGAATGGGCTATATGAATCAGTGATAACTAGTTTGATTGAAGGTTGCAACAAAATTAAGTGCAGTGTATAGATTTTACTGGAAATTATTTTATAAAATTAAATGTTCTGTTTTGTAATTGTTTTATTTATTGAATTGTGTAATTACTATGCAACACACTTTATACAAACCATGCAAACTTGTTAATGACTATTTTTATTTTGATAAAATTATGAAACACTTCTGCATTAAACCATAGCAATACTTTTAAATTCAGTGGAATTTGATTATTTTTTAAAACTTTTTAGAAAAAAACTAAAATATAAAACATATTTCTTTATTTGTCCACTGATTGAGAAAGGTAATTTCAGAAAAACTCCTTTCACTATCATTTATGTTTTTACATAGAATTAAAATTTTTTATACTGATATTTTGAATAATTTTTTTTTTATTTAAATTTGAAAACAACTAAACACATCCTCTTAATTTTTTGAGCATAAACAGTCTGTGGTGGTTAGACCTTAAAATAAATAAATAAATAAATAAATAAAAAATGATGCATGTGTTAGTTGTGGTTTGTAAGTAATATTTTATTAAACTTTGTAAGGAACAAAATTGAAAATTTTATTTTAAATGCTTAGTGCTAATTTTTTGTATCACTTAATGCAAAATTTTTACTTTATTTTGAATAAGAAAAATATTGCCTTTAATTCGATACCAAAATTATTCAATTTAGCTAAAAAAAAAAAAATTAAGTCAAATACAAAGAATTTTCCAAATTCTCTCAAAGTTCTGTAGGCTAAATCATTCTGATGTGAAAAATTAAAAAAAAAAAATTCTAGCCTGAATTTTGGACCAAAAATTCTAAAAAAAAATAAAATAAAAAAAAATCAGGTTATCTCGTAAATGTATACCCGTGGAAGAATTGTCAAAAAAAAAAAAAAAAAAAAAAATCTGTTACATGAGGGGACATAGCATTTAGTGATTTGGCATGGAATGACCCTTAAGCTTTATATTGGCATTGACACTAAATGAAGGTTCTGAAAAAGATTATAAAAGCAGAAGCCACAATAAGTCTTTGAAAATGCCAGGAAATTGGATGGATATTTTCAGACATGGTATATAAATATTTTTTAATTAAAAATTAGGTGATACAAAAATCGATCTTAGGGAATTGATTTTCTGTGAAACAGTTTTATTTCATTTGATTTTGTCAAATAGACAATCAAATACGGTAATAAATATGAAATGGCTTTATAGATTTGTTATTTTTAATCTGAGAACAGTTTTGTTTTAAGCAGCTAAACAAATGAAATAATTTCTGAATGTGTAGTGAAAAAGTAATTTTAATAAATATTAACTATAAGGAAAAGGAATTATAAATGAAGAAAGAACATTTAGCTGTTTACTAAAAATTTTATAAGAGAAGTAAATAAAATGTTAGATATCTAAATATGTGATCATTACTTTGCGTTTGTTTGATGCCAGGTAGTTCTTCCAAAGACTATTATAATCCCTTGCTTCTAAAAAGTGTAGGAAGAGAAACAAAAAATTCTATTTTTAAGGGAAAAAATAAATAAATCACAAACTTACTAATTTGGTTTTATGTTTAGCAAAGCTAATTTAGAGGTTTTCTCAGTATGCTTGTAATGAACAAGGTATGTGCTGAAGCAAGTGGGATAAGTCATAATTATCAGAAGGCTTTATGACATTAATTATCTAAAATAGTACATTAGAATCTCTGTCAATCACCTTTGTGACTTTTGTATAGCTATTGTAGACTACACTGTTTACTATAGATTAAACATATATACTGAGTTATATTTTTTCAATTTACTTGATCGTCAAGGAAAAAATACAAGCCATTGTAAAAAGTTTTCATTTAAATATTTAAAGCCATTTGAGTGATTTTTGTGGAAAAAACAAACAAACAAACAAACTAAATTATTATTATTTTAGAGAAAATTTTTGAAATTATTTTTTGTTTTAAGCACTGTCTGGTATTATTTCCCAACATTAAATTTCTTCATACTCTCATGCTAATCTTTTTGTAATTCAATGGTTTTTTTTTTTCTGGAAATCTACACACAAGAATATTTGCTTACTTTCTTTGCTACCTTAAACTTCTGATTTAATATATTAGAAATTACTTTGGTTTATTAATTGTACTAGCAAAATGAGTGTTTTAGAATTAAAATATATCTAGTTGATGACACTTTATTTTGCATGCATTGATAGATATTCTGCTTTGATCAGTTGGTCTATTTCATTTGCTCCAATTTTTTTTGCTCCTGGCTAAAATTATTTTTATTGAAATAAAATATTTATAAATTTTAAAAGTATTCATATTATATTTATAAATTTTAAAAGTATTTTGTGAATTCTTTTCTATGTTGAGCATATAAAAGTTGTTTCTTTCAATTTATAAAGATGGTAAAATCCACCACATTATTATTTTTAGATTACTAATCTATACTAATATAATAAAGCAGACGTCAGAAGTCTCAGGATTTTGACCTGAGTCTTAGGCTTTTTGATCCTGTTTTGGACTTCATACACCAGGCACCAACTCCCAGCTCTTTGTAAAAGCAGAGAGGCCATACAACTACTGGCCTTCGACCAATCGACTCCGCCATGAGAGGTTAAGTCGCTGAGTAAAGCTGTTGAGCTGGCATTTCTGCCTGCTGCCGGCTATGGTTTCAGTCTTGCCTGAGGATACAGTTGTCCAGTTAGCCCTCCAGCACTGTGTGGAGGATTGTGGGAACCTAACTAGTGCAATCGGTACTAGTATGTGGGGTTCCAAGATAGTAGGCCATTAAACACTAAAGATGGCCACTCAGTTAACCATCTTGGAAAATCCATACTAATTCTATTATCATCATCAACAACAACAAACAAGAATATCCTACAAAAAACTCACATTAAATTACTGAAAAATACTGAACCAGTGGTCTATTGTTACATATAAAAAAAATGCCAGTGAGTTTAAATATCTTGCTGCACAACTACTTGAAAATCATCAACTATAGTTCCATTCTATGGTTACAAAATAAATAGATAGATTCGCCAAGTAATGTTCTAAGTTATTCAAAAGTATGTAGTACTTAAGAGAAATAACAAACAAATAAAAATAAATTATAGATTTAAAGATTATTATTTTTTTCTTGAAATACAGAAAGACAAATCAAACCTACTTAATGTATTCTATTCAAATTCAAAACGATAACACTTTTATTAAATATTCACTAAGCATTACTTAAATAATTAAATAAATTTGCTTACATCCAGCCAGAGTATTTTTGATTAGCTTTACTTTAGTAATAAATGATACTTTTCCATTTAATGAACAGCACAGAAACTTGGGCAAATTTTCTACGACCGTGGAGGGCAAAGCTGGCAAACTTTTTTTTTCTGGTAAATCTTGCCTGCTGTTGTGTAGGTGCTGAGCACTTGTGTGGATAGCAAACAAAAGTGTACTGTTTCTGTTTTGCATTCATTTGCGAAGTTCAATGTGCATAGGCGCATTTATTTTAGTTTTGTATTTTTTGCAGAGTTTGTAGATTCTGTTCATTGGGATATGAGGGATAATTATTTTTGGTTTCTTTTGTAGATTTCACAGGGTGTTTTTCTGTTAATTTCTTTTCCTTTGAAATGGAGGTTTTTTTTTTTTTTGTTATTTCAATTGGAGTAGCTTTAATTTTAATGTATAGCTTGTTTAGATGCATATAACAGGAAGTTTGGTGAGTGTTGGTTCTTTTTTTTTTTTTTTTTTGTGTGTTCTTGGATAAATATGAATTTATGGGAAATGCCAGCGAATGAGGAAAATCCAATAAAGTTTAGTCAAGGAAGAGTTTGTTGAAGGAAGAGTTTTGTAAAAAATGAATGCTTATTTATCTTACGAACATACTATAATGCCGAAAAACTGAGTGCCAGCTATGATGCAAATAGTAACATCAAGCTTTAATGGCTAAATAATGTTCCTGGCAATTTAGCCGGACATGAGCAAAAGCAGCATTTCGTCAATACTGAACATAAGCATGCTTACTTGATTGAAGCACTAGAAGACAGAGCAAGACTGTGTAAGTTTTTCTTCTGATAAATTTTTTCAGAAATATGAAGTATTACCTCCACGCATATTTTGTTTGATGTAACATGAAATGAAATTTTATATTTTTGATAGTGGAATTGTTTAGAAGTGTAAGTCCTGTAGGTGTAGCATTGGAATTCAAAGTGGTAATTGGTTTGAAAATTCATGAATAAGTTTCAAAATGGCGTTAAGGTTTATTTATTGCTGGTGTGAGGAATTGATGTTAGTAAAATCTTGTGAGAAAAAGCTCAAAATGTGAGTATGTTTTGCGATATTTCTATTTGTGTATTTTGTGTAGAATTGTCTATTTTATGTTTTTAGGGTATGGAAAATGCTGAATGCATTGAATATAGCAGGGAAAAAATCCTTGTAGATGCTTGGTGAATAAATAAGCTTGCCATAAAAATTTCTCATAGGTATTTGGAAAAAAAAAAAAAAAAAAAAAAATCATACCTTCTTGGCAATGAAAATATTCGCCAAGTTTCAGTGGAGTTCAGGTAACGGAAAAGTACCTAATAAATTTTTCATGTAACTGCTTTTCTGTTTATCTAAAATATACTATGTTGTTTTTATAGGATAAGTGAACTGTAGTTCAGCATTATTTATTCATGCAGTAACTATGAATACTTGATGTTCTCCTTGAACAATGATAATATTTGTGTTGTGTTGTTCACAGCTCTAGGATGATAACGTGAATAAAATTTCTTTTTAAACTAAACAACTTTTTTTCAAACAGTTTGGATAATCTAAACGCTGTTGTCTGCAATAAAAATCGTCATCACTAGCTTGTTTTCATCATTTGTTTGCTCCTTTAGCAAAATTAAAAAGCTAATGAATTCAAAATTTTAACTCCGTACATTGCTCTCAGCAAATAGAATATTTTTTGCAACAAATAATAAATAAATAAAAGTAAAATAAATTAAGAGAAAATATTTTTTAAATTTTAGCCAAATGCATTTGCTAGATTTACATATATTTTCTCTGTTTGCCAAGCAGGCAATATAATTTTCATGAAGCTCTATTATCTGTTTTACATTATCTGAATTTGGTGAAATTGTGAATTTTTTTTTTTAAATTCAGTCCAAACATTTCACTTACTTGTATTGTAGTCTACACAATTATTCATTAAAAAAAAAGTATATGAAAAAATTATAATTCAGTTATTTATGTAAACTACTGTTGTAGAATACTACTAAAAACATAGTAGCACTAAAATATTTTGCTTATAAGTTCTGGATAATTATAAACAAAAGTGACAGTAGGTATCAGATTGATTATTAAAAAAAGCCACATTCATTTAAAAGTTTATTACATTCTTCAAAAGAAGATCCCAAAATAAGACTCCTGTGAATTTTAGTCAACTTCAGTCCATCTCCGATTCTGGTATTAAAACTTTAAGCTGATGGAAATTGTTTTATTAATGTCAATAGAATGGATGCTATTTGTCTCTTGGTCTGTCTTATTTGTTTATTGTTGACTATAATTTTCTTTTTTTTTTTTTTCTGATAGAGTGCATTAACTAGTTTAGAAGATATGAAACAAGGCCGTGAAATTTCTGCAGATAGAATGCACCGTGAAAGAGGAAGACATGCTGTACCTCATCAGAGTCGCCGTTATGCATTTGAAAACAAAAGAGTAACTATAAATTATTTTTCATGGACATTATTCATTTTATTAATTGTTATGCTCATGGTTTTGAATTGATACAAACAGGGTGTTCACCACTGACTAAAGAGATGACTTTTGCTTCTAATTTAAAGATAAGGCAACTTATGTGACTCTTTTGATCAAGAAACGACATTTTCATATTATTTCCAAGCTTTTGGCTACTTGTAGCTTACTCCTGGTGACTAATTTGAAAAATCAGATTTCTGTTTTTGTGAATTCCCTTTTCTTTTCAAAGTTGCGATTGATCGTTCATCAAACAATCTAATCTTGTTTTTTAATCATACTATAAAAGTGGCTGCACAATATATGCTCTGTTACATAACTCATGAAGTTTTTTTTTCTTATTTTATTCATTTCTTCTTAACTGAAGTTAAGTGATGTATGTTTATTTTTTAACTACTGAATTATGCAAAAATGCTACTATTTTGGCAACTAAACTTAAGAAAATGGCTACTAAACTGGCGACTTTATGTCGGTCAGGCTACTAATGATACTATTTTTGCTTCCTGACATTGGTGGACACCCTGTTCAAATAGTTTTATAACAATGCCCAACGCACATATTATTAAAAAATTTTAAAAATATTACTGTAATAATCCTTTTGTTTTCAAGAAGACAGATGTAATTTAACACAGATCCTCTTTTCTGAATTATTATTGAAGTTGCTGTTATAAAGCTTATTGCAACTTTAACACAAATTAAAAGCCAAATGCCAAAGGGTGCAATGACCTTAGACTTATACCCATTTTAGATTTCCTTTATAGCTTAAGGAATCTATTCACTCTGTAAGTTAGTATTTAGGTTAGTATTTCCCAGTACCGTAGCCAGGATTTTATTTTATAGAAGGGCGGGGGGGCTGTGCATCAAAATGTAAGCTAAATAAAGGGTCAGACTTCAGAGGGTATGCATCTCCCTCAGCCCTCGGAATATGCCTTTGGTATTTCCTATGAAGATGATGAGAATGTACAGTTGAATTCCGTTATGGCAAACCCAGTGTATAATGAACAAAAGTTTTGGTCCTACCATTTTACTATTGTGTTTCTTAATGTTTTGGATATAACGAACCACCGGATATAGCGAACAAAACTTTTGGTTCCTTGAAGTTCATTATAACGTGGTTCAACTGTATATCTTAATGCTGTTTTCTTCTATATATTGGATCGTGGACAGGTAAATCTTACAGGAAGAATGTACTCTTATGGGAAAAAAAAAAGAAAATCTCTAATGAAGTGTTGAAATTAATTTATTAATAAGGATGTAACAGATAGTGAGTTTGCTGGATACCGGATATCAAATATCCAAAGCTTCTTTGGTTGCCAGATATAGATATCAGGCTGGATGTCTGATCGGATACCCGGCACTAAACATGTACTTAGTTATCAAGTGTGGTTTTTTTTTTTTTTTTGTATAATGACATAAAAAAAATTGCAAACATTTTTCACACACCATTAAAGTATTTTTTAATAACTGACTTACAATTTACAAAAACTAAATATCTTTACATATATGTACATAAAAAATGTTACTTAAAATGTAAAATGCTAAAATATTCTTTTTATATGTGCACTACTGGCAGAAGCGAATGAATTTTAACCATGACACATTTATTAATGTATCTGTAATTGCAGATTATTTTCACAAAGAAATGCATACTTTTTTATTTATTTAAGATATCTATTTTGATAAGATACCTATGATAGATGATTTAATTTTTTCAAAAAAAAAAAAAAAAAAAAAAAAAAAAAAAAAGATTAGTCAAAGGGCTTTATGAATGATTATGAATTGATAATCATACACAATACTGTAGCAGTAACTAAAACTATTTTAAACTAGTAAAATACCATGTTACAACATGGCTGTCTGCACAAGCAGTCATGTTATAATTTTCATTAATAAATATTTCACAATTACATTTTAAATGTACAGCTGCAGAAAAAAAAAAAAAAAAAAATGCTCACTTGCTCTTTATTTGGACGGCGTTCGTCGTACAGCACAGTTATATATACTATTCGTTTGCAAATAACGAATACTTTAATTTACTAATTTAATTTGCATAAGGGGCTATCTTCATATTTAATTCTTCATCAACTTCATTTTTCTCAATAGCGACACTCTATTTTGACTTTATAGAAAGAAAACCTTCCAAATATCCTAAACATAAATTTTCACCAATTTTCTATGATAATTTCTGGAGACATTGGGGATTCTTTTTTGTGCGATTTTAAGGAACTTTCAGCAAATTGAAAAACACTCTTTGTAGGTTCCAAACGTTTTGCCTTTCATTAATTTCGCTTGCAATAGTGAAAAAAAAATAAATATTATTTACAGGGAAAAAACTGTTTCTAGTCTTAAAGTTTTTTCTACTGAGAATATCAGGGGTAGAAATTAGACTATTTAGCCAGTGGTTCAAATGAACTATGACTCCAAAACTTCCTTGGTCCGTATACATGATTTAAAGAAAAAATGCAAAACGACTGCTTACTATTTTGAAAATCTTTCCAATTTTGAAATTGTTATTGAGTATTTGAAGGTTCTCTTAGGCAGGTGAAGTGCCAGGAATGAGAATCTTTTCTTTGCTCTTCTGACTACAAGCATGAATGTTACTCAGCTACAGTCAAACTTGAAGAATGATTTCATGATTGAAAATCTATTTGTTTGAATTTCATGTAATAAATGTAATTATTTTTGCTGACCCAATATTATCGCTGTGTTTGTTATTTCCTTTTTTTCATTTAATATTACTGTCTGCAGTGTGCAATATTTTTATGACTTTTAGTGATATTTTAATTTATAGTTAGATGAAAATTAAGACTGAAAAATGTGATTTTGAATGTTTGTTACATGTTTGATAAAGTATGAGGAAGTCCAAAGACCTGATGTTTCAGATATTATAAGAGGTCAAATTTATGTCTGGAATGTTAAGGATGTTGATTTTTCAGAAATAGGAGGTTGTACTGGAAGAGACATCGGTACTTATGTATTATCCCAGCGGTCATTCCCGCCAAACAATTTTTTCGTCAAATGTACTCGTAAATTGTTGCCAATCGTATTCCAAACCATCAATAATTTCTTGTGTCCGGCATTTATCTTGGCAAAAAATCACTCGTTCGTCTTGGCAGACCGCCGGGATAATACGTAAGTACCGAGACATCTACTGCATCTAATTCTATATATGGAAAATATTTTATTTGGGGAGAAATAGTAACAGGCCCTTCAAACTGTACAAACCTCCAATTAATTTGCTTCAAAATTTGCTATTTTTTAATGCATGGGGATTTTGGAAGCTCATAACTCACTCATTTTCTGTTTAAATGTATTGAAAATTGGTATCTGGGGTTAAAATGAGCTAAATTTTTGAAATATGAAGTGAAATCCAGGGGTTGCCATTGGCAAAAAAAAAGCTAGTGCGAATTTCGATATGGAGATGGCTCTTTATACAATTTTTATGTATAGCAAATTAAAGTGTACGTCCATCGTAAATGATTGGTATATGTCATTTTGCTGTACGACGCACAATGCCTGAATGAAGTACAAGTGGTCTTATTTTTTCCCCGCAGTTGTATATATTTTAAGTAGACTTAACTTTAAAAATTAATTGAAACTTGCAGAAAATAATAAATGAATTTAAATAACTAAATTCAGTTAAAAAATATGCAAAATAAAGGTTAATTTTTAATCATTCGGTATTGGAGACTTCAATTAAGGAATGCTCAGTAAAAGATTCCATTTAGAAAAAGGATGAAGATTGAAAATTTCATCCTGCTGCTGTAAATAAATTTTGAAGACAGAATAATCAGAGTATTTTGTTAATTATCAGATTTCCGAAGCAAATTAAAAATATCGGAAAAACTCTATGGGGAGAGAGTGTAAAATTACATTTTTTCTGGGATTACCATGAGAGAAATCGCATATGCTGGATGCACATATTTTTCAAATGATACTCTGCACCGTGCTTATAGTTAAACTTCTCTGTTAACAGCAGTCTACAGCTGAAAAGGATGAGCTTACCTCCAAATTTGTAAATGGACACTACATGAGATGTGCTTAAGTTTTTTTTTTTTAAATTCAGAAAATGTCTGCTAAGTGGCACTTTGCAGCATGAAATCAACTCTAAATATTAGCCTAACTGGTTATAAATGTGCTCAAAAACTACTGAAAAAATGTTGAAATTGTGGTTTTATTTTGAATGATCCAGTGTTAAATTTGCTGTTTTTTCCATTAAAAAATATATCCCTCTGTTTTATGTATCACTGTTAAGAATGGTCAAATACAATTTTCCGTTCTGTCCCATGCATATTATAGATAGAACTTTAGAAGTATATGGCTGAGAAATTGTATATCCGATGGTATTTCGGATATTGAAATATCGGCCGGATACCCGATACTTGCCGGATTTCTGTTACATTCCTATTTATTTACATTTAAAAAAAATTTCTGTTACAGTTACATAAAACTCTTAGTTTTTTGCAATTGCTCCTGAAGTTCTCTATGAAATGCTAGTGGTGAAGTGAGATTCCTAGTGTCAAAAGGGGAATAAAAATATTGGAAAAAAGTGTGACTCACATTTATAGATAGCCTTAAAGCATCTTTAAAAATTATGTTAAATATATTATTTTTAGATCATTGTGCAGACAAAATATCATATGAAAATATATAAATAAAACGAATTTTTTTCTGAATGTCAGGTAAATGGCTGTTCGCTTAAGTTTCCTCAATCTCTTAGCTACGTGTGTTCATTTGCGTAACATACTTAGTAGTATTAGTATTAGTAGCCACACAATACTAATACTGAATTTTTATAAGAGCACATGTACCTTTTTAAATTCTTGTCCCTAAGTTTGTTTTGTTCTGTTCAACTACCATTAATCTGTCTTTGTTAGTAACAAAGATGCTATCTCAATTGGGTAAAAGTGATTATTCAACATGACTACACTAGACATCATTAAAAATTAGGTATTTGTAATTATATTCAAATTAAGGAAGCATTAGTAGGTTAATAACTAGCATAAAATTTTACACCTAATGTGTATTGTTTTTGAAAGGGAAAAAATGTCAGTATTCCCCTGTTTGATTTGAAGCCAGGGAAATGGTATCAATGAGAAAAAAAAAAAATGAAATTCTGTTGTTTCATGTAGATATAAAAAAAATTTTGAAGCTTTTCCATGAGACTTTAAATGTTTAAATTTTCCTACCAACTTTTCCTGTTATTGAAGAACTACCTGTATTCATTTCTGTGTTTGCTTCATATTTATATATATTTCTTTATGTATGCATTTTGTGCATGCTTTACCAAATTTTCTTAGTGAAAATTAAAGTGCTCATTATTATTTTGCAATCTAAATGATTGTAAACAAAGTATTTTTTGTGGATTTCTTCACTTAAAACATGAACTTTCTATTAGATATTTTTCTGATCTTAATGTATTGTGTCTGTTTCAGATTGATGTTTCACCATACAACTCCTCATATCTTTCTCCACCACCCGATACTAATTGGAGGAGGTATGTTATGAATATATTAAAATATATTAAGTATCTTGAAAAGATTGAAACATGCTTTAATTCTTTACTTGTTAAAGATTAATGATGATTGTAAATTGCAAAAATGGTTAAAATAAGGTAGGAAATAAAATGACATTCATGAAATAGTCCCATTAGTTTTCAAAAAGTTACTCTTTTAATATTTATACTACAGGGTTTCTACAGACCTGGAAAGTCAGGGAAATGAGTTTTGGTCAGGGATTTGGGGAAAAAATCAGGGAAATTAGCAGAAATTAAAGAAAGGTCAGGAAAATGCAAGAAAAATTGAATTTTGCAGCAAAATCAAGAAAATACTTGCTGTTAGAACCTAAGTATAGAAATTGTTTTATTTTCATTTTCTCATTTAACCTTATAAATAATTTTAAAATGTGTTCTTTATGAGCATATTTTGTGCAGTTGAAATATGCTTAATTTTATTCTAAATTATTATCAAACATGATTTTTGTTAGAATCCAGTGATGTCAAATAAGATTCTTGTATATATTGATTTTATTATTATTATTATTTGTAAAAAAGGGTCAAACTATATGAAAAGTTATTAATTAAAGGATGTAATGTTAAAAATAGAAATGCAAAATTTGGGAAAGCATGCTAGATAAAGTCAGGGAAGTGCGTGATAGATGTCAGGGAAAAGTCAGGGAAGCAAAAGCTGTGAAATCTGTAGAAACCCTGTACTACCGTCCTAGACAAATTTGATCAATCAGATGTTTTTTTAATGCAGGAAAATTATTAAAAAACTACTATTTATCTGTTTTCAAAATTAAATAAGTTATATTGAATTAAAATTTGAACATTTTGAATTAAGGCCATCTATTAAATAAGAAATGGAAATTTGTGACACATCACAAAAAAGATAGAACTATATGATTACGCATTAAACATTGGTATTCACAAATGTCATGGCTTCTTGATTCAGGTAATCTGAATGATCGGTTTGTCTCAGAGACAATGATATTATTAAAACTGATTTTCATATGGTATGGATAATAGTATAAATCAAATTTTTTTTCATTTATCATAATTCAGTACATTAAGTATAACTAATACACAATTAAACTTGTTTTTTGTATGTCAATATTTTGCCTAGCCAAAACTGAAGCTGATAATTCAAAATTTGGCATGTATGCAATTTTTTTAAACATAGGTTCTAGATTGGACAGCCTATTTCCAAAATTCATAATCTATGAGGAAGTAGGAGACCAAAACATTCTTTTTACATATGATCTCAAAGGAAAATAGCGATACCCATAAATTCTTGCTGTAAAAATAATACTCACAAATACCTAAAAATCATTTTCAGAAAATTTTGAATATTATCCTCCAAGGTGCATAGACGTGTAACAAGGTGGAGGGTGGCCATTTTTGCTGAAAGGGGGAAAAAAAAATCTATAAAATTCTTGCTTCAAAATGTGACAAATATAAATAATCCTATGTTTTAGCATAGCTTATTTGTAATTAGAAAAATGTTGAAAGTTTGCTTGAATTTTATGTACAGAAACATTACTATCCACTCTCCCTAATATGGTACTCTTTTTTCAAAAGCAGGCTTAATTTTTTTTTTTTAAATGTTATATTTAATGACACATGTTTACCTGTTTTTAAGTTTCTATAAATTTCCTGAAAAAGTAAATGTTATTTATTATAAACAAATAAGTAATGTATCCTATTTAGTTTTCATGAATATTATGAGAATACTAATGAAGCTCTGGTAGTAATTCTTAAAAACTCTTGTGTGTTTTATGTAATAAAATTTTATCAAGTAAACTTTTTTTTTTTTTAAAGCTCAGTATTGTTGATTCAGAAAATGAAAAGTAGAATGTATTGAGCACTAAGGGTTAAAATAATTTAAATATTTTATTCTTTTATCCATTGAGATTAAACTTTCAAATTAATAAAAATAACTTGACAATACTGACAGTGGAGAATATTATGCTTTTTTTTAACCATTTAATTAATACATGTATTTTTTTATACACCATAAAACAACTTACATTTTTTAACTATTCAAAGAGCAACTCATCAAAACGTTTATATATGTCTATTTAAAGCCACAGTATGAGACAGACTTTCCTGTATTTATAATAATTTGAATTTTGAAGGGTAGAAAATTTAAGAATTTCTAAATACTAGAACATCTGGAGGGGAGGGTCAAAATGACTCCTGTTGGCTGTTTGAGGTATTTCTATAATTATTTACTTTACTAATTAAAATAGAAATGTAAAAAATTTTCACAATGCGCTTGGAAGAATTTTAGGATAAGTAGAAAAATGAGCTGCAGTGTTAAACTGTATATTGAAATAAAGCACGAGATATTGCGGAAAAGGGTGAAAATGACCCCAACGGCTCTTCTAGTGTTAAACTATCTCCAAATTTAACTGATAGGAAAGTGTCCATTCCTTGTTGCTATGTTTTAATTATTATACAATTAAGTTACATTGTCAAGTAATTTTTTCTTGCCTTTTTTATAAAAATGAAATTACATTATGATAAAGAATCCAAAAGAAGAAAGTTCATTCACCATTCATTAATAAATCTCGAACAAGAATAAAGAAAAATAAATCATCTCAATAAAGAAAATCACTATTCTATAATAAACATCCAAATAGCTTTTAAAATTAGTATTTTCAAGCATTTAAAAGTACAGAAAAGGGATTTTTAGATTTAGGTTCTAAAATTTTAGTTCCTCTTAAGCCTAAGCCTGAAACTATTATAGCTATTATGAATTGTTATTATTATGGTGGTGTGAGTATGAGAATAAGGTTACTTCAATGTTCTTTAAAGCTATTTTTTGCCTGCACAGAAAATAAGGGGATAAGTGACTTCAATGAGGTCTTTTCTTGAAAAACTGCTTTACATATGTGTATCAAATAAAAAAAAACCCTGGGAAAACTCCCACTAATCGACCTGGCAATCAATGTGAGATGAACTATATCAGTTATCACCCTATTTCTCATTTCTTGAAAACTCCTATTGTGTTATATTTCTTCATCCAGTTTATCATTCCATTATTATATGTTTTTAAAATCTTATCAATTATATTATAGGACGAATTCGGACTCTGCCCTTCATCAAAGTGCTATGAATCCACAAGAAAATTATGGTGCCAATACACCTCCCAACAGCAGACAATTTGGTAAGTTATGCAAAGTATATTTTCTGTTTCTACTGATAATGTATGCTTTATTTATTCAAGCTAAGAATTTAATTCTATTAAAAAAATATAAAAATCTGAAGTCAGAGGTTTTTGAAGGAAATCATTTTGATATTTTGTTCCTCATGAGTGCTTATATGTATTAGGATGATTCATATTAGACCAACATTTTTTTTTTTTTTTTTTTTACTCTCAACACCCAAAACTGATCTATTTTACTAGAAAACAGACCAGAATTTAAATAAATAAATAAAATATATATGTATAATTGATGTTTAAGGGTCAATACTGACTTTTGAAACTTGAGAAATGAAACAAAAGCAATAAATTTTGAAATAAGAATTTATTACAATCGGACAGTTTTATGGATTAACATACTAAATAACAATGTTCAAATTTCTTCTATTTCTAAGTTGAAAGAAAATATATATATATAAAATTTGCCCTGTTGACGTTGGGGTTTTTTCTGTCTATAATCCTTAGTTCATAACATCAAGTACTGCTTCTGCTCCTCATTGTTTGTGTGTAATTTATTGTATTGTTCCATCAAAGTAACATCCTATTCAGCTATATTGTTAAAGAAAGTTCTGTAGAATTTCTTTAGCCGACATTTAGCTTTCTTCTTCTTCCCATAGCTCAGGATCTTTTTGGACAAACTTGCATGAAATTCCTGGCATCTCAAAAACTTTCATTATATTTGTTATAATGAAATCTTCTATATTTTGGTTTGTGATTGCATCATATTCCAAAGGCAAAGATGCCTTTTCAGGACTGCTTTCCGACCCTTTCCTTCTTGAGTGCCAAAATCATATTTGTAAAATTATATTCGTAATGGCCTTAGCTTCTTTTATTGCGATCTTAAGTTCATGTTTAAACAGAAACCTTTTCAATGCTTATACAGCTTTTGCCATCCAATGTGCATTGCTTAGCTTAACCCTGGGACCTCTTAGAAAGACCTTTACGGAGGGCAGTCTACCACTCGGCCTAGAGCCCACATATAGCTAATTGCCCATAATCCCACAACAACAAGCACTCCAGTTGGGCTATGAATGAGATACTAATTTCAGGGATCCCTACTAGAAAGATAATGATCAAATGAAGGAGCTCCTTGTAATTGTTGCAAGGCTGAAATTGTTGCAGCTGATTTTTGAGCAAAAACAATTATATCTGTTGTGACAGTTCAAATGCAACCCTGAGTACAGTTTTCAGATAGGTTTTGGTGTTTTCCTGATTTATTTTACTCCAACAGCTCTTACATTTTCTGAAAATCATGATTTCAAGACCATTAGAAAACTAGCTGATACTACAACAGCTTCAAGTATGATTTCTAAGATGCAGGTGTCGCAGTCAGTCCTATTTTTTTAAAATTCCTACCTCTATAAATAATATAGTAGAATGTTTTGCTGCTTCAACAGTTGTTAAATGTTCTTTTAGATGTTAAGGTTTCGCCTATCAAATCATTAAAATACTAGGCTATATAAATGAAACTTTGATGAAGGTAGGCATTTAAAAAAAAATAGGACTGACTGCAACGCCTGAAGACATGATGCTGAAAAGGGAACAAAATCAATTCTTTTTGCATTTTCTGTTCCAAAAGAATACTGGCTCTGTTTATTCACCCTGTATTAGATGCTGTTGTATTGAAGCACATAAATCTTATTTTATTGTGTAAGCTCCACATTAAAATTATTTAAAAAATAACAGACGCCATGGTTTCCCCTTTGCCATCTGGGAGCTTGGCAACAGCCAAGAGCTGGTTTACTCTTTTTCCAGATATCAAAATCGGTAGACAGGGATGGCACTGAAGTCTGATAAAAGTGGGTTTAAAAGGCCCATTAGCTTAAGGAATGTGGGTTTTTGCATATGCAAAACCCATTATGTGCATATTTTTGTACTTCCCAGTCAACAAAATTGGTGCAATTTACTTAAAAATCTGAGTAAACTTGAACCCTGGGTAGATGATATACTAATAAATGTCCTGTTATGTCCTTGAGAATCTTTCTATCCTAGTGTACAGTAAGTGTAGTTTGTGAAGCTGCTTTCTAATATTTATTCTTTGGCAACATGTGGAAGAATAGCTAACATTATATTTTGACACATTACAGCCCAGACTTTTGAGCGTAGAGGCCAAAACAACAGTTGCTTTTTGGTCAGTCAAATTAGCGACATCAAGACTAGTAGCAAATTAGGATAAAGGATTGTTGTTCGTCCTCGATTCCATGGTGGAAAAAAATATGTTCTTGAAGAGGGTTCTGGCTGTGGAGGAAAATTATGATGGCTTTGACTCATCACTTTTCTCCTCTGCAGAAGTGAATAATTAATTCACTGTTAATGCTCTGAGGTGATAATAAATTGCATTTCTCAGTTACTCTATTTATTGATTCTTCCTTTCTTTCATCTTTTTCCAACTTAACTTCTTTTTATATTTTTATCAAGTTTTCTCGCATGTTGTGTGGCCGGAAGCAGAGCAGCGTCCAAGAATTAGGAAGCGTGTAGAGTCAAAAGTGCATTATTGTAGTTCATTTTGAACTCTCTTATCGTCTTGAAATGGGAAAATAATGTAAAGTTGTTTTTGTCGAAAAACTTTCATCAGGGTTCCCACTAGAGTGCGAGACCGCGAGAATTATTAAAAGGTTAAAATGTAATACGGAGGTATTCCATAGTTATTTGATAAAAATATTACCACGACCTCCGGAGATATATATTTCGGCTGCCCATCCTCACAGCCGTCTTCAGTCTGTCGTTCCCGTGGGGATGCTGTTCTTCCCCGCCTCCTCTTCCTTCGCGCCGTTCTTATTGCGCATGATGCCACTCCATGCTTCATCCACGGTAGCGTGCGTCATGTCGTTGATGCTGTCCTCTGTTGTTAATATTTCTAATGATTCTCGTAAATAAGCGTATGTGTGGTTATTGAAATTGGCTATTTTTTGTATTGCTTGGAAATCTATTGTAATAGGGGTGTTTATCGCGAGAATCTTGCACAAAAAATATTAGAGCGCGAGGTAGTCTCGTGCTGCAAAATATTTGCCACCTGCGCGAGATTCTCGTGCTCTGTTTGAAAGTTTAAAAACACCTGTTTACAAATACAAAAATATGTTTTCACTCTACTACTGTTGAAATCCCGTAAGAAAAAGAATCTGATAACGAGCTCAGTCTTGAGAGCATTTCATCTGTTTGTTTTTTTATATACCACCACGATTCATGGAATTATTGGTATCCTCTGGCAATTTGAAATTTGCAATCCCCGCCCGCCGTTCCGTCCTAAGTTTAGTTGTGGTTCACAGTAAGAGTTAATTAATCTTTTAAGAAGACAAAAAAAAGAGGGAAGCTGAAATTATACAGAATTAAACCAGAAAATTTAGCTTTTACTCTAGTAAGAATTTGAACTTAAATATATGTTTTAACTTTGTCACACATATTTGTATCTTACCAATTTTGTAGTATAATATAATTTAATATTTATATAAATATATTATATAAATATTAAGTTATGTTATATAATTTTAATTTTATTATACTAAATAAAATACACTCATGTCCATAAATTAAGGATAATTCAGATCACACAGAAATTGATCTCTAAAATAAAAATTTCACCTGTGGAATGATCACACACATCTTGAAGAAGAATATGCAAACTACAGGAAACCACCAAATGGCGTGGATGGTACGTCACAATGATGAGAGTGTAGGAGAGGGGTATATAAGGAATGGTGGCAAAGAAGTAAAATTGTTCACAAGCGCTGTGAAAGCCTTTCAGTGCAAAAACCGCATAGTTATGGCACAAAGGAGGCATTTGGATGATGTTTTACGTGGCAGAATTATCGGACGACTGGAATGTGGACGTACCCAGCTGGAAGTATCCGAGGAACTTGGAATCGCCCAGAGTGTCATCTCCAGGCTTTGGCAACGATTCCAAGATGATGGTAATGTGAGTAGACGTTACAGCACAGGTCGCCCCCGAGTTACAATGCCGAATGAGGACCGATATTTGGCAGTTACTGCCAAAAGAAACAGACGGAGTACAGCATCAGACCTGTCTCGTCAGCTCTCTTCAGCTACCGGTACGACAGTTTCAAGGCAGACCGTGTACAGACGCTTAGGGCACATTGGTCTATATGCTCGTAGGCCTGTCAGATGTGTTCCACTTACCACAACTCACTGTCGCCTGCGATTAACCTGGAGTAGAGAGCATGCATTGTGGACACCGCAACAGTGGTCTTGTGTGATGTTTTCCGAAGAGTCCAGGTTTAGTTTGGAGTCTGATTCTCGCCGGACATTCATCTGGAGAGCGCCATGTACCCGTTACCACCAAGAGAACACCATTGAAAGACACCGTTACGTAGGTGCAGGATGGCTCGTTTGGGGAGGAATTATTCTTGGTTCCAGAACTGACCTGCATGTTCAGAGTGTAACGATGACAGGCCACATCTATCGGGATGTCATTCTGGAACAACATGTACGTTTGTTTCGGGGCGCCATGGCTGCTGAATTTGTGTTTATGGATGACAACGCCCGTCCTCACCGTGCAAACATTGTAGACGAATGCCTTCAATCGGAGGATATCACCCGTATGCATTGGCCAGCATACTCACCGGACTTGAATCCAATAGAGCATGTGTGGGATATGCTTGGCCGACGAATTACAGCCCGTCAACCCCCTCCCACCTGTCTACCGGAACTTCGGAGTGCATTGCTTGATGAGTGGTGTAATATTCCCCAAGATCAGATTGATCATTTGATACTCAGCATGCCTAGGCGTTGTCAGGCCTGTATTGCATCGTCCGGGAGACATACTCCGTATTAACCATCCTACTAACCATGTTATACTGTTTTTTGTAAATAGGTTCTTTTTTGAAATTTGGTCAAGGGAGTAAAACTTGCAATTTTTATTAATTATGTCAAACATATAGCATCTTTTTTGCTCTTTACTTTTTGTTTAATAAATAGACTTTACAAATAAGTCAAATTTGTTTTGCTTCTTTCTCTTTCTTTGCCTGAACTTCATTATCCTTAATTTATGGACATGAGTGTATTATAGTTAATGATTCTGTTGCTTAGTTTAAACTGGATGTGATTCTTTGAAACTTTGAATGTTCATTAACAATTCAAGTGCAAATTTCAGCACACTTTCAAGTGCAAATTTAAGCAATCTTATTAGAATAGCTGATGGAAATATCAATTTACAAAGTTTTCCATATTATCAAGCTGCAAAAATTTTTAATGAACAGAAAAATTGGAGTTATTGAAATTGTACTATAAATAAATAAAATGATGTTAAGCAATATTTATGTCCTTACTTAACTTACAGAAATCTCACTCTAAATTTTTGGATAGGTGAGAAATCTCACCCAAATTTTTTTTCTAATGAGAACCCTGTTTCATGAAGCTTTAAAGTTATATATTTAAAAAAAAATCCCTTCTAATTACTTACAAGCTTTAATATCAAAACATATCGTTGTTGTCGAATGAATATCTGCTCATGTGCACTTTTTGAAGATTTCAACATTTTAATCCTCATGACTAGTTTACTAAACAAAGCTTTTTATAAAAAGACTTCTATGTGATAAAAGCATTATACAATGAACTGTAGTCTCTAAAAAAATGGTCTCTATACTATGTGGTCTCTATGCTATGTACATCAATCAGAATATTGTCAAATAAAAACACTATGTGACAAACGTATACATAGCATATTTTATTTGACAAAAATCGACTGTAATGGCTAGTAAAATATCTGCTATATGGTTAGTCAACACACAACAATAAGTGTTAAGTCTTAATACTATTTATATGAACTATTACTATTTATTAGTATTACTATTAGTATTACTATTTATATGAACTATGTAATGATAACAAAGTGTGGATATCAAAAACGTTTTGTTCTCAAACAATATTGCTATGAAACTTGAAAAGGTTAAAAACTACACAAATAAAATCCTTCGATAGCAGCTTTCGGTGGCAGCCACTACCTTCTTCAGCCATTGCCGTTTCTTGCTTGCACTGATCACTTCCTCGACGTCTCGCCCCATCCCGGATCGATCTGCGCATGTGTCATGTCACTAATGGCCATCTGTAGTTAGGATCTGAAGTGCCTCCATTTTAAGTGTGTAATTGATATTTTTATAGTCTGCTAGCTTTTTTATTTCATCAATTTCATTGGGTTGTTCTTGGGCTATTTTAGAGAGAGCTGTGCTGGGTTTATTGAATTTAATAAACCCAGTGTTCCTTTTTCCTTTCTTTAATTTTCCTTTTAGTCATTCCTTCATAGCAACCAGATTTATTGGAATTATTAAAGGTAAAAGTTATTTTATAGATTCCAGCGGTTTCATTTTTATCTGTGGGGTCTTTATCACTGTGTATTCGTTTGAAGATATTTTGATTAGGCTTTATAGGAATTTTGATATTTTTCTTGGTGGCCCCATTAGTTATTTTTATAGCTGCTTTGACCTTTGACATCCACAAAGAAAGTGTCTTTCTCGAGAATACCTTGAGCCTTCAACATTGTTTGACGATCATTTGGGAATAACTTTGATCTAAATTCAATCAGTTGCAGGAAGTTAAACCTTTTATTGACCGTCACTACCATTTATTTTATGATTGTTTAAAGTATAAGTACTGATTAATGCCTGTTTTTTTCATTCAACAATAATAAAATACTAATATAAATTAGACATGTTTTTTACTAATGCTTGCTATGTGCCAATAATTGACAATTTATAATCTGCTATGTGCACTAGTTTGGTAATAATAAATAAATTACTACATTAGAATACCTAAAAATCAAGTCAAACAATGTATAACACACATAACTTTAATTTATATTAGTTTTTATAAATCTGATTCATATAAAATTTTACATATCTCAAAGTTATACTTTTTGCACATAGCAAACATTCATTTGACAGCCACGATATTTTATGATACTTAACTGTTATAAATTATTTAAATTGTTGATGCATTGCAGTGAAAACTGAAATGAAATGGACAGGATTTTATGGCACAACCACTTGGACAGTTCAACTTTCAGAATCGGTAGCAACCTCTAAATATTAATCAAAAATTACAAAATTAATAACTAATCCATATTTTAGTAGGTAGAATGATATTATAAATTGGGAGTTTATGAAAATAAAAATGAGAAATTTATTAATAACCCTAATATTTTAAATTTTAATGATATTTAATCATTAAAATATAAAATCTAAATCTAAAAATTATATATCTGACATTTTTATGTCCTGTAAACATATTTGCTTACACACAAATTTAACCTTACTCATGAAAATGGAAATTAAATATAATTAACAGAACTGTCCATGATTATATCTTTGTAATTACATTAAATCATTATTTTATCAAATATAATGTTAATTATTATTATTATTATTATTAACATTCTTTTTACAGAAATGGATGGAAATGTTCTCCAAGAACAAGATCAAGTCAATAATTATTGGGATCCTAAAAAAGTAAATGGTTTTTCTTTTAAGTATTACTTTTTTTTTTACTCACCATGACTAAAAAATTTATTTATGACAGTCAGTTGATGTTGTTATAACAGCCACATCTTCATGACCCATATTTGGGTTTGATGTGGAATGCTTACTGTATATCCAACATATTTTTAATAATTTTTCAAATGATGCAGTTTTCTGTTCATTTGATTTCGTAATGATTTAAAATGAACATAGTATGTGTAAAATATAAATTTCATAAAAGACATTTTTAATGAATTAAAAGTTTGAGTCTTAAATTAGTTTAAGAAATAATTAATGAAATGCTGTATATATTTTTATAAACTTCATAAAAATATTGATTTTGGAAGACCATTTTAATTAATTTTATTATATTATGTATCAGGGATCAAAATAGGATTTTAAAGCTGCAGGAAAAACTATTCAGCTTACAGCAAAATGTTCAATTTTCATAATAATAGTGAATAGATGCTAAAGTTTTTTTGCTTAACTGGAAAAAAAAAATTGTATCAATAATGCAATAGGAAGAAAAAGAAAAAAAAGACTTGTCAGCATTCTGCAATTTTATATGTAATCTTAACATGCATAGAGACAGAAAGAAACACTCAAGCAATAAGTTTTAAATACTTGCAGTTAAACTCTGTTGATCACTGCAGCTATTTGGACTGATTTCATGACATTTGCCAAGATTGCCAAGATTTATTTCGAGCCCTGGTTTGTCCTGTAAAATAAATATCAGAGGCAATGTTTCTTAACATGCAAGATTGGTGCATGATCAGAGATTGATCATATATTGATGTTATCGACTTTTTTCATTTTTTTATTAAACTGATTGTCTGTAAAGCTTGTCAAGTGCATCTAAAAATATGAAAGGAGAGCCCTGTTACAGGCTTCGGCTTAAAAGCCTCAATGCACTTCTTCACCAAAACATTTCATGCCATTACTAGTTCTTGTTGACACTGACATTCCATTTAAATTATTTCTACACAGCACAATTCTGTGAGAATGTTTAATCAAGTATGAAAGAGGGAATTTTCTGATTTGCTTTCTTCAACATCTATATTTAGCTTTGTAAAGAAGAGTAACATATGCTTATTTATGTATAATCTGTATGTGTATCATGTTGTAATATTTGTGCCCAGCAATATCATCTCTAGAATTTAATATTGAAAGTTAATTAATGGGGTTTCCCTTTCAAAATTATTAGGTTCCTTTAATATTATTTTCTATTTCATTTTAGCAACAACAGCTAATCCCTGTTCAACAAAATAGGCCAAAGTCCTGTGAAGTACCAGGAATTAAGTATGTTTAATGTTTTTTATTAAATCCATTTCATGACACTAGTTTTAGATTTTAAAGAGTCAGTTATACTTTTCTTCATCTGGATTAAAAAGTTTTACTTTGTTATTCGGACTGTCGGATTTGTAGCAGGACTGTCTTTTATACACTTAATTACCTTTCTTAAAGACAGTCCTGCTACAAATTTTACTAATACAAATAATTATGCATCTGATTATAATATTTTAATAATATTCAGGGTGCGTATGCCTCCTTAGAATCCTTGGGAACTCCTTAGAATTGAAAACATTTCCCAAGGTCCTTAGAACTACTTGGAAAAACAAAATACTCCTTAGACACTCCTTGGCGGCCGGAAGAACTTCCTAAATGTCCGGTGCTGGTCGAAATTGGAAGAAGCATTCCTTCCCCCCAGCTTTCCCTTTTAAGTGCTGACCCTGCGGAGAAATTTTTATGAAGATGCGACACTGAGGGGGGCGGTGGTTAAGGACATTAAAGACTTGGGGGGGGGTGTATCTATTTATTTCCACCTTTCTCCATTTGTGCGAGATCACACAGATAAAGAAGATCATGGGAAGTACTTGCAACTCTCTTTAATGGCTATTGTCGAGGTTCCCAAGAAGCGCTCCGCTGCTGTCCAGTTATTGGAAAAAGATTTGCCTTTTGCTTCGGGCCGGCCGGGGTGCTAGAGGGTTAAATCATAAATCACACACACGAAAACAAAGTACTTGACGTAAATAAATATTTCATTTGAACAAATCTTTTGAATTTCAAAAGTATTTTATTTTATTTAGTTTGAAAAGTGATATGCTTCTTATTTCATTTATTCTAATTAAAGAATGATATAGGTAAGCCAACATCTTTTATTATTTTCATCAATGCTAATCATATTGTTCTGAACTTCTATCTCCTACTAACTCTTAATTTTAAAATTTAGTTCTTAATAAATTCAATGGTTTGCATAAAAAATGTAGAGATTTATAGTACAGAACTGGCTACTCTCCAAATTTTTTAGCACTACTAATTCTAAATATTTGCTTTTATTAAAAGGCATTAATTCTGCGATTAAACTAGACAAAGATAAATACTTTTTTTTTTCTTCTTTTAGATTTTGTCTTTTAGTTTTTATGTGTTAGATATTCATTCATCAAATTAATAAATATCTATTGATTTAAATATGTTAAATTTTTGGTTTTGAAAATTAAAGTTACTTAGTAATTAAAAAACCACTGTGATATTGCGTGTATACAATATAAACAATTTTGATAGAACTCCTTGGAAATTTCTTAGACTCCTTGGATTTTTCCTTCTGAAATGTGTACGAACCCTGAATATTGTCATTTGATGTCAGAAATAAATTAATTGTTGGGATTCTTCCCCTAGATCAAACATTTTTATATTTAATGATGATTTAAATAAACTCATAATTGAGGACATAATCAAAATCACTCTTACATTATATATACTTGTGAACATTTTCTTTTATTTGTGATAAATTTATTAATGAATAATTTTGTGATTAGTATTTTATAGTTTGTTTTTGCTTGATCACAGTGCATTTGTCAAAATATTGCTTAATCAACATATAAGAAAAAAATATAAGAATCCATAGTGCAATTTAACATGTGCATGCTAGTTATTAAACTCAATTGTTAATTATTTGTGTATTTATATTTCAGCATTTATCCAACACAAGAAGAATCTGGGTCTGTGCATGTGCCAATTTCAAGTAACACTGGATCCTTACCCGATCTTACTAATCTACACTTTCCACCTCCTCTCACGACTCCTTTGGATGTAGAGGATCAGACAGGAATGGTATCAGGAAGTTCTTGTAGTCCACAATCTCAGTCTCCATCTAATACCATCACATTATCACCAACATCAGTCCATCAAACTCATATATTAGGTATAACACAGAAATTGCATCAAATCAGTTCTTTTTTTCTCTCTTTTTCCCCCGTTCGTTCCTTTTAAAATTTGCCTTAATCGAAAGTTTTGCTAGGAAATAAATGGAGAATGAAAAGTTTTTACTTTTAATGGTTGTTAGTATAATGATTAGTTAAATGAGAATAAGACAGTTGGGAAAAAAGTAAGTAAACTGTTAAAAGGTTAAAATATAATACGGAGGGATTCCCATAGTTAACGTAATAAAATTAATACTGCTATCCTCCGGAGATATATTTCGGTTGCACGCTCCACAACCATCATCAGTCCATCCTTCTCGTGGGAATGATGTTGCTTCCCGCCTCCTCTTCTTTCGCGTCGTTCTTTTTGCGCATGATGTCATTCCATGTCTCGTCTACTGTAGCATGCGTCATGTCATTGATGCTACCCTCTGTTGATAATATTTCCAACGATTCGCATAAGTAGGCATATGTGTGGTTGTTAAAATTAGCTATTTTTCGTATTCCTTGGAAATCTATTGTGATAGGTGTGTTTAGTGCGAGGCGGGATAAGGCTGTAGATTCTCTATTGAATTTAATGTTGTTAATGTGTTCTGTTTGGCAATCTAAAACCCACGGACACCGCAGGTATTTATAAAATTAACATAAAAAATAATGAAAACAAATTAGCCGGCCTCTACATTGGGGTTACTAAAAGAAAAATTAAAGATCGCCAAACAGAACACATTAACGACATTAAATTCAATAGAGAATCTATAGCCTTATCCTGCCTCGCACTAAACACACCTATCACAATAGATTTCCAAGGAATACAAAAAATAGCTAATTTCAACAACCACACATATGCCTACTTACGCGAATCGTTGGAAATATTATCAACAGAGGGCAGCATCAACGACATGACGCACGCTACAGTAGACGAGACATGGAATGACATCATGTGCAAAAAGAACAGTGCGAAAGAAGAGGAGGCGGGAAGCAACATCATTACCACAAGAAGCATGGACTGATGATGGTTGTGGAGTGTGCAACCGAAATATATCTCCGGAGGATAGCGGTATTAATTTTATTACGTTAACTATAGTAAGTAAACTGTTTATGATTTCAAAAGTAATTGTCTTAACTGTTAATGCATTTATCCCACTTTGAGACAAAAAGGTCAGTGTTTTCATGAAAAAATGTTTGCTGTTGCTTACGGAAGAATGATTGTACCCAGTGATGTCCAAAGCAAATGGATAGCCACAAGTGCCTTTCTTCAGGTCTCCAAAAAGTATTGGAATCTCGTGGAGAGTGATCTGCATTGTATGGAGGTTGTGTAAGGGCTTCCCATTGAAATTTCTGGAGCATAGTCAAACCAACCTTGGCAACGTATGGGCGAGCATTGTCATGTAAAAGAATGATGCCGTGCACTTAAACACGTGTACAGCAGACATTTGGGCAAGAATTTCGCAGTCAAAAAATGCAGTACATCTCGTTTTTGTTCATTATGGGTGACAAGTATCCAAGCTATGCAATAATTTAAAGTCATTTTTCTTAAACAAACAACAACAAAAAAAAACCCCAAAACAAACAAACATGCTTGTTCCACTTCTGTAGAACCTTCTGCAGGACTAAGCAAGTTTAGTTGTTTGTTCTCCAAATATTCCTAGATTTACAAATTTCTTTATTTCATAAGCCTACTACAGAAAGCCTTTAATTTGGAAAATATTAAAGAATTTAGTAAACTTCCTGATTTCTTTTTTTTTGTTGGCTATCTTAGTATCATGCACATATAGTAATATCCTGTTCTCATAAATTTTGCTTAAAAGAAAGACTCTACTCCAGTATGATTTTTTTGTGGTCCCTTATAAATCATTAAGTACAGTGCCAACCGCATTCAAAACGCGTGTAACAAATTCACATATTTAGCGTTTAAGATATTTTTCATTAAATTTGTGGATATTGAAATGAATAATTAAAATCCTTCAGGTACTATGAGTGGTGGATCCCTCATTACATCTGCTCCTAGTGGAGGCAGCAGACATTCGAGTCCAGGCCCATCCCCTTCCCCATCATCCAGAAGAAGGCACCACCACAACCTTACCAATCTAGTGATTGGGAGTGGAAGCCCACGCCATCACGGGCATCAGCACAATATCCAGCAACAAGTACGTTATAAGCCAGCCGGGCATCATAATCCTCATCACCGTTCGTGGATAACTATGGAGGTAAAGAGAAACAGAGATGGTCTCTCAGATGTGATTATAATCTCAAATAATTATAATTCACTAACTCCTTCATCTTCATCTTAACACTTAAATGTCTTTTTTGCTGTATTCTGTTATGTGCCACTTCTAAAAACACTCCCACTTACCTTTCTCTGCTGTGTAATTTGCATGTCTTAAAATTTCAATAACATATTTTGGTTATTTCGGTGATGAATTCATGAATGATTGTTTCTCATAGCTTCAGAACATTCTGGAAACTTTGAATTATTTCTGAAAATTTAATGTTAAAAAAATTATATGTTGTTATATCTAATGCCTTATAATTCTTGATAATTTTTGCTTAAATATGTTGGCCTCAGCACTTATTATAATACACTACTTGTTAAAATTAAAGCAAACATTGTTTTGTTTTTGCTTTTTTACAGCCTATGCTACCTATTGCATTTCATACACAGTGCTATCTTAGTTAACAGTGGTAATCATTTCCTCGATTGCTATCATTATCCTAAGTGTGATTTCATGTAAGATTTGATTTGAAATTAATTTGTTTAAGCTCCTGTCTACAGCAGTAATATTATTATTGAATATCTTCCCAAATATCCATATTAAAAATCTTCTTAACGCTGAATTTTTTCATAAAAGATATTGTAAATATCAGTGCTTATATCTGTTAAAATGCTATTAATTTTATGAATTCATAAGATGTTCTTTAACTAAAAATATTAATCAAAACAACACTTACACTTTGATTTCTCTTCTAAATAAAAATCTTATTAAAGAAATACATTTCAAAAAGTCACTTGTTTACTTTTGTGTAAATTAGCTCCTATAATTTCCAATTAAATTTTTTACTGTAATTCACAATTAACATTCATAAATACAACTTCCAGCGAAAATTTCAAAGTACATTTATTTTTCTCTAAATAACTTACTTTTTTTTTGTTTAGTATTATTGGATAGCTTATGCTCTTTTTTAATATTTCATTATACTAATAATTTAAGTGGCTCAAGACAGTCTTAATAACATGCTTTTGATGTATATATATATTTCATTTTGCAGCTTATTATGATTGATAACAATGTTTTAAAATGCAGTTTTAGTTGTTTTAAATATAATTCTTTAAGTAAATTAAACCAATATGATAGATAAGGGAGGGGGCAGATTTAAAAGCAGCTTACCTTTGTAACAAAAAGCATTCAAAATAACTAGTGTTTATAACATGAAATAGGTAAAAACTTTGCAAAATAACATAAAAGTTACTGTCACATAGCTGTTTCAATCGAAAAAATTTCTATCTTCGTCAGCAGTGATCCAAATCATTCACTCCTGACAAGTAACTTTTATGGTGTTATTTTCCAAAGTTTTTAACTGTTTTAACCTTATGTTTGTGTTAAATTTTTGTACTACAGTTACTGTTTGATTGCACATGTAATCAGCTGACTGACTGCTGTGCTTTCAGGCCTTGAAAAAGGAGAACTAGATAACTAGTGTTACTTTCATGTTGTTAACCTAATAAAATTCCATATTAAAGGAAAACCATCAAAAGCATGTTAACATTAATGAGGTTTCACTGTATTGATCTTGAATGCTCTGTTGCTAGTTTATAAAACATCCAGGGATCTATGCATGCTGCAAAAGTTTAGACTACATATTGGCAACCTCTGGCCCACCACGGTTTTTAACTTGGCCTGTGGAACATATTTAAAACCTATATAAACCATTCAAAATCCCATATAAATTCCAAGCATATGGACTGCAACTTCCTAACATCCTGAAGTTTGGCTTGCGACTTCGCTAACATTTTAAAGGTTGCCCCATGACTTTTCAAAGACTGTGCATACCTAGTTTAGACAGTAGATGCAATTGAACATTCCCAGAGAAATATCTGAAGCATTAAAGAAACCCACATTGTAAAAGGTATACTTTATTATATAATAATTGTATATTTATAGATATCTCAAAGAAAAGTCTGATCAACTGACACGTAAGTTTAGATAAAATTAAAAGCACAATTTTTTGTTTTTGATTGATTATAGAAATATGCAAGTGCAACACGTAATGGCATTGTTACAGAGTTTAGAAGTTTTTCACTCAGTCACATGAGTTATTTATGTCTTCATGAATTACAAAAATATGAATTCTGAAAAAGTTGTGAAACCAGAAATTTTAGCTAATTTTCAACCCTAAATGTCGAAGAAATTGAAAGCTAACTAAACCATAATTTTTCCTTTGATGTCTACATAATAAATTTTAAGCAGATATAATTTTGCAGTTTCATTGTATGTATACATATAAAAGAATCTGATGCGCTTGTTTAAAAAATTAAGTAATAACCAGCTTTGATAACTGATCATATAATATGGAAATATTAGTAGGGCAAAAAATGATTTTTAAATTATTTAGAAGATAATAATTGATGAGATCTTATTGACATAATTTGTGTATAGAAACTAGTATTATATTTTAACACCAACAAGATGAAAGTTCCCTTGACGATTTGGTCTACACTGTGTTACAGTATATGTATTTGTTTTTTCTTAACAGTCAGCAAATCTTGACGTATATTGAGACATTAGAGGGCTGATTATTTTCTTTATACTCTTAGCCAATAACTACTGGAATTTCAGCAAGATAATGCAAGTATTATTCACTATGGCAAGTATGAAAGCCTAGTTTAAGGCACGAAATAAAAGAAGTTCTTGATTGGCTACCATATAATCTTTATCAGAAATATCTTGAGCATTATATGACAAGTTTATAGAAGTTACGGATCTTTGCAGATATCTCGAGTTTGAAGTAAATAGAAATCAAATAGCTGCTGATATCTTAACTGATGTTTAATATGATCATATGAATTCATTTGTATCTAATAAAATGTTTTTGTTAATAAAGCATAATGTTTTTAATTCAAGAAGAGAAATTTTGCACTTTTATGATAAAATAAGTGAATATGTATTTTAAAATATAATTATTAATATGATTAAATTATTATTGTCAGATTAGGGGGAAAATGGTGATTAGAGACTATCTACTTGGTTAAAATGATATGCGATATTTTGATTTCTAATAATCTTCCTGGTTATAAATTTAGAGATTAAAATTGATTAGACTTGTATTTCCACTTTTAAATTAATATGAGGAGTTTTCAAAGGGAAAACCATTTGCTTTTGAAATTTTTGTGGGTTCCAAATTTTATTACTTTTTAAATTGTTCAAATAAAGCATAAACTTGAGGATTATTATTATCAATAAGTATGTAAAAAATTCTTTGTTTCTAGGTATTGTAGATGATCTTTATACTGTAGTCATTAAATCAGAATTGAACCTTGTCAAAATTGTCTGTAAGAGGAAAGGGGTTTATGAGTGAAGTGTCTAAATTCCGGCATTTTAATTATTATATGTGTCTTAATTGCATAGCAGAGAAAAATAATACTTTTGTCACTTTGCTTTTCTTGTGTATTAGCAAATTACTTTTAAACTACAGGATGCTTATTCTGTGCATAAAAGTATGATCTTTCTAATAAATATATTGCTGCTTTGAAATTAGGCTATCCATCTCCTTTCTCTACTGTCTCCATCTATTAAATGAAGTAATTCACTCTTTTCTGTCTTTCTAATAATTAAATATTTTTGCATCTGATCTCATGTTAGTAAGCTATTCATGTTGTAAATATTAAACTTTTTATAGTAAGTTTGATGTTGATATGAGTTACATTTTTCTTTGCATGGCTCAGTAGCTTCTTTTATATGCATGTTTAGTTATGGCCTTAAGAGTAGAACATGTAGTGATCATTGTTTTTTATGTGCTCGTGTTCTTTTGACTTCTGTACTCATAAAGGGTTCATACTTTTAAAATATTATAAATAGATAGAAATAATTTTTTTCCGGATATTTATATAGTGGTATAAATCAGATTAATTTGAATAACACTTCTGACTGATATTTTGTGAATATTCCATTAAGTTCAAACTATATACTTGCAAACCACATGCAGCTCTCATAGACAATTAGTACGGTTTTTATGCAAATATGTGTATAAAATAGGTGAACTAAAACATTTCAATTTCCAAAAATGTTTTTTTTTTTTTAATTTCAAACAATCTAACTCAAAAAGTTTCAACTCAGTTTAAACAATGGTACTGATTCTGTGAAACAAATTTGTAAAACAAATCTTTAAAATTTGATTTTCTTGTGAATATTTATGAATATTGTCCATCTTAGCCATTAGTTTATGACTTCTTAGAGCAGTTCTCCTTTTGCTATCAAATGCTGATCAGTTAAAATAGACAGATTTCTGATGCTTATTTTTGATAAACTTAATTACCAAGTACAGAGGCTCACAACAATACGAAGTATCAAAAACTGAAATCAGTCAGCTGTGCTTTCTCTGTAATTTTAGGATATTTTGTTTCAGGACCAATTTTTAAAACTGTGGGGGAAAGAATTGTTTTATCTGTTTCAATCAATCAAAAAAAAAAAAGGAAATTTGGCTTTATATTAAAAAAATATATATATCGCATTATTTTTGTCCAATCTGCATATTTTTTAAAAATGCTAATTTTTATAAAAATAAGTATAAAATAAAATCATTTTGAGTTCCCCCTTCCATATCATAGTTTATTATTTTTATTTATTTATTCAAATCCTACTGCTGTAGAATATCTAAATTCCATCATTTATGGCTCTTAGAAAGTGAATTTGGCCACCCCTATTACAGGGTAATCTATTTAAGAGTATCCATTGATTTTTATTATTACCCTGATGGATGTGGTAACGATTCTAACAATGAAGTATGGTTGTTCGAACTTTGTTTGAGTGTGAAAGACTTCCAATACTCTGTTGGATTGTTACAACTTTATTAGTGAGGCAAAACAGAAATAGAGACGCACTATGCTACTCAATCCTGTGATAATTTTATTTTTGAATGCAAACATGAACATGTTGAACCAAGTTTTTTGATGAACTTTGCAACATTGTTTGTGCTGTTGATGAGATTTCTTCAGCTATGTTTTGTTTTAATTCATCAATGTTTGCAGGACTTCTATGGAAAACCCTAAATGAACATGGTGCATCTCCATTTCTATTTTACTTCACAAATAAAGTTGTAACAGTCCAACAATGTTGGAAATTGTCTCCCATGCTTAAACAAGGTTAAAAAAAATTATATTTCAGTTTTAGAATGGTTGCCACATCCATCTGACAGTAATAAGATAAAACAATGGGTATTTTTTTAATTGATACCCTGTATGATGTATGTTTAATACAATAAAAATACAATTGTTAAATTATGTTTTATACTGTAAAGAAATGAGAAATTTCAGATATTGGGTTGGAGGGAAAGTTCTGTCCTATTTTAAATAGGCAGGTGATTTTTCTTGTAAATAAAAAAAAAAAAAAAAAACATCTGCCTAGTGAGTCAATCAGATTTTTTTTTGTTTTCTTTTAGCTGCTGTATAATATAAAAGGTGCCCTTTTTTACTGTTCATCATTTACTTGTGATATTTAAAGTGAAAAACATGTCAGTAGATAAAGTGCATTTACGACACTGCATTTTATATGAATTCCAAAAAGGAAGCAACGCATCAGTTGCATGTAAAACTTTATGTGCGGTATTTAGAAAAGATATTGTAAATGTCCGTACTTGTCAAAGATGGTTTAGCAAGCTTCGTTCCGGGGATCTGAGCCTCAAAGAAAGTGATCGATGTGGACGACCATTTGTTTGTGGTGGGACAGGAAAGGTCCAGTGTACTACGAATTGCTGAAACAGGGAAAAACCATCAATGCAGATCTGTACTGCAATCAGCTGGATAAATTGAAGGCAGCTATCAAAGAAAAAAGGCCAGCATTAGCGTCCAGAAAAGGAAGAGTGTTCCACCACAATAGTGCTCGCCCTCATACTGCAATGGTGACACAACAAAAACTGAATGCATTAGGATTGGAAGTCCTTAGTCACCCACCGTATTCACCTGACATTTGACCATCTGATTATTACTTGTTCAGATCTTTGCAAAATTATCTAACGGGAAAAAAATTCAAGTCTTTTGAAAGTGTTTCTAAGGCAGTTGCTGACTATTTTAACTCCAAGGATGAGAACTTTTACAAAACAGGAATTCACAGGTTACCTGAAAGATGGCAACAGGTTGTAACAAATAATGGAGCATATATAATTGATTAATATTAAACACATATTTTTATAAATGAATTCAAATATTTTCTTTAAAATACGACAGAACTTTCCCTCCAACCCAATAGTATTTTTTTAATGATCTTATGTTGAAAAACAGTAATTTGTAGTTTATTTAGTCTATTTCATTTATCATAGTATCATTTGTGTAGTCAGTTTCTGGACTTCTGTGTGATCGCTTGCTTATATGGGGCAAGAAATGAGTAAAACTACTATTTGAAAATCCACTAAGCTGAACTGCTTCATCTTGAATGATGGTGACTGTACTTGGTGGTGCTTACATTTCTTCCAAAGGGCTGATCTGTGAGAGTGTTAAGTGGCACTCACTCACAATTGATACTTTTTAAAAAATCTGTCTTAGTAAAATAAATAAATAATTAATTAATTAAAAAAATAATTTAAAAAAACATAAAGACCCAATCAGAAATTAGTGATGAACTCTTCTATGAAGAGAAAGTTAATAGTACTCCGTTAAAGATATAAGTCAGTAGCAAGTTTGTAGCATTTAGCTTGTCATGGAGGGCTATTTCAGTAAAATAACTCTGTTAGTGCATGCAAAAAAGAAAAGAATTGGATCAGGCAGTTAAATGTAAACTGCAAATCCTGCTTCATGCAAAGTAGCAGAGTTGAATTTGGCAAAAAATTCATCAATAGGTGTATGCAATCCCTTTAGACAAAGTCAATGAATGAATAGATAAATGATTTTGTTAAAAGCTTGTTTTCATTTTCTTCTTTCTCAGTCTTTCAGTTGGGCTTCTGTAGTCGCTTTTCATACTATTTTCTGTTTTTTTCTTTTCTTTTTTTTTTTCTGCTGTGTGAAAAAATATTAGGGCTTGACCATGGATACCAATGCTCTCTCACTTGAAACTTATCCGCAGCAGCAGCAGCAGCAGCAGCAGCCTCAGTTTGGAGTCTACCCACAACAGCAGTCTTCACCTCAAGCTAAGAATAACCAAAATTTTGGCTTTGAACCTACCACACCAACATCTCCAACATTACCGCAGGTAGTTGTTTTTTATTTCGTGGTAATGTTATGTAAAAATTTAGTTTTCTCAGTTATTAGCTCAGTTTTGTCCATTCTTATCTATATCAATGGCTCACTGATTCTGAATTTCTTGGGTTGAAAGTTTGTAGCTCTGCGGTAAATGGAAATTTGGTAAATGGAAAATTTTGGTAAATGGAAAATTTGCTACTGGTTGTCTTTTGATTACTTAAAAGAAACACAATTGCATTCCTCCTGTAAAAGTTGGGTGTGTTCTCGGTAGATCTATAATTCTCCCCCCCCCCTTCTCTCTCAGAAAAAAAAAAAAAAATAGTGGTAGGTCTTGCTAAAGGAGTGTGGAGTATTTCTTGTTCATTCTGAGACTTCTGAGACATTCTGAGATTTTTGTGTATAATTTCTGAAAAATTACGAATAATCGCAACATCATTTGATGAATGCAATCGATGATCAAATATTTATCAAATGAATAAACTAATTAATTTTAGGTAATTGCAGGAAATAGGCCTCCTTCCCTGCAGGAGTGATCAGGCCCACTGATTTTTTTTTTCTGCTAGATACAAGTTGGAAAAAAAAAAAAGAAAAAAAGTGTCATTTGGCCATCACTCTGTGTGTAGGTGTGTGTGTATGCAGGGGGGGGGGCTTCCCTTGAAAATCTGCTACTAAATAGTCATTTTGCAGCCTAAAACAATCATTGTTTGGCCTGGGTTCAAAAAATCTTTGGTAGCCTATGAAAAACATTAGTAGGACCGTCTACTGCTGTGGATGAAGCTTTCTCAAAATCTGCTACCCATGATTATTTGCTGACCTTAAAAAAGTATCGGGGTCTGTTCCCTGCTGTAAAAGGGTTCTTCAAAATTTCTTGACCAGTATCCCTTTTAAACCTTTTAAAAATATCTGCATGTTTGGTAACTGTTGTTGAAGGGGAAGGAAAGGTTTGGAAAATTTGCTACTGGTTGTCTTTTGATTACTTAAAAGAAACACAATTGCATTCCTCCTGTGAAAGTTGGGTGTGTTCTCGGTAGATCTATAATTCTCCCCCCACCTTCTCTCTCAGAAAAAAAAAAATAGTGGTAGGTCTTGCTAAAGGAGTGAGGAGTATTTCTTGTAAATCTGCCTGGAATGGTCCTTTGATAGCCTAAAAATAACCAGTTAATTTGATTTAAATTCAATCATTTATCATGTTGAACAAATATCTCTGGTGATTTTGCATAATCCCTGGATTATTCACATTTGCTGCAGCATATATGTTACTTTATAAGTTTTTTTTGTAAAGTTCTTTGCAAATATCAAATTACATTTTCCCATTGCTCTTGAAATATTATTCAGTGGAAACTGGCAACTTGACCACTTGCCTATATGGACTACCTGTATAAATTCTCACTTTACATTAGTATCTTTATAAGGTGACAAGTATTCCCGAGGGTAGTCACATTTGTTAGGTTCCACTGTGTATCTGATTAGGGGGATGGGAGGAAAGAAAAGATTTTCCAGAGTTATTTTTTATATTTTTGTATGAGTTTCTTTTAAAATGCTATTTGATTCCTTACTAGGTCCCTATGGGTTCATACCGAAGTAGTAGTCCTGCTGATCATTCTTGTAGTGCTCCCACATCTCCTGTTTCTCACAGTCTTTCTCCATCCAGCTCGCCTGGTCTTGGCTCAAATAATACTTTGAGTAACCATTCTTATAATGATTCCAATTACTATGTACAGCATCAACAAACTAGTGCATTGCAGCATCAGCTTGAACAATTCAAGATGGTGGGTGACCTACAACTGTGTGAATGCTTCTTCATGGTAACTTCTCTCTAGCTTTGAACTAACTGCTCTGCGTTAAGTCAATTTCAAGCAGTTTTGTTTCCATGGTAGAACTATTATGGCTTGAAAATAACCATTTCCTTCGCATGTTGAAACTATTTCATGCACGCTGCATGCTTTTTTAGTCTGCCTTTTATATAGTTTACTTTGTGCTTTTGGTACATTGCATGTTCTTTATAGTATTTTATTGCTGGTAGTAAGTATGCTTTATTATTTATATTTACTGAAATGATTTTAAGTTTCAGGGATATCATTATACTTATAGAAAATGTTAAACAGTTGTAGATTATTAGGAAAAAAATAAAATAAAAATATATTGTTACTTTTAATTAATAAACACTACAAAAAAGGTATTAAAGGTATTAGAATATTCTTAAATCCATAATTTTAATTTTTAAAAAATTATAGTAGTAAAAGGATATTTTACTGTAACTGCTTATTTTTATAAATTATTCTTTTTTTTAATTTTTTGAGGAAGCTTGTCAAGCTATAAAATTAATAAATAAATATTCATCAGAGCAACAAGTTTTCTTTAATTTTTTTTTAGCCATGTCACTATTAATATAATGGAAAAATATATTATTTGTCTTTTTAAAATGATACAAGCTAGTTAAGTGTCTGTGGAATACTGTAATTTTATATGTATATATATGCTTAATATTTGTATGATTGTGAAGAACAAATTAAGATATATAAAGCAGTAAGAACATAAACATAATTAATACAGTTCTAATATAAAATTCAAGCAAGTACTTTATAAAAGGATGGTTGCTTCACGTCACTCTTTGTCTCTATGTATGACACCCTGGGGTGCCCTGGCACACACTTTGGGAACTCTGCTCTACTGTATATTAAAAACTGAATATCCTGTGTCAATCAGACTCTAAAAAAATGATAATGCCAATGTTATTACTAGCTGCTATTCATTTACTAATATTTAATTATAAATTCTTAAAAATTCTAATTCTATATCAACTGAATATTTATTTAATGTAGTCTTTTAATTGATGTATGAAAATGTGTTCTAATTACTGATAAAAATTGTTTTATCAGTAATTAGAAGAACCAATATAATGATCACTCATGATGACCCATCGATATTTATTATAATAAATGGTCACTGTAAAGAAGCTATTACAATACAAGATATTACATGAATTAGAAATTTTAATAAATGTTGTTTTAATAAAGTGCAAAAGTTTTCATACGAGTCATAACACATAACATTTGTGGCTTAAAAAAAAGTACAAAAAATGAATGAATAAAATACAAATAATAAATAACTAATTTGTAGTACACAATTTTAGATTATAATAGTTTAATGTATACATATGAAATTTGACTATTACACTAATTACTATATTTTAAATGCTATGATAGTTTTTTTTTCCTCTGGCGTTCTTTTAGTTCCTTTTTTTTTAAAAGTTCTACCATGGATTTCATTTCTATTTGTGAGCTTTTATTGCGATGCCTTTATTTTTGCAATTCCTACTAGTAAGCAGCATAAATTGGAGGAAAATGCTTGTTGTTGTTCACCAAACAACTATGAAACAATTGTATTTTGTGTTTTTATCAATCCTAAATGAAATAGTAGGTGTAGTATGCATACAATACTCTATAGTATTATCTTTTTTGGTTTCTGTTAATGTATTTTCAGATATCTATATTTTTACAGAAATATTCCACATTAAAAAGCTTTGTACCCCCCCCCCCCCCAAATTTTTTTACTATATCTATTAGTATATCTAAACATGCTAGAAAATTTTATACTTTCTAGAATAAAATTTGACTAATGAGAAGGAGTAGTTTTTCAATCACTGCTTTTGAAACGGCACTTTTTTTTTTTTTTTTTTAAACGTGTGAAAGTAATTATCTGTGTATAGTGAAAAAATTATGTCGTTCAATGTCAAGACAGAATGCCAACGATTTAAATGATGATTTTAGTTAACTGATTAAAGAAACATTTGAATGAAACAATAAAGTCAATCATATTCCCATTTTTAAAGTTTGGGGAAAAATGTTAAAATAATTCAAGAGAAGTTATGCTTTTCAAGAGGTTTTAGTAAATAGTTATCAGAAACAAAGATTTTAAAAAATAAATAAATTATGCTCTTTAAAAATTTTAAAGTAAGCTTATTTTCTTTAAATCTTTCTGAAATATTTGACAGTTTGAAACTTATTTTGATCAAAATTGATATTAAACTAAGTCTATTATGTAGCCTGTAAATGCTTTATGTTGTTTGGTGTAACCAACATTTTCCTTGTTCACGAATTAATCAGCTTTTTCATTGCTTTCCTTAATTTTCCTGTGCACATTTGTGATAGTCTTTATCAGTTTGTGATATTCTACCTTAGTTATTAAGAGTATGCAAAAGTTTCTACACTAAATAGCATTGTGTAGTGCTTAAACTGTCTTATGTAAGGTTGTGCTTGTTGATTTATGGATAATGTCTGTGTCTTATTTACTGTCCGGGTTAATAATAATAATAAAAAAAGATTTTGGAGGATTTAGTTCATTAAATTAGCATATGAAGATATGTGCAAAAGTATTGTGAATGGTTTACTAGTTTAAAGAAATTGGTGATAAATGATGTATTTATTAAAACAGGCTTTACTAAACTGTTGAAAACAAAATTATTTCTAAATTGTGTATTTATTAGCTGATAGAAAAGTAGTAAATGAAGAAAACAATTATTAACTTCGTGTAACTTTGATAAAATTAACTCTAAATTGCTATTTGCTTAAAAATTTTATCAATTTTTTCGTCCAGTTTTTTTTTTAATTGCATGATTAGCTATTATTTTATTTTATTATTTTTTAAACAAATATTTTCTGTATGTTTAAAAATCCAATCTTTTCAATATGCTGTATGTATACTGCTTTTAAATTTCTAGAATTGATTTTCCAAGTGACTCTAAATAGTAGATTAAAAGATCATTTTTCAGCTGATTGCAATCAGTGTTATACTTTGTATTAAATCATTTAAATTGTGAGTTATATATTTTAATACAAATACTGGATAATAACAGTATAAAAATTATTATTTTTATCGTAAATATTATTTTTATTTAGATGTCGGACAACTGTTCCAATTCAAGTAATGGTTCTCACAACAACACTGCTATGTTTCTTGCAACAGTCGATAGTGGTGGGGGTGTTGGTCCGCCATCAGATAGTGGCGATGCACTAATGGGACAAAGTGCACTTTCATATTCTGGTCAACTTTCATCTGGACTTAATTCTGCTCAGGACATGGACAATGCTATGCTTTATTCCATAGCATCACTTGGATCTGATCCACAGTTACAATCCCCTTCACTTTATACCAAACCCACAGTTATATCTAGCCATCAAACTACGCCACAGACTCCTCAAACTCCTACTAGTATTCCAGATATAATCCTCACAGGTGAGATATATGCTTACTTTTATCTTTTAAAAGTTTTTTTTTTCTATATTTACCATTATATACTGTTCTAGAAGAATTCAGTGGAACTTTTTTTTTTTTTTTTTTTTAAATACAAGTTTTCTATTGAGAACCACGAGGAGGTCGAAACTTCATAAGCAGGAAAACTTTCGTGTAAAGTCTTTTAAGTGATAAAAATATTAAATAATAAGTAAGAAACTATGATACTGAATAAAAATAAAAATAATCATAATAATAATAACAATGATAATAATAACAAAATAATTGACTACAGAAACACATTCAGTATATTTGCACTTTTTGAGGACTGGGAGGGGGGAAACTCTTAAGAACAAAAGAAAAGATCTGAAAGATTGGCTAGAGTTCAGGAAAAGTAAAATTTATTGAATTAAAAAATGTTTAAATAGAAGATTAAAAGAGAAAATAATGCATTATTAAAATGAAAATGAATCAGGACTAGAAGCATAACATTTTAAATTGAAAGTTGTCTTATGTTGGTTTCTTTGTACAGAGCGTTTCAGAAAGAATGACCTGATTTGAAATGTGTATATTATGAAAAAACATAGAACATAAACACTTCAAATTAATTTTATATTATGTTAATAATAGTATAATTTTTTACAAACAAAATTGAAGGTGCTCAATATGCCCGCCTTTGGATACATGGCATATATCTACATAATCAAATGGGAACGTCTGATATACAGAATGTCCAGGTGATTTCTCTTTACACAAATAATCTGTGTCTTTAAATTTTTATGCCATCTTTTATTGCTGTTTGCTGCAGGAGGTTCAACATCGGTATTCTTGACAAAAATTATGTTGAACAGTTGCATGGACTCGCATTTTGCCAAGTGTAGAACACAAAACAAGTTCTGTTGTGCATTTACCATCTTCACAAATGCTAAAGTAGCTGAAAAAGAAAGAAGGGTATTGCCATCTGTCAGCAACTATGTGATACTTAAAAATTTCCTCTTTTTATCACTGCATTACAGTTGGGTCATTCTTTTTTAAACACCTCATATTTATATATTCAAAGTGGTTAAGTGCTAATTCTGATTTTTAGAGTTGATGCTTACATTTAAAATCTTTTTAAAAATATTTAATCAGTTGCTAATACTGGCATCTATTCCCTTTGATCACATTGCTATGGGTTATGTGTATATGAAGCATTGACTTTTTGCTCCTTTGGTTCTTGCTCCAATTTTACTGACATGAAACTGTAATGAGTTTCAGAATTAATGTGGTATCTTATGCATGAAAGTTTGAGTTTGCATATTAATAATACCTACATGGCAAGATTAACAATGTTCCCATCTCTGAAAATAGACATATTATTGGTATAAACAAGCATTTGCTTTTATTATAAGCATAGGAATTTCAGTTCTTTCTCCCCTAATAATTTCATATAAATATACCACTTAAATATTTTGTTTTGTCTAGTAAATAGAGTTTAAAGCAATCTGAACAGCAAATTTACATTTTAGCTCTATTTGGTCAGATGCATGTTTCTAGTACAAATGGTGTTGATTTATTTGCTGCAATAAGACTTCCTGGAAGGCATTTCTCCCTACATTCCTAGGAAGGGGGAAAAATAGTTTGACCTATTCTTTTAATATTGCATATTCCTATTAAATAAATAAATAGTTATTCAGCTCCCTTGAATAAGATTTCAAATTTAGTTGTCTGAAATTATATTTTAGCTGTTAATTAAAAAAAATGATTATAAAATTTAAATAATTCACATTTACTCTTTTTATTATTTATTTTGAGAAAATACTCAAAACTTTTTCATTTGTTGTCTTAAAATCTATTGTTTTACTAAGTTCTGATCTTCTATATAGTTTAAAATAAGATTCAGCATCTACTAAAAGTTTCCATAAAAAGTTTCTTTACACTAACTTGTTTTCATATTAATTATATATTTATTTTTAAAAAAATACTTTTCTTGAATCTTTTCTGCTTCTTACCAAAGTCGACCCATATCTTTCCTTTGATTTTGCAAAGCTTCTATATGCCTGTTATTTTAGTTTGATTTTCTAATTTAGATGCTGTTTTTTTTCATTGTTTTAAATCTTTTTTATTATAGCTTTAACATGTAGTGAAGCTGCTTCAAATTAACTATGTTATGTAACTGATAGTGGTTTTTTAAAACTATTATTTTGAGAAATGTTTTTAAAGCATTAGACTGCTATGAGTATTTTGATTGTCATTGTTCGTAAACTGTCTTTATGTGCATATCTTCTAAATTGAAAATTAGCACTTTCAGTTAAGAATGAATGTGTATGTTGTTGATATATGTAATGTTTAATTTTTAACTTAAGGGTTATTCTTTGCAAGTAAGTAAACAATGCCCCAGTATATATTTACACATTATTTACTATTTATTATTGTTTGTATGAGACTCACAGCTTATTTTAGATTTTAACCTTTTATTTTTACCCACTTTGAGGCAAAAACATTATATGGTAAAAGTCAATTTTTTTTTTTCATAAACTGTTTCAAAAACAAAACAAAATGAAAGTATGTAAATTAAGAGTTGTATTTAAGCATTTATAAAATTCATTGTACTGCTAAAAGAAATGAGACACTTTGAATTATTGACTTTTTTTCTCAGATGTTTAAAGAAATTCTTGACCTTGTGTTTTATAACTTTAGACATCTAAGAGCATGTTTCATTTCAGACTTTCCTTCCAATGAGGATTCATGCATAAGTGCATTTTGAGGCCTGATATTTAATTGAATAAGAAAAGATTGGATTAAACTTTATGAATTGAATTAAACTTTTGGATTAAACTTTATGAAAGCATGAAATGATTTGTAACTTTTGCATTAAATTTTACTGATTTTGATTGTCTGAATGGGCCTTATGCTGCAGGTGACATGAATCGCTCATAACATTTTTTGGCTATAGAACATTTTATTAAATAAAATATGACTTTTGTCTATACATTGCTTCAAATTAAAAAAGGTTGCAATTTCTGTTAGTTCCAAGCTTTATGGACTCCAAAGTAACCATAGGAAAAAGTTTGTCTGTTAGTGATATGTTTGTTCTCACATGTGAAAGTAGCTGAAGCAAATGAAATTAAATTTAATAGCACTCAACTTTATTTACAAGTGTTGAATTTTATTAAAATGTCCTTTAGATATTTTAAAAATTCCACAATTTTTTGTTTGGGCACTACATAAAAATGGCTACTGTGAATGAAATGAAATTCTTTAACATGATAAGTGGTTATGCTACTTAAAATGTAGGCATTGATTTTTTTCTTTAAAATCAAAATTTTGGGTATGTTTCTAGATTTTGCAAACTATTCATTTCACATGTGCCACATTTAATTGGCAATATATTGCCTAAAAATCATTTTGCCACGTGTGATATCAGGTTTATGATTATACAATATTTTAGCTAATTCTAGTAAGCTACAGTAATTATCCTGTACTTAATGCTGATAAAAACTCAATTTGTCTCAAATCTCCCTTTTGTCCAGCCTTTCTAAGAAAATTGAAATTCTGTCCCCTGTTAGTGATTATATCCTTGAATATTATAAGTTTATGTACTATGGTTTACTATTTCTGCTAAAATTGTATTACTGTTTTGAAAGCCAAGAAACTATCCAAATTGACTTAATTTTTTAACTTTTAAGGTAATTCTTGATTTCAAATTTGTATTTTATTTCACAAGAATTTTAATTCTCAATTAAAAATGCTATTGATGGTGAAAAGAAGTATTTAAAATTATATTTCATATAGAGTGTAATTCTTTCACAGGCATTTGTTTTATTTCATTAACTAAAAAAGTAAGAATGTAAAAATTTCTAACATGTACAATTGTACAAACTTACTGTTAAAAAGATAGACATGTTTCAGGACTGCAATAAGCACAGTCAGCTTTTCCTAAAATTAATATTGAAGGTCTTCATCTGTAAAGTATTTGTTTTAATAATTCTATACTCTTGTTAACACTAATAGACAATGAAAATGAAGAAATAATTTTAGGTGCCCATAAAATTTCAATAGTTCATTCCTACCAAAATATTAGAAAAATCTTGGAAAAGGAATTATGTACTCTTGCTTTGAGAAAAGAGTAGTCTTTGGAAGTAAAATTACTGCACAAAAGAATGAACTAATTACTTGCTATTTCTAACTAATGCTTTCTATATTCTACATTCTTACATTTCACTCACACACATCTACACCATTTATCTTGGTTAATACAAAAAGTTGGAAGATGTTGAATCCCACATATTACTAATTAAACTCCCAAGAAGAAAACAACCAGAAAACATATTTATTTGAAAATTAATCATTATTTTCTATTATTTTATGCACTGCATTTAATAGATTTAACATTAAATTTCTGACATCTGGAAGGAGAGCTAGCATAATGAAGAGGTTTATTTTATTCACATTTTAGACTATCAAACACTTAGCTGCTATAAGAAGTAGGTCTGCATTTGTTTGTGGAGTACATTCTGTTGTTAAAATGGAAATGATGAAGGGAAATGGGGGTTGGGGGAATCTAAATAATATATTGAGTTGTAATAGTGACAGAAATAAGTTGCTTTACCTTATTCTTATGGTTTAATGCTATCTTTCTTTACATGTAAATTTTAAGTTATTTAGAGGTCATCTACGTTTTTATATTTAACAACTTATTTTCTTGAGTCTCAGTTACCCAAAAATGAAATTTCAGTACTCTACAAATACAATCAGCAAGTTTTTCAAATAGGGATCATATTAATATTTAGCCCGTACTCTCCTACTTGGAAAATAATTATGACAAAACACATCTAACAAACGGTTTATTAAAGCTTGTTTTCAATTATATTAGCTGATATTTTGAAAATTACTAATCCAAATGAAGCCAAAATGTATTTTCAGGGATTTTGAAGTCTGCTGATTATAATGAAAACAAAGATTATGCATGTTCCTACGAGGGAATTGTCGGTCATCTATCAAGAAAGTATTTATGAGGGAGTTTTTGGTCATCTATCAAGAACTTTCCCTCGGCCATTTTACATGGCGTTTAGTGGGTTAAAAATCCATGAGTCATGCAGAAGTTTAAGAAAAAGGGGCAGACGACTTGAATTCTGAAAGAGCTACGTTTTGTTGTAGGTATCAGCAAAGACATTTTTTAAGGGAAACAAGTTCTACTACATACAGTACACTGCTTCAATAAAAGTAACACCAGGAACAGATCTAATCGTTCCGGCCACACAGTGTGCCGGAGTACCATAATTATCGAAAACAACCTCCTCTGATGGAGAGCTATCTAGAAGTGTACTAAAAACTTCTTACAAAACTGCCAGCTTTTTACAGGTTGGCAAGCAAACGATGAGCCATTCATAAGACACTGACCACGTGACAACAACTGTCCAGTAGGTGTTATAAATATAAAAATTTGACGCAAACGAATTAAATGCATATCGCCAAGACAGAAGTGCCAGAATTCGGTGATCGCCAAACCAAAAGTCCACAACTCCCATGAGAAAGCAAAGACGAACGACCGAGAGGCACCAAGAACTTACATGGCATACGCTAAAGCGAAATTAATTTAGAAGGGAACCACCGGAATCCCAGACATACCGACGTGCAATAGGAAGAACATTTTATCAAGATGAAAAACAAAGTGAAGACAGAGATTAATATGGAATATTTGATTTTGAAAGACGAAACATAGGAACATTATTTTAGACTCGAAAAATATGTGAACTTCGTCACATATATCTCTCCACAGCCCAACAAAAAATTTTGATGCCAGAATTTGGCTATCGGCAAAACAAAAGCCCCCAACTTCCGCGAGAAAGCAAAGACAGACGACCAAGAGGCACCAAGAACTTACATAGCATACGCTGAAACGAAATTAATTTAGAAGGGGAACCCCCGAAATCCCAGACATACCAATGCACAAAAGGAAGAATATTTTATCAAGCAGAAAAACAAAGTGGAGATAGAGATTAATACGGAATATTTGATTTTGAAAGACGAAACATAGGAACATTATTTTAGACTAAAAAAAATGTGAACTTCATCACAGTTCCCTTTTTGATTTTTGAAATATGATTCAGTAATTCTTAATTAATATGAAAAAAACTGTACTAAAAAATTGGTATTTTATTGCTTTTACAAATTATATTTTTGAAACAATGATATACATTGAAATTATAAGAGCTATAGCTTAAAGTTTAAAATTTCTTTTTAAGATTAGAGAGGTCATTTTTCTGTGTATGACTTATGTACTATTTGTTAAAAATCAATGAAGTTTTATTTTACTATGTAGATAACCCTTTAAGACAAATTACTGTCTTCAGTAATAGAGTACTGACTTTACTGAAGTAAATCAATACCTTAATCCTGTTCATCGTCAATTAGAACTCAAAGGCTTGTTAGTTAGGATTTTTCCCCTTCACTGTACAATATAAAAAACAATGCTATGGCACCCTGCTGTTATGAATATTTTTATTCCCACTTTTTTTTTTGTGTCATATGAGATAACCTTCCTTTTATTTACATCTTTTAGCTTGTAGAATATGTGAAACATCTGTGTTACTTTAGTTCAGATTTCTTTTGTATTACCTCAAAATCCAGTTTTTAAATGTGCCATGAAATACTAAAGGCATTTAAATAGTCAGTCATGTTTAATGCACAAAGTGCTAATAATACCTCATATTAGCTATGTGTTCATATTAAACGAGTTTGACAGTATCTAAATGCAAAACTAAATTTTTAATTTTTAAATGCTGTTACAAGTGAGTTTGAATTCTTGCTTATGAAGTTCAAAGTTAGTAAGAAATAAAAAAATCATTTGGATGTTGACATTGCAATAGTTTAAAAATAATAGAAAACAAAGTTACACATTTCATCTGCTTTCATTGCAAATGATTTTCTATTTAAATTGAATTTTTCTCTGCTCTTTCTGCCATAAATTGACACTGGCTGTATCTTGGTGTAGTTTCTTTTGGTATGCTTGTTGAAGTAATGTAGATATTAGTACTTTCCAAAAGGGATAGCTTTTTTTGCTTATTGTGGTGTTGAATTTCTGGTTATTTCTTTTGCACTTGACATAGCTTGTTTTATTTTTATATGAATTATTATTATTTAAGCCAAGTTAATATTAATTATATTTTAGTGTACTGTCTAACTTATCATGGTTTCCATATGGTTTGAGGTGAAGTTTTTATTTTAATTAATTATAAAAAGTAATATGCATTTCATTTGAATTTAATCTTCCAAGGTAATTAAAAAATCAAGATATTTGTAACATATAAGTGCTGCAACATTGTAATTTATTCCAGTTCTTCAAACTTTTAGGCAGTTAATACAACTGACTAAATAAACATATTTCAGCATATTTTCAGTGTGTGAGAGCTTAAAAAAATTTTGAGGAAGTATGATTTGTGTTTTTATTAAAAAATTGAAACAATAAATCCAATTACTAGTAGGTAACATTAAGCATAAAAAAGTCTTATTCAAAATAAAAAACACACTGTTAGATATCTTAAATATAATAAGAGCAACCTGATAAACCTGAGGTTCCTGAGTGTGAACTAGTTTTTAAATATTTTTATTTTTTTCTGCAGCATTCTTATAAACAAAATAGTTAAAGGAGAATTTCTTAATTAAATTAAGGAAGCAAAACTCTGTGCAAAAGCTCTTTAATCCATTGCTTTTCAGGAGAGCTTTCAAGTGGTCCAGACTACTCAATCCCAGGAAGACATTTGGCCTGTGAGTTAATTTTATTTCCATTTTGGCAGAAAACAAAATTACATTGCACATGTAGATATCTAGAAACAGCAAATTTAACCCAGCTTCTTAGTGACCAAGTTGTGCATTAATTCAGTTGCCTAGTTCCTGTCATGTAGCTTGAACTCTTAAATGTCCTCCCTAATTTTATTGTCACTGTCAGAGTGGAGTTGTATTTTTATGTAGTATTCTCATGTTGTGGTTTTTTGCAAAATCCTTGTGTATGTTTGTGAGTATGCTGTAAAAATTGCTTTTAGTTTCGGAAATGAGTATTGAAATTTTTATTTTCATGCTAGTATTATGAGTTAACACCCATTGCTGCTAATTTGTGCAGTTATGCATGTTCAATTGATTGTTTTATTAATATAAATAATATATTGCTTTATGATTTTTCAAAATAGCTCTAGATTCCAGTTTTATGCTATGATTGGTAAGAAGCAGGGAATAAGTGTATTAAATCATAATTAATACTTTGTATTGTACATTTCTTAGAGTAAACAAAAATTGTTTAAAACATTAAGATTTTAATTTTTTAGATTAAAAAAAAAATTCCGTATAGTTCAAGCCTTTGTATTTATTTTGATTTTTTGTTAAAATTGTTTCATTGGAAGTGTGTAGTGCTTCCATGGGAAAAAGATAGCATTACACATTCGTTGGTAAAAAGTATTGAAAAATATTGGAAATATTGTTAATATTGTAATATTGTAATTAATATTGTATATTGACATTAACTTTCACAAATTTAAAAAGTATAAGTAATTCAAAGCAGTACAATTAAATATTCAAAAAAATTGCCAAAGAACAAAAGCCACACTGTTAGATATCTTAAATATAATAAGAGCAACCTGATAAACCTGAGGTTCCTGAGTGTGAACTAGTTTTTAAATATTTTTATTTTTTTCTGCAGCATTCTTATAAACAAAATAGTTAAAGGAGAATTTCTTAATTAAATTAAGGAAGCAAAACTCTGTGCAAAAGCTCTTTAATCCATTGCTTTTCAGGAGAGCTTTCAAGTGGTCCAGACTACTCAATCCCAGGAAGACATTTGGCCTGTGAGTTAATTTTATTTCCATTTTGGCAGAAAACAAAATTACATTGCACATGTAGATATCTAGAAACAGCAAATTTAACCCAGCTTCTTAGTGACCAAGTTGTGCATTAATTCAGTTGCCTAGTTCCTGTCATGTAGCTTGAACTCTTAAATGTCCTCCCTAATTTTATTGTCACTGTCAGAGTGGAGTTGTATTTTTATGTAGTATTCTCATGTTGTGGTTTTTTGCAAAATCCTTGTGTATGTTTGTGAGTATGCTGTAAAAATTGCTTTTAGTTTCGGAAATGAGTATTGAAATTTTTATTTTCATGCTAGTATTATGAGTTAACACCCATTGCTGCTAATTTGTGCAGTTATGCATGTTCAATTGATTGTTTTATTAATATAAATAATATATTGCTTTATGATTTTTCAAAATAGCTCTAGATTCCAGTTTTATGCTATGATTGGTAAGAAGCAGGGAATAAGTGTATTAAATCATAATTAATACTTTGTATTGTACATTTCTTAGAGTAAACAAAAATTGTTTAAAACATTAAGATTTTAATTTTTTAGATTAAAAAAAAAATTCCGTATAGTTCAAGCCTTTGTATTTATTTTGATTTTTTGTTAAAATTGTTTCATTGGAAGTGTGTAGTGCTTCCATGGGAAAAAGATAGCATTACACATTCGTTGGTAAAAAGTATTGAAAAATATTGGAAATATTGTTAATATTGTAATATTGTAATTAATATTGTATATTGACATTAACTTTCACAAATTTAAAAAGTATAAGTAATTCAAAGCAGTACAATTAAATATTCAAAAAAATTGCCAAAGAACAAAAGCAAATTAATTCCTAACACTTGGCTACTTTATAATTAAAAATATTGTTGTATTTGAGTAATGCTCTATCAATGTGGCACTATGAGCAGTTGCTTGTTTTAATTTAATGCTGTGTATGGCATTGTTATGTATGGCCCAATATGGAATTTCTATCTTTTTACTAATTTTGTAACTGTAATATTTGTTTAAATAAACTTTAGGTGGAAATGTATAGATATTTATACCTACACAGAGCTAAAAAGCTAAACAGTTGTGATAATCAAAGGCAAAAAATGAAAGGATGTTTCTTTTTTTGGGGGGGTGGGGGGAGGGTATAAAAATTTTGTGTTTGTGCTTGTGTTGAAAATTAACTCTTTAGTTCCCATCTCCAAGATAATGTTATAGCTGTTGATTCCCAGGGAAATAGCGGAAAATGCCTTCCCCTATCTAATGCAAGCGAGCTCTTTTATCACTGATTTTTGACAATTTAGACACTCCCTTCTTGAGAAAGCTCCCAGGGAGAGAGGAATCTTATTGCGATAACCACTAGAAGGTCTGTTGTAACTGCTTTTGTCAATCCATTACACACTGGGCAATGACACAATTTTAAAGTAACTTTACGCTTTTCTCCTGCTTGACCAGAAATTCTCCCAGCGATTAAACCAAATTCATCAAAAATTGTCCCGCCCCATTCTTCACGCTTTTTAGGACACACCTGTAAGGGGGAAGTGAATACCTCGCCAGCTACACTCGGCTATTACCGGAACGAAGGCACTTGGATGATTTCAGCTATTACGGGATCCAAAGAGTTAAGTTCTGCATGAACTATCTCAAAAATACTCCTATGTATTATTCTGATATTTAATGTCCCTCTATTTGATAAATTGTCTTGACTTAATGACTTAAATTAATTAGCCTGACTGAACAACCTAAATATCGTAAATTATTATAAACATTCTATTAATTCTGTATAAGATTTTTAAAATGTAGAAAAACAGCAAAATAATTTCTGTAAAAGCTTTCAATAAAATATTTATTTGAAAGAATTTTTTGCTTGATTCAGTTGGCTATTTTATATTCCTAAAGTGAAAGGTGGCAAGGGTGAAATTTGAAAGAATACATGTCCTATAAAGTTACAGGAGGAAAATTAATAATTAATTTTTAGTCATGTTTTTAGATATTTTTTATATTTTCTTAAAAAACATATTAATAAAGGTAAGGTAAATTATAAAGGTAAATGGGTTGAGAAAATTTAAGTAGAAAAGAGGGAAAAAAAGTTTTGCTTTCTAAATTTTTGTATTAAAAATAACTTTTTTTAAATTAAAGGAAACTTCCCTTTTCTACTCTTGAGTTTGTGTCTCTCAAACTATTCAGTTACACTATATTTAAGCATAAAACTATCAAGCATACAAATTACATTAGTTTCTTATAGATACACCCGTCTCCTTAAATGACACTGAAAACGGAAAATCAAATTATCATGTATGTTCAGTCTTACATCGAAACTCACCAAAAGAACAATTTAGTAGTTGAATTCGATCCAATACCAAAACACTAATGACCTATATTTTCCCTACTTTAATGAGATTCAGACTGTTAATTTGGTTTTAAATCCTGTTACAACTGTGCAAACGTTGGTGATGTTTTACTACATTGTTTTTTCAATGAATTGCTTTCTTTGAAAATGGGACACTGGTTTTCTTCACCGTTTTGTTTCCTTTGAAAATGTAACATTTTTTTTCATGCTTCACTTTCTTTGAAAATGTTACATCTGTGTTATGAAATGTATTGATTTACATTGGTGTTTTTGATATATTAAAGCATTGTCCTGCCGGGGAATCTCCATTAAAAAAAAAAAAAAAAAAAAAAAAGTTTGCATTGCTTGTAACATTAATGTACTACTGCTCTGATAGATGCTAAATCAGTTTGTTAATAATATAACTTATATTAAAAGTCTAAACAACTTGCTTTACTAATGTAGAAAATGCTAATAAAATTTAAGGAAAATCGCATTGATCAGCAGTATTTTTAATTGAATTTACATTAGTTTGAAATAAGGTAGATTATATGTGTACTGATTTTATAATCAATTGTTATGTGTTGTACTAGTCTTTTGCTTTATACTTTATTGTTTCTAACAATAAATCTAATTTGTGATTTTTGTTTTAGCACCTGGAGGGGATGAACCAATCTTAAGGCAGGACTTTGCTAAAGATTTAGGAAGTGCAATATCAAATATGTGTGGTTCATTTGACTCTGACTTTTTCACAGAAGATGCCATTCGAGCTGGTTTAGGACCTATTGACTTTGATGGTCTGCAGATATTAACAGATCCTGATATACCTGTTGTGAGTGATCCATCTGCCGAAGAAAATTTTCATATTGAAGGCTCATAGTGTTAAGAGCATTTCATCGCAAGGTGTTCTTTTAATTTGAAAGGACGGAAATGAGTTTATTTTCACTTCATTTACACGCATTTTGTTTCTATTGACACATTAACTGTTTAATATGTGAACATGTTTCCATTTCCACATGAAAACATTTCTACTGTTGTTGAAAGCAAACGAAGTGACCTAACCTCCTTATCGATGTGGTCTGTACTGACAAATTCTTGTATCACTCCTAGAGTGAGCCGGTATTGTAAATTGAACTGCATACAAAACCCAACTGAAGCCAACTGCCAAGTTATGGCACATGTACATATCTGTAAAGTTGTAGATCATTTGATCATTTATAGGCTAGTTTGAACTGACTGAGATGAAAGTTGCAGTTTGCTCCAGTATTACTGTGTAATTATGTGAAAACTTATGGCCTCAAAACATTGTGTATAAATCCACTTGTACAAACTCATGCCTTTCAGATAAAATTCAGACTCCATATTGTAATTACATGCATTTCATGGCCATTTTTGTTGTTGTCTGGTGTTAGAGTTTTGTTTTTAAACATGAATTTAATGATTTGCTCATTTAATTTACATGTTAATGCATGATTTTGTGATATTGAATATGTAATACATTTTTTGGATTTTCTTCAAATCATACTCCTTGACAACATTTTCATTCTGAATACAGTGTAAGTTTAAGCTCACAATTTTCAATATGTTTTTAATTAAATGCCCATTTGCATGTATATGCCATATTTTGAATAATATTTTAACTGTAAATCCCTATAATATTTTTATGAACTGTAAAAAATTATATCGAAGTCTTTTTAAAACATCAAGTTTATTTTAAATGTATTTGTTGCCTGGTAAAGTTTTCCATTCCAGTATATATCTCTAAACTATGCAAATGTTAGTTGAAGAATCTTAATATTTGAAATAATGCTTATGTTTTGTCAATATTTGATCTAACAGTTAGAATAAATTATTGGCAATCTAAGAGTATATCTTTTATATAGTATTTCCCTAAGAAATTAAAAAAATGCACTTATAATTATGTAATTAACTGTCATCATTAAAATTTTGAAACAATTCTGTGCACTTGCCATTGTATAAATGCTGACAATGCACTTTAATTGCCAGTATTTAATAATTTTTATTTGTTTTATTAAATTTGTTTTATTTTGTTTTGTTATTCAATTTTTTGTCTTTTTTCTTCTGTGAGGAGTAAAATTTGTTAAAAACACATGATAAATATATTGTATGATATAAATATTTTGTAAATATCCTCATCTTTGTTGCTAGTGTTTTATCTTGCATTAATATTGCAATTTTAGACAATCTGACTACCAGTATTTGATTTCAGTATCTGAATTATAATTCATAAAGGTATAAAAATCGCTATAATATGTATATGTATAAGAACTCCACATTTAGGGGATTTGTATGCATAGACATTTTGCATGCAGATGTATGATAATATTGTACTTATTGAAGATAATCAGTTTTAAACTAATCATTTTGAAATGTTTTGTTCTCATTTGTATTCATTAAATTCACTTATGATGATTTAATTCTTATTTTTAACTTTTACAAATTATGAAATGTTTCAGTACTTCTATGCATAGAAATGAAAAAGAAACTTCATGTAACTTCTTATTCCTTATGTTTCTTTTTCTCCTTGGTACTTCTCTTTCATCCCCTCCCCATTTCAAATTATATTTATCATAACTTGTTCCTGCTCTAAGAAATCTCTTATTACTAAAGTACTCCTATTTATATTTTATCATTAATATGGCAGTATCACATACTTAGAGTTTAATTCAAATTGTAGTTACAAAATACAGATGTCTTCTGTTTTAAAATTTTGTGTCATTTAATAAGATTTTAAGTACTTCAAATTATTCAGAGATTTTGCATTGCTAGATTGTAAATTTAAAAATACATACGAGGAAGCAATTTATCTCTTTTTCTCTCTTTCTGATATCAACACACACACACACACACACACACACACACACACACACAAAATAAATAAATAAAAAATTACTAAGATAAATGTACTGCGTGTTTTTACCAGTAAAACACAGTCTCTTAAATTATTTTTAAACATAACTGAAGTGCAAAGCACCTTTTTTTCTTCAGTAAACAAGATAATACAGATTTTACTTACTTTGTTTCCATAGGTAACTTATTAAATTGTTTTTTATCTGTTGAAGTAAGTTTGTGATTATAGGTACACTGGCTGCCTGCCCATTCTTTGCATGTTACGAAATGAAAATTTTCCTTGCAAATGTAATTTGAATTAATTCCAGTTGTGTGGAATCTAAAAAAAGCAAAATTATTTGACTCTTGACGTACAGTTCGCATCATGAGTACTAACCTGAGATCATTGCAATATAATGACACAAAAAACTATGTCAATGTCATTCACGATAAAAAAAAAAAAAGAAAAGCTTGATGGTTTGCAAAGAAAAATCTTCACTTTCAAAATGTCTTATTTCTACATCATACTGTTTTTTAGGTATAAATTGTAGCATTAAATACCTGAGTCACTACATGAAGTGGGCAACCATTTTATTTTAAAATAGTTGCTCACACACTCCTCATACGGGAAGAAGTGAATATTTTATCAAAATATGATCAAACTACATGTGACAAAACAGAATTTCAGTTTAAAAAAACAAAAACAAAAAAACGTTCAAGTAATCTCTTCTGTTGAAACTACTGTGGGATATATTAATGCAAAGAAGAATTATTTATCATTTAGTTAGTTGTAAGACAACTGTTGAAAAAATAGGAATAGAACACTTTTAATTCAATGAAATATTTATTAACGTGGTATATTGTGATTTATTCATATTATTCTTCCAGATGTACTAATACTGCCTATTAGCTATATCAATACTAATCGCTTCTCCCTCTTTAAAGTTCAATTTAAAGACGAAGCTTTGATATTTGGCTCCAATGGGACTTTTTTATTCTATCTTGATTTTTTGCAATTTGTGCATTAGCATAAACAATAATCATTTCACATTATGGTTGCTATTAAGGAAGCTCTTCATATATATTTAATTTATGCATGATTTTGTCAGATTGGCGTATTTAGCACCACAAAACATTTCTTCTCGCCGTGATGGAAAATATCAGAGTGGTACCAACTTAAATATCCATGTATCCAATATAGCAATATCTTATAAATTCTCCATGGTTCTGTGTCATGAAAAATATCATGCTGTGTAATCTTGAGGAGTTATTTTGAATCTCTCTAAATTGCAAATGGGACTTTAGTGTTCCAGATCTTACAAATTTCACAGATATTTTAATTTATGATGTCATAGTTTAACTGCTGTAAAGATGCCCCCGAGTGCGTATTAACATTCTACCATTGATTTTGAAGCACAGGAGCGCATATCTCATTTATCAAATATCGCAGTCAAGTACCCACTTTGCATTAATTTCAGGCCAAGTGAGGGTGTCACAGGTGTTTACTTTTATTTTGAGAGCTTAAAAAGTTATTTAAACTGCATTTCAAGCACTCAAAGTTATGTTCAGTTAGAAAGTTATGTTTATGTGTAATGCATGTTCTGTATGTCTAAACATAACTTTGAGTGCTTAAAATGCAGTTAAAAAAACTTTTTAAGCTCTCATAATAAAAGTAAACAACTGTGATACCCTCTTTTGGCCTGAAATTAATGTAAGATACATGCTCCTGTGCTTCAAAATCAATTGCAGAATGTTAATATGCACCTTGGGTGGTTGAGGCAATTAATCTGATTAGTTCGAAATTAGTTTTTAAGCAGTATAGTATTGAAACTTATACCGATGTTGCAAATTTTTTTGCTTTATATAGGAACGCTATAGGGGAACATAATCCAACATTAAAATAAAACTATACTTGCTACATGCATATGTCAGGAAACATATGTCTGCCGCATAATTAAATGCCAAAAATAAAAATGTAAATAGAAAAAAATATAATGTATCACACTTTTTAAAAAGAGTTTAGTAACTTTTAAAATGAAGTATGTTTTCAGCTGCATTAAAACATTTCAATTTTTTAATCTAAGCAACCACTTATAATAATGATAACTCTAAATTTCTTCCTTTAGTTTAGTTCTATCGTAAGTTAATCAAAATGTCGTCTCCTTGTGTTAAAAAAAGAGCAGGAATAAATTGCCTTAAGATCATGGCATAATTTTTACGTATTTATGGGAAATATTTCAATTTGTTTTTTTCTAATTTACCTTAAATCACTTGACATCACAGAAGTAGAATATCATTTGCAATTTAAAAATCCAAGCCTCATTTAAAAACTCTATCGATAGGTTCAAAAAATAGAGCTTTTTTAATCCTTTCTGTGGCAACCTAACTTAAAAAATCGTATCGTGACAGAAATGTAATGGCATTAAGCTGATGCGATTAAATTCTAAACATTGCCTTACATTGAAATTTGTGAAAAATCTCCTAATTTATAAAATGTTTTTGTTTTTATTTTAAAAGAGGGCTAAATGAATGCTTTTTCATTTGCCAAAATATGAAAAAATAATGACAGATAGAATTCAAGATGTGACAGTTTTAAAATTATTTTATGAAAATTTTATCGGGATTGTTAGTTAAAAAATTCTTAAAAATCTGCAAATTATGTTACAGATGCATTATTATATTCAGAATTATTATATGCAAAATTATATTCAGAAAAAAGTGTTTAAAATTTTTTTCTCCTCTATCTAATGATGCAAATGCCATTTTGCTGCAAGTGTAATTACTGCCATCATTATGCATTAGGTGAGAAAAAATGCAAAAAATTGCATCAAACATAAAATAAAAATTTCTAATTTGAATTTTGAAAAAAATCCCTTCTAGGTGCATAACTTCATGTTTAGAACTTCCAGTGCACCAAATTTGACTACTCTGCATGTAGCCATTTGTCCGTGATGCTGCCAGCAAACAGACATCTTCTTTTATAATGAGTAGAGATGACCCATTACTATGCATTTACCATATTTCATTCATTTTCTCATTTTAAAAATCTTTTAGTAGGAAATACTCTCTGTAAAATACACTTTGCTTCCAAAGGACGATGTATTGTACTGTGAAGCATAGCGATTTCACTTATATTTAGCAATTTTTTTCAACGAATCTGTATAAAACAGAAACCTTCATAAAGTTGAAAAAAAAATGGAGCCACAGGATTCTGTTTTAGATATATTTTTCAATGCAAAAAATGATTACTGAATAAATGGGATAGAACCTTGTAAGCTAATATTTGTGTTGAGCTATAAGTCTACAAATGTCTGTTGAAATGAAAAAAAAAAGTATTAATACTTTCTGGAGATCTTATTTGTATTGCATTTTACTTCCTTTGTATTGCATTTTACTTCCAAAGTGCTTTGAGATGGAAATGAATTTAGGTACTGCTTTTGTTTTCATAAACGCAGCTGAATGTACTTGGGTATATTGATGTATTTCTGAAACCCAATGACATTGTGGCAATGCATTGCACTGTCATGCCAAAGGTCCGGAGTGCAATCCTTGAACTGCGCAATGTTAACTTAGCCTTTCATCATTTGAGTGAGACTATAAAATGGGGACTAAGCTTGCTTGGGGAACTAAACATTGGGGCCACATGTCTGACTGACCATTTGATCAGGGCATTTGCTTCTGCACCTCCTGCCCATGTTCAAGGAAGCATGGCTGTACATTGCGGGGTTTGGTCCGTGCATGGGCTGTTTTGCCACAGACAGTGGCAGCCTGCCATTAGGGTCCAGAGGAGGCCTGGCTCCACCATCTAATTCAAAAACTCATCCTATTGTGCAACACATTTCTTTTATTAATTTACTTTTATTGAAAAAATGTACGTATTTTTTTCTACATTAATACTATCCATTAAAAAAAGCCCTTAAAAAATGCCAGTTCTGTTTTTTCCCTATCTAAACTATGCACTGACCATTTCATTGAGGACTTGAACTTAGTGTCTTTCTCAGTTTATTGGGTTTGCATATTTGGCTACTAAGAACAAAAGCCATATTGTGATGCACTAGGGCATAGGTTCCCAACGTGGGCGATAACGCCCCCTTGTGGGCGTTTGAGGCTTTCAGGGGGGCGGTAAAAGACCCAGAGAAAATTAGGGGGCGTTGATATGGCACGGAGGGGCGTGGGAAGATTAACCAAATATAGTCTAAAAATAGACCTAAAAATGACGCTGATAATATTTTAATAAAAATAAATTTTAATAAAAATACTTTTTAATATAATTAAGTATGCGTTTTGATTGTTCTCTGAAACTGTCAATTTATTTATTTAGAAAGCAATAGTTTATTATCTATTACTTCGTATCATCAAAACCCCTGCCTGTGCTTATAACAGGTAAGCTAAAACTTTTATTCCTCTTTTTTAAATGAAGAAGAAATTCAGTAGCGTTTCAATTCCAACAATATTCTGTCTATTAGTAATTTTTTGAAAATTTAATTCTTGTTTTCACCATGCATTATGTACGCTCTTGTTTCTCTGGAATGGGAAGGGGGCGGTATTGAAATATTCACTAGAAAAGGGGGCACCAGTTCAAAAAAGGTTGGGAACCTATGCACTAGGGAATGCAATCCCGCTTTTGCGGGATTACAATATCATGGCTATAATTTTCATATTTATGTAAGGTATTGTTTTAATTATGAATTCAGATAAAGTATTAAACCTGATAGTGCTTATAAACTTACTTTTTCCCACTTTTCTCTATTAAAATTAATTTTTATTTGAATGAAATGTGAATCCCGCGGGATCCTGCAATCTCGTGCGGGATTGGCATTCCATTCAAATAAAAATTAATTTTAATAGAGAAAAGTAGGAAAAAGTAAGTTTATAAGCACTATCAGGTTTAATACTTTATCTTAATTCATAATTAAAACAATATCTTACATAAATATGAAAATTATAGCCATCATATTCTAATCCCGCAAAGCGGGATTGCATTCCCTATGATGCACCTTTTTAAAATGGTTTATTTGGTGCTGTCTTTGGGGCTGAGATCTCCTGACTGTGGTATGGTGTTTTTCACTACTGATAGGGGATATTTTGGTAAATCAGTTGCTATTGGTGAAATTTTCCTCTCAGTAGGAAATAATTTTTTATTCATATGATCTTATATTCTTTTCAGTTAGATATTTTTCTCTTTTCTTTTCCTGATGTAAGAAATGTGATGTACAAAGGTATTTTATATGTTAATATTGATTTTAAAATTAGGAGATCATTTAAAAATTATAAACAAGCTGCTATAAAGAGCATAACTACGAAAGAAAAGTTAAGCTCATTAGGGAAAGTGTTTTTATTAGTAGTAATAGAACAAACTTTTTTAATTTAACATAGTTAGGTTTTTAATACTAACATAAATAGATTAAAAACAGTAAAAGTTGTATAGTAATTTGGATAATAATTTGCCTTTTGAAAAGTTTAAATATTTACTGTGTTCATGGGGGGATAAAGTGCTTTGTGTATACAACTTTTTCCAATTTGAATTCACACTATTTTTTTTGGACCCTACTACTGAAACGAGGCCATTAGCCATCACCAGCCAGAGTTGAGTTTTTAATGGCATTTTTTTATACACATTTTTGCTTTTTAGTTTGGTTCTTAGAATGATGTATAAAACCATTGTTTCTTGCCATGCTGCAAATCAGTATTGCTGTTTATCATAAAATACTTTCTCTGCATTTTAATCCCCTCTCCCTCTGTTTATTTGCATTTGGATTCATTTAATTGTGAGTTTGTCTGGCAAGGAGCAAGAGACCGACAGAATTTAAAACAGTGTTATGATTTATTATATATAATTTTTTTTTTTTTTTTTAAATGTTTGAAGTTTGTTTACAAAAGCTTCCGTTTTGTGTGCATTTCTTTTAAAGATATTTCAAATTTCTTAAGTTGCAGAACTTTATATAAGGTTTTTAAAAATCATATTAAAATAAAAAGTAAATATTTATTTTTCATTAGTAAGAATAACTTTGCATTTAACAGTATTTAACTGGAAGCAGGAAAACATATACTTACTATGAAATTTTTGATAAATTTTGACAGCTTTTTGGGGCTTGTCTGATTTGTTTTACAAAATCTTGAGCTACAAAATTAATTTTTGAAAATGCCCCCTCCCAACAAAAGCATTTGTGTTATTGAATTTTAATTTTTAATTTACTTAGTGATGTATATAATTTTTAAATTTATCCAATGAGTAATTATAGTGTTTATGCATTTATTTATTTTTCCTAATCATCTTAAAATCCTCACTCTATATGTTCAATATTTAGGTATACATACTACTTTGATTACCACTACTTTAACTTCTGAATGCTTTATACAGTGAAACCTCATTGATATATTAGTTTAAAGGCCGCTTAAAAATGACTTACTAAATGGAGGGACTTCTTAAGCGGAGTTTATATTAAATGTAAAAAATATAATTTCAAATGTTTATATAATAAGGATGGTTGTAATTAATTTACATTTTTAATTCTATAAATTAGTAGAATAATTTTTATTCATAAAACGGTGACAAATTAAAAAAAGTATAGTAAGTAAATACATTACATAGTACTTGTTATTTGATTGTACAATCTGTCATTAAACAGAAGTCATAATGAATAATAGTTTTGGAACAATTCCTAAAATTTGTTGATATGGCAAACATTATTTTAAAGGAAAAATGCTGACAGTCATGCTCAGCAAAAATTAAATGTTTTCAGAGGTAATTTTGACAAAGAAATGGAACTGAGTTTGTAAAGTGCATTCTGAAAAGTAATATCTCGAGCGGTTTAAAAAATAGCAATGCAATAAGCAGAGTATAATAGGTGAAATAGCATATAAAAAGGTGGGGACTTCTAAAAGATGATGTAATATGCAAAGTGACGTCTTTGGGGATTTACTAATGAGGTTTGACTGTATTTATTACTCACATTAACAAAATTTATTCAATAGCCTTACAAATTTTTATTTCTCTAGCTTTTTGTATGGCTATTAAATCATATGTGAAGCAGAAATAAAAGTTTTTATTCTTAAAACTTCTTTTTAACCAAATAAGATTTTCAAAGCATGGATTTTAAATAATTATTTATGAGAGTTTTAGAAAGTTGTATCATTTTTATGTTATACTTTTCTGAATTTGAGTAGTCAGATAATTGCAAAATGATATTGCTTATATGCACTTCAGTATTTTCTTATAAAATTTTATATAATTTTAGTCTCATTAGCCCTTTATCTACTGAATTCAGAATTGCTAAGAATATCACCTTGAATCTATTTGTTTTCTGTTGTTATTGTTAGGCAATGAATGATAAATACTTATTAATGTAATAAAAAAGAAAATTACTTAAAAATGAATAAGCATAAGCTATATGTTTGATAACTGGTTTTAGAAAAAGTTAACAAGTCTTTTTCAAAAAAGTATAGGACCAACAAATCTGAAGCAGTCAAGTAATACTTTGCTTGTCACACTTTTAGAAAATCTAATCCTTTAATTATAAAGCAAACGTCTGAAAATTCACTAATTCTCTTTTTTGGGAATAGAAGACTCGACATGATTAGAAAGTGTCTATTTAAAACAATTGGCTCTAATAGAACATGCAAATGTAACGCAAGCTGATTAAAAGAAGTATTTGGAAGTGATTTTTTAAAGGAATGGTTACAATGAATAGATTTTTCTTTTTTTTTTTTTTACAATTTTAATTTACTTTTGTCAGTAGAAAAAGGGTTTTAAAAAATGCAAATTAAATCCATTTTGTACATCCATAATTTATCATTCATTATTCTGATATTTAAATCTAACTAATATGACAAGTGAATCTAGAATTAAAGTAATCAGGTGAATTCCAACTATATCTAGTTGGAATTCAACTGCTGGGAGAGGGGGTGGGGTAGGAAATCTTTACCAGTGTACTTTTTCTGGCTATGTAGTAGGAAGTCACAGGTGAAGATTTCCCCCACCCGTGCACGATCATAATTTTACGGTGACTGACTGACACACAGGCTAACACAATTTGTAATAGGAGTTTTTGCTGCACAATTTGTACTAGGAGTTTGGGAGGAAAATTTTGCTTCGTATGGTACTTCTCTGAAGAAAATTCTGTCTGATGAAGACTCAAACAAAACAAACAAACAAACGACAAGCTCAAAACTCAAACAAAACAAGCAAAACAAACAAACAAACAAACTACAGCTGCAATGTATAATTATTATGAAAATGTTAAGATTTTCTTGTGGGCTAAATAGTTTTTGCTGTCAGCTTCAAAATCTTATTTTGAGCCTTAAAATATACAGTGGAATTAAGCATTCCGATTTTGGCTTATATATATATATAAATGATTTCTTGTTTGAAGCTTTTGTTTTTCAAATATTCTAATTATTATATACAAATGAAGGGATTTTATAATATGTTTAAACTAGTATTGAATCTATTTGTTTCATTTAAATCTCTTTTGAATTCTGTATAAAATGACACAAAATTTTATTTAGATAGGTTGATTGGAATCAATTGGTTTCTGAAAATTTAAACCGAGAGATAAATTCAATTTAAAATTGGGTTTTATTGGTTGTATTTAAAAATTTACTTTTAAGTTAAATTGTGGCTATAATTGTCTTAGCAGGTATGACAGCAATTTGAATGGCAGCAAGGTGTAGTAAGCATTTGTTACACAAGTGCATTTAAATAAAACATATTATTTTCTACCATCTTTATTTTAAGTAAATAATTTATTTCAAATACTGGTAGCCATGATTTAAACATTTTATGTAAATGTTTATTGTTTTTGCCTTTTTGCTTCAAAGTTAATTTTATATGTATAATATTATGATGATTCAAATTTATATAATTAGAACAACTATGATTAATGTGCCAAATTCATTGGCTTGGTTTTATATTTGCCCAAATCTTCTATTTAATGTTTTTATTTAATAGACTTCTAACACTACTTGAATTGACTATTATAGTGTTTTGTTATAATCTTGATTATTCTTTATTTTGAATTCATAAATTTACGAGTTATATATAATTCAAATCAATTTCAGCTGCTTCCTGTGATACTGCAGTTACATATATTAATGAGAATTACCATATTTTTAACTGTAGTTTTTTAAAATTAGCTTGTACTTCTGGAAAAAAAGTAATTTCATGTTAAAAATATTAAGAGTCTAATATAATCTCAGTCATGTATAATGTCTGTTCATTTACTTGAAAATAAATTGTAAATTTTTATTTATATATTTTTTTTCATTGTTATTACTGACTTTGAAATTTTAACCCAAAGAATATATATATTATTGTTAAATATATTTTTAAGTAATTTAATAAAATATTATAAAACTTTTTTGTATCTTATATTTTTCAAGATAATCATTTGTTTTACATTTAATACTTTGCGTAAGTTATTTTTTAGATTTGATTAAATGTGAAATAGGATTTCCAACTGATCATTATTTTATTGCTTATCAAGCAAGAGAGTAACTATTAAATTTCATAAACAGACTCTATTCAATTAGACATAATCTAAAAAACTTAATGATAGTATTATTTAAAGTGTTAAAAAAAAACACCTAAGAGTACTAATGGGATTTTTTTGTTTTGTTTTGTTGATTTTTTTCATTTGTATTTTAAAACTCCCATGTAAATCATGTAAAACAATAAGTTTACATTTTAGCATTGAATTGACTTTATTTTAATATTGAATCATTATAATAAAGAAATCACCCACTTTCAATATGGTAATGATTTATTATTAAAAAAATTCAGTGGTAATTTTTTTTTTCCAAATTTTCACAAGATGGGATGTTAAATGTATAAAATTAAGTCAAATCATACGTGCCTGTGCCATTTTACTTCAAAACCATTTATGAGCTTGTTACTTGCTGTGCATAAATTTCTTTCAATCATTTCTCTGTCAAAGTATATTTAATACAGCCCATCAGAATTATTATTATTATTATTTATTTGTTTACTGAATTGTATATGGGGCTTTTATCAAAAGGAATTAAAATGCTTCCTAGTATATACAAAAATTAAGCTTTTAAAAAAAATTAATAATACCAATTACTTGAGATTAAGTTCCATATAAATTGTCTACATGAATTTTAATGAAAGTGGGCTTAGTTCTTAAATATATATATTTTTTTCCTGGATAAAAAAATTGCAGAAATGCCAGTGTAACAGATATTCTTTAATTGAATTATAAAAGAATTTTATTTATAGTAATATAAACATTGATAGAGAGCTTTGTATAAAATTCTGTGCAAATTTTTCTCATAAGAGTAATTCTATGCCTTTTAAACAGCTATTTCGATGTAGTTAAGGCTGTAACCTAAATTGAGAGATATTAGTAGCACATGTGTGTGGGACAAAAGTAGTTGGCATAACTGCTAGCCATATTATGAAACCTCCCAACTTAGGTATATACTGACATAAGTAGGGGCTTTTTTGTAGAACCGCAAGACTTGTTATACCCCTTTCACACAGAAACATTTCAGTTGAACAAACCAATCACAGCCTGTTCCACTTGAAACCAAATCCTCCCTTATGAGACTGATTGGTACGTGGTCTCATGCCATATCAGAAAGTGAAGAAACATTTTCTCTTAAATATGAGAGCTCAGTTTAAAATAAGTAAATTTATCGGGTTTCATTTAATCTTGAAACTATTTCCATTCACCTAAAAAGTGCACGAATATTGTTTAAATCAGTGACAGAATTAGAGTATGCTTTCTTATTTTACAGAGGGGGGGGGGGGGATAACTTTTTGGAATCATTTTTAATTTAAAGATTACAATATTTTGACTGATCTGGCATTTTTATGCAATGTAAGACTTATTTGTAAATAAAATCGAAGTTTTCAATGTAGTTTAAATTTTGTTGACTATGAACATATTTGAATGAAAATTTTAATAATAAATTATAGTTTTTAAATGTAAAAGATCTGTTGTTTTCAATAATTTGTTATTTAATTATTATTTTGCAGTAATAAATGGTTGTTTTTTATATTTTTCAGTTAAACAGACAAAGTTTCCCCCCCCCCCCTTACTTTTAGGCAATCACTTTTATGCTGCTGAGCTTTTCACTCAAATTATTGGAGGGTGGTAGGTAACTATACACGCCACTTCCACATTAGTTACATAATTAGATTTAAAAAAATCCTAACTTTTCAGTTGAAATTCATCAAAAGAATGGCACATTTGTTTGAAACAAATGCTTAATTCTTTATTATATGATCTCACGAGTTCCCAAATTGAAATTAGCATTGCTAATGTTTTCACTACCCCTACTGTAGCATCTTTCCAACTGTTTTTTGTTAGTAGCCGTTTCTCTGATTTGATAAAATTTTGCTCTTATAAATTTGTTTATGAAATATCTTGTAGAAGATAAACTGAAATATTTAAAGGGTTAGCTCAACCTATTTCTCAACTAAATAGGTGTTTTTTATTGAACTAAAATTTCAAGCCATTAAGAAATAGTGATTGGCAGTGAAATTTTAATAATACTAAGTTAGAAAGTTACTATGGGCCTACTTTCCCTGTTTTAAAATTTTACTTTTGTCACAGGAATAACAGTATTGAACCCCTCCCCCCCCCCTTGTTGGTAGAATATGTTTGTCAATATTAGGTTATCACATCTTGACCCCCAGCAGACAATCTTCTTGCCTCCCCTCCTTGAATCCTTTTCATATTCATCCAAAGTTTTCATCAAGATCATTGTTGTTATGGAGAGCTTTTTTTCATTTTTATATTTTGTTTTGGTAAATGGTGTATTCTTTATTTTGTCAGTCAAATAATTCACCGAACATTTAATTATACAATGCTATTGCATAATCTGAAATCTAATTAAATCACAGTAATTTGATATTCAGTGAAGTGCATTACTTTGCCTGAGAGGTAAATCAGTAATATTTTGAAATTTGCATCTGCGATAGGCAATTTATTTGCAAAAAGGTTAAAATTTTGTTATACCCAAAGTCATTATATACAATCCAGTATGCAATCAAACAATCCATGCCACAGTAGTTATAAATGTTACATAATTTCGTGGTGGTTTGTTTAGTTTGTCGCCCAGTAGCAGTATTTTCTGTAGCAATCTGCAGGATCATAAACCAATATTTATCTTTGACTTTAATGAAAATTTGTTTAGATTAATCTGCAAGCTTTAAAATACAGGACACTCCCTCTAATCCGCACACGTTGGGACTAAGCGGATTATAGAATTTTGCAGATTATGGGCCATTTGATTAACACGGGGAGAAAATGTGTATTTTTTGAAAAAATATTAGAAACAGTACACATATAATTAGACAGAACTGAAACCAAACTGGTCGTAATAGTTATTTTGTAATAATATATGAAAAATAATTTTTTTTTTTCAGTTTAAAAGGCTATGTTTTAGTTATTTAATAAAATTTGAAATATCCCTTAACAATTTTGTCTTGCAGCTTATTAATAGATATTTTTTTTGTGCTTGGAGACACTAGTTTATTTATTATGTGTGTTTATTAAAAGCATTTAATTGTATTTAACAGTTTGTTTCTGCCCATAACAGATATTTCTCTAGAGTAATGCAAAATTATAATGAATGAAAATCTAATCTCATGCCTTCCCATGTATCAGTAGAAATAGTGAATTTCCACAAATGATTATTCTAGTTATTAATATAAATAAGCTAATATTTCAGTGGACCTCTTTTTCTGTTCTTTTTATTTTCACAAAAGTGAAAGTTCCATCAGTCTTACACATTCTGTTTAGAAAGTTCTGGAGTCTGTTTAGAAAAACTGAAATGTAAAATTATTTGTTTACATGTAAAATGTATGGTGGATTATAGGCATTTGCGGATTATAGGGTTGCGGATTAGAGGGAGTGTGCTGTAGTCTGGTGCTGCTGCTGTGTTGCATGGCTTTTCTGCTACTGTGGTTTGTCATATTTAAGATTTTTTTTTTTGAGTTTAGCCATTATATATTTACAGCTGTATTTGTTCATAAATCATCAAAAATTTTATGCAAGTTATAACGAAATTATCAGTATGATATCTTAAGAACATGAAAATGTAGGTGAAAGCACTACTAATTGATTAGAATGCAAAATTGGCCTAACATCACAATAGATATTACTCATTTTTCTGTTTGTTTGTTTCTTTTATAAAATAGTTTTATTTTTCTTTGAACAAATAAAAGCACATTTTTAGTATTGGAAAAAAAAGAAGCCCTTCAGAATGTTTTTTTATTCAGGTACTTTTTGGGAAATCAAGAATAATACTGCAAGTTACTATTAATAACAATTATACGAAAAATATGTTTTGTTCTTGGATAATAGTGTTTTGTACTGCTCAAAAAATTGACTAAATCAGAGTTCTGTATTGTATTAGTGTCTTCTACTTTGAAATTCTATAACAAATTGATAATATTAGTGGGCACATTTACTCAACATACTCTTTTTGAAAATATCGGACTTATAAAAATTATTCATACTAGAAAACTTATTTTTTGTTTAATGCAAATCATTTGGGGCAAAAAAAAAAAAAAAAAAAAAAAAAAAAGTTAAATGTAATAAATAAGCATCAAGACAAAAATTTACACAAATACAAAATACAAAAATTTAAATGACAGATCAGTTTTTGTATGTATAATGTGCTGTCATTAGCGCTAGAATGAAAATGGCAAAAATTACTCGGAGCAGTTTTGCTCAGAGCAAGGCGTGCTCTCAAATACTGGGAGGTGCTAAACAAATTTTCTCAGGGTTCAGCATGTCATACATGCCAAAACTGGTCTGCTGTTTTAATTTTTGTAATGGTGCTATTTGCATTGTTTCTTGATGCTTATTTATTATCTTCTGCACCAAGCTAGGTTTCTGCACTTATTAAACTTTAAATGTACCAAGAAAATTATTAGGATAACATATTTGAAGTGAATTTGCTAAACAGATCAGTGGAAGGCAGAAAATTTACAAAATAAATATGTTGCAGCTCATTAAAATTCAACAATTAGTTTTATAATTGTATCATAGAGCCTAGTTATGATGGAAAAATTTGAGAACCACCAAAATAACCTGAATTATATTGTGTTAAGCAGTTAGGGATTTTGCAATAAAATATAGGAAAGTTTCATAATATTAAAAAATATTTATTATAGAAATATAGAAGTAAATAAGTTTTTCTTTTCTTCTAATGAATTGCAATAAAGTTAAAAATAAACCAAATTTTGAAAACTTTTTTCCTTCTTTCCTGAAGGTGTGCATATTCATAAAACTACGTATATTTGATTACGCCCAAAAGCTTACCAAATATTGTTTAATAATAATGCAAGTGTGTATGACATTTGTACTGATGAAAACATAGCCTTTTAAATTATAATGAAACAGTTTAATTATAATGTTATAATTAATTATTTTCCATAAAATTTGAGTTAAGGAAAAACTGGCAATTATGCAATGGTATTTTGTATACTGTACATCTAAACAAAATAATTACTTTAATCCAGTATTAATTATTTTTTTACAGACAGTTTAACAAATCTTGATTTATTTACATGAATAATAGCACAAACTGAGGTTCATTCTCCAGTCATTGCTTGTGTTACAACAGAGTTATGAAACACCCTGTATATGCAGAAGCTATCTGCAAATGTATTCACAGATAAGCAATTCAATATTTCAAGAGGAAAATTTCCAAAATTGTTAATTTATGTTAAACTTAAGATTTCTAAAAAATTGATATACTTAAGATTATTTCAAATTGTTCAATTTAAAAATTTAGCTTTCAGTTAATTTTAGCAGACAGGATGTTGAAGTGATGACTCTGTTAAGGTGATCTTATTTATAATAAAAAAATTTGAAGTATATACGCATAGATAAATTGAATATTGAGAAGTATTTATTAGTTTAGTGCCATTATTGCTTCCCAGATCCGTGTCATGTTTATAAATTTATAATTTTGATTAATTGTCAAGTGTGAAAAATTGTCAACTAAACATCAAAAATGGAATTTGATTTAATGATAGTTAACAACTATTTATTGATTATGAACATTGGAAACAAAGGGGTGGGGGGGGGGAGACTATAAAATCATCAGATAAAGCCTATATGACATAACATTGCTAAAATATTAAAAAAGGTCCAACCGCAGGATTTTGCTTTCCCAAGGAGGTTTGAGATCTCCTCTCCCCCTTAAGGGGAAAAAAAAATTGTGGAAATTAAAATATTTCTACAAATTTTTATCAGTGTAGAGTTTTTGCACTTTTAATTTACCATAGTCCATATATACAAAACTTTGTACAGGATGAAATTTTCATCAAACTGCAAGTATTTTATTAGAATCTTTTTTTCTTGTTCAATAAGTCTTTTAAAATAGCAATTTTCAGTTTTGATTTCTCTGTTCTCACTTATTTGCTTACTTTACCTTTCAAAATTTGTGCTATTTTGGTTTATTTTTCTTTTAAGCAAGCAGTAGCCTCTTTATTATAATTGCTATCGATTAAATATCATTTCCCAAACTCATTTAAGCAATATTTTATATGTATTATCTTAATAATGTTAGCCACTCAGTTCACCTGCCTGTTCTAATAATAAATTCCACAAAATAGAAAGAGAGTGGAAATATTAAACGAAATAACATTTGTAATGAATCTGGTCTAATTAATCTGTACACTAAAAATTCCTAACACAAGTTTTCTATAACTGGACTTCAGTATAATTGCACCTCCTCTTCCTTGATAGACCTATCTAAAATGTCCAATGTCCCCCTCCAAAAATTTAACCTGGAGTTGCCCTTGATTGTGGCAGTTTAAAAAAATTCATGTGAAAATATCTGAAAAAGTAATTAGTTTGTTATTCCTGGTGAAGATTAAGTTACTTATGAAATAAATTACTGTTTTTACATCCTGTCATTAAATTGGATAGGATATTATTTGACAGAAAGTTAAGAAATGAGTTAAAAGCTTGTATCATTATTCAAAAAATCACTTGACTTTTTTTATTAAATAGAGTAACAGTAATCTTTGTTGCTCTGTCTATTATTTGTTAAGTGATTTGAAAGTTCTCTTCTGAAACTAGTTATTATTATTATTTATTTGATGACAGATGATGGTAAAGTTGTAGGATTGCTGTTTAGCTAAATAAAATTTTGCATAAAATATTTATAGTAAGCTGTTTCAGAATAAATAAACTCTACATTAACTAGGATTTATTTTTAAAGTAATAATTTTTCCTAAAACAAACGAAAGAACACATATGAATGAAAGAAGAAAAAATATTTTCTTTAATTATATATTAAAATAAATGAATAATTATCTGTATATTTTTGCATTGTATTTTTTGCAGAAGTTTTAATTTATTATGGAACTTTCAACATCAAACAGCTGTGTAATTTTATTACTCTATAGAAATATCATATATTTAATGCACACATTCATTCTTTACTTTAAACTTAAAATGACATTAATTTCTTTTTACTTCTGTTAAAAATTTTAATTTTATGTACTGGTAGTCATTCAGAGGACATTTGTAGGTGTTTTATAAGGAAAAAGAAATGTCATTGCTCATAAAATGCTGAATTATTAAAAATTGTTTTCAGAAACAAGTTGCAATTACACTAATGATTGATACTAAAGAAAGAGTCTGACTTTGCAGAAGAAAACTTAAGTCAACTTATATAATTTAATCATTTGAATTTAAATGTCATTTTATTATGTTTTATTTGGTTATTTCTTTAGTTAGTGATTTCAAATTATCTGCCCAAGTTTATAGCTTAATGATTTTAAATTACACGTGTTTACACATTTTTAGAACAATTTTGAGGCCATATAGTTTAAAATATGAAGACTAATTTTAACTGTGTTCTGAGATAGTTCTTTTATCTGGTCTGGACAATAAGTTTACATCCTGATTTGCATGAAAAAAGGCTTTTCATAAAATTCATAAGGGTATTGATTTCCATTCCTTTTTCACAATTTTCTAGAGTCCATTAGTTTTGTTGAATTTGCAAGAGCTCTTTTCAATAGATTAAACATTTGTAGTCCATGTGTGGACTTTTTAAGAATATGCTGAAAATATATATTCGCAATACTTACACCAGTCTGTTTTTTGAAAAATGCAGTGATACATTTTGAAGTATGGCTTGTCGCTTTGTCTTGATGTAGTTTATTCTTTGGAAGACATGGGGATAAAGAAATGGAATTTCTTTAAATATGGGACATAACACTTTCTGTTGATAGTATGTTGAGTTAATTTTTAAGTCTTCTCCCCCCTCCCACCATACACACACACACACACTCCATATTTTTTAAAACTCTTAGAAAATTATCCGTTAGAAAACTCCTTAGTTCTTTCCATTGGTGGAACCAGGTTTGGACATTTTTTAATCTTCATGTTTTACAATAAATGGACCTTCTTTTGTTGCAGTTATTGAGGCAAACCCATACCATCAAGGGTCACTATGTATTTCTGTTTATCTCATGCTAAATATTTTCATACTGTGTTTTACAAAATGTTCTGTGTTGAATCACACGCATCTGCAAAAGCTTGTTAAGACAACTTTCTTTAGCTTTTTTAAGTTGTAAATCTTGGTTTATCATTGCTACAGATGCATTTAAAGATTGTAATTTATGAAATTGATTTCTGCATTGTCCATTTTCTTCTTATTATTATTAGTGATTTTCTTTTAGAAACATTTGAAGCAGTATGCATCTTTTTTGGGTATTCACTTTGAGTTTTTTTTTTCTGTTTTAAGGTAATGACTGATGATTTTTCCCTTTTTCAGTAATAATAATCCCTTTTTTTGCTCATAGAAATTTCAGTAGCATGCATATTGGAATGTTTTATAATTCTTCAGAAAGCACAAAAACATACCCTTCAATCTGTGGCGTAGCCAGAAATTTTTCATGGGGGGGGGAGTTACAACTACTGCAACTCACATATATACATGTTTGTGATAAGGAAGTGAAGAATATACATTTTGTATGGCCAAAAATTCCTCATGACGGGGGGTGACCCCCCCTATCTCCCCCTTGGCTATACCACTGCCTTCAATCCAAAGCTTGTTTACATGCAACATTTTGAAAGAAGAATAAATTTAAAAGTAGCTGTCAGTTTTTCTCATTTCAAATAATAAACTGTCCCTAGAAATTTTATTCCAAAGGATTTTCTTTTTTAAAATAGTTCATCAGAGTCATTCTAAAAATGTGTAAATACTGTCTGTATATTATTAATAAATGTGCTAATAGATATCATATGCATCAAATGCTGTTGTGCCAAATGTATTTTCTCAAGTCTTAAAGTTACTAGTATACTTTGAATTATTCATTTTGATAACATCTTTAAATTACATCATTTTTAGTTCCTCCAAATTAAGTTTATTTTTAAATAACTAAGTTGTAAATTAATTTTATCTTTCATTAATAAACTTAATAAGGCTAGCATATTGAATGCAAATGTTGATTAAAATTGCACTCCCACAGATTTGATATTTTATAGTTACCTTTAAGGGCAAGCTTGTATATATATTTAAAAATGTCATGATTTTTTTGTGTGCGATGTAGTATTTAGTGCTATAAAACAGTGCTCTAGCAGTATATAAATTTGATATAGCTTGATATTTTCAGTCATGGAATAAATCTTCCCTAATGCATTTTAACATATATTTATAAAAATTATTTTTCCTCACCAAAGAACTTTTAAAACATTAAATGTTATTCCGCGAATGTAAAAGCATTTTAAACTAACTTTCTTGCTTTTTATTATCAAAATATTTGGGTTTTAATAAACGAATATAAACTAGAAATAATCTTGGAAACTTTTTTTTAAAAGTAAGTAACTAATATAAATTGAAACATTAATTAAAAATATAATTTTCTTAATGATTAATTTTTTTGTGACTTTTGAGTGCACATTGTGATTTGTTCTATATAAAGTGTGATCTCTATTAAACTCATAAACACAGATAATTCAATAACTGTCTCTTGTGCTGTTGCACTAAAGAAATTATAAATGATATATTTTATTCTACATCCCATTAAAAAATGGTTTTAACTTTTATGCAGTATGTTTTATATTCTTCAATAATCTTTTAAGTGTAATTGAAAAATGGTTTTGCTATATATTAATTAAAGGTATTTGTTTAATATATTTTTAATTTGATCTAAAAATCTTAGACAATCATTATGTGATGTATTTTGCAGTTATTATTTCAAAACAGCTTAATAGCTGTTATTATTACTTAATATAATTTATTTCCAAAACAAGTCTATTCTGTTATGTAATATTTATTCCTATTTCCAGTACATATATTTCCTTTGCTAACTAAATGTCACCAAGCTTTATCGTCCCAGGACTGATTCTTAAAAACAGATCTCTGATTTTTTTCTATTCTATTTATACATTGAAAGCAGTAAATAATACATAAAGTATTTTCAGATGTTATTCCTCTTTCTAAATCACTTTCATTTTCTTGAGCTAGCTATATTCTAGAACAATGCTTCACAAAGTGTGGTATGCAGGAGTCTGACTACTGATGTTAGAGAAATGACCCCATGATTTGCCAGTTAAATATGAACTGATTACTCAGGGTTTTCAATTTGCTGTACAGTATCATACCAAATTGGCTTTCTTAGATTATCTTTTCTGATTATTTGAAGTTAGCTAAAAATTTGAATCTCGGCTGTCTGCTTGAACTTGATTAAGAGCAAAGAGTTTCAATTGTAATTATAGTTGAAATTGTAGTTTATTTTTGACAGTTGTTGGCCATTCAATTGCTTAGGTTAAAAATATCTGCGTACTATAAAAAGTACTGCCAGTAGCTCTTTTTTTTTAAATTTATGCAATACTATGAAGAAAATGTGAAAACTTGGCATACTTTGGTTCCAAAGACGACTGGCATAGTAATTAGTGCATTGTGCTGCTATGCCACAAATCCAATTTCAATCTTTTGGCTTGCAAATGTTCTCTCAATCTGCCATCCCTTAAGTAGGTCAATTAGATGAGGGCCCAACTTGTTTGAAGAGCTAAACAGTGATGGATCACTGTCAAATTTACCACTGGGCAGAGGCATGTCTTCTTCAACTTAAGGTTCGTGGTTGAGAAGATGTGGTTGGTTAAAGCAGGCCTTGGCCTTTGTGGACTGTTTTGCCAGTTTAGATTTCTTAGCTTGAACCCACTAAGGCTGCAACCAATGTTTACTGCTTAAGTTCTCATAACTGGAAACCTTCTGCATTGGTGTTTCCCTAGAATATTTTGATGTAGCCTAATAATTTAACAAGGCAAATAGAAAGTGTGTTTAAAAAATTGTGTGAGGTTTTTTTAAATATTTAACTGCAACATTAAAAAAAAGTTTTAAGGTCTGCTTTAAATTTAGTTTTATAAATTTAGCCTAACATAATGAAACACAGTTCTGTTTCTGAGCAACCAATAGTTTTGTACTGTTTGCTCAGAAGAAAATCCCTTCTATGTTCTTTTTAGAAGCAGCTGTGAATCGTTAAGTATATAGTTTGGGTCTTATGCAATATATTAAATAATTTCTCATTTAAAACTAACTTTTAAATGATTATCACAAGTTGAGAAAAAGGTGTAGCGATCAATATGAAACTTAAGCTGAATAGTTTTGAACTTTGTTTATTTCTTATAAAAGTTAAAAAGAGTATATAGAACACAGTAATTTAATCGTAATTTAAATTTCTTATAAAATATATATATGTAAGAGATTTTAGCTTGACAACAAGTGCTACCCTTCCTACTTTTATTACCATTCTTCTTTTCATAACTGCCTGTACTCTTCCAAAAATTCCAATCATTTCAAAATTTTCAATCAAAACATACTTTTTTATTTACAATATCTTAGCTTTTTAATTGGTTTTTTCATGAATGGCAATTTGATCTAGTAGCAAGAAGATCTTGTGTCTGGTCTGCACCAAAATCAGTCTCTCGGTAGTCAAGCAAATTTCACTATGCATTAATGAAGCTAAAACTTCATACTCTTCCCATACCCTCAGAAAATATTTACAGGGTTGAGCTTGGTTGCATCCAGATTAGTGACTGCAATTAACAAATAAAACAAATTTGAAGTAGAAGCCAAAGAGCATAATAAAAACACTGTTATGATTTTTTTTTTAGTTGTCTCTTAGTCACATTCCTAATTTTTAAGGTGAGAGTTTATGAATCTTTTACGAAGCTTAATTTAAAATTGTAGCAACTGTATAAATTAACTTTTCAAGTAGGAAATTATTATTTTGTGAGGACATTGTGAGCTTTCTAAATATTTTATTTTAAGATTGGCTTTTAAATATACTAGCATAAACTAAGTAAATTTTAAATTATTAAAAATAATTTGTAAGTCAAAAATTACTTCCATTAGTATTCCCCCAAATATTTTGTTTCATGGATATTTTGTTTGTTTCTCTAATGTAAAAGCAATTTCTCAATTGCTGAGTAATTTCTTAACCAAATAATCACAAATAGCATTTTAATTATTTATTGTTATTATTATAATGTCAGACATGCTGTTGCAAAAAAATTGTGCAATTTTTATAACCAATAGTTTGTATGATGCAGTTTAACTAAATCTATATATATTTGTTGGGAAGGAACAAAAGGGGAGGAATGTTTGCCTCTGTCTATGTAAATTAGAATATTAAAAATAATAATGCTAAAAGTTAATATTCAAATTTAACATTGTATTATTATAATTATTTAAAAGACAAAGATCATTCATGTCATATGAAATTAACATACTTTATTAATATTCCAAAACTTTTTTTAGATTTTCATAATTAGTGTGTGTGTCTCATTCCTCTATTTCTAATATATATATATTTGGCCTAATTAAGACCGCTGTATCCCCATGGATCGAAAAAACATGCAGCCCCATTAAAAAAAATTTTTTTTTAAGGTTTAGTTGTTATTAACCCAAACAAATCTACTCTCTGTGGCCTTTAAGAACTTTCTAGATTATGTTGTAAAAAATGTCTAACAAAGAGTAATTTTTAAAATGTACATTACTTAGAAGCTTTTTAATTTTGTTTTGAAATGTAATATAAAAATAGGAGAAAGCCATAATCGTATTTGAAAGAATTTTTTTCTGCACTTTGCTGATGCAAACTTTTGGACAAGGTGCGATTTGCCCTGCGACATTTTAAAAAATAATTTTTAAAAAGTCTTTTCGGGCCCCCTTGGTCACAAGGCTCTGGAGTAACCAACCAATCCACTGAATACAGCACTGCATATATCCCCCAAGTTATATTTTTAATTTTTAACTATTTTAATTATATTTTTAATTATTTTAATTATGTTTTGTTGTTTATTAATTACATGCATGCATAAAAAATAAAAGTTGTAGTAGATGATTGATATATTTTCACAAAAATATTTGTCATAAAGCCTTAATGTATTTTTTATGACAGATATTTTTCATCATTAAAATATTAAATATAGTACTATTATGGTAAACAAATAAATTAATATTATGGTAGTAACAATTGAGAAACAAAAACCAAGTCAAAATTTTCAATAAACAAATTTGACAGTTCGGCATTTATTTGGTACAAAAGGAAAAATGTTTAGGTAAGCTAATTCATATTTAAAAGTATGTTAGCAATGTGTTTACCAGCTTCTGACATGTTTCTATCTTTTTATGACACAATTGAATATTTTTAAATCTTTGGCTGTAATTACCACATGCTTTTAAAAAGTGGGGTAGTTATGACCATGTATAAAATCATAGTCGAAAAAATTATTCTGATCTGAAAAAGCATATGCTTGTCTTATATCACTTAAAAAATATTAAGGAAAGACAATTTAAAATATTTTATTTATTTATGTCAGATAACTTAAAAATAAACTACAAAATGGTAATTTTGTTATTAATCATTTTTAAAAATTTCAAATGCTTAAAACTTACTGTCATGTCTGTGAACAGAGTCAGAAGTGCATTCCAAGAAATTCAAACTATACCACATGAGAGTTTGTAATGAAAATAAATGAGGCAAATAAATACAAAATATTCACTTAGACCATGGATATTTCTTTAAAACAAAAAATTTCTTTTTTTATAATCTAATAATAATTAAAAACAGATGATATACCAAGAAAAAGTAACCTTTATTCCGATTTTATTTTTTCTCTTCAAAGGTCAAGAAAGGATTACTTAATACAATTGCTTTCAATTTTTTAAACAGTTCTTACAGTCAATATTTCTTCTGTTATATAAAGAGTGACTTTCAACACACCTTGACAGCAAGATGCCATTTTGATGGAATAAGTAGAAATTATAACCTTAGTACTCATTTTGTATCAATTATTTCCGCATCAGGGTAATTTTAATCACTCAGAAGAACAAGAATAGTAGAATTCAGTTTACCCCTAATTAATGAAAGCAATATTTTCCCTATAATTAAAAGAGCTAAAAATTAAAAAAGTTGAAACTTGAAGAAAGTGGTCATAATTACTCCTATCTGACCCTATAAAATTTGAACAGACCTAAGTTCTTCTATGTATCTGTCTTAATTTTGAACTTCTTCAGCAACCTAAAAGACTTTTTTTATTTTTTTTTTTTTTTGGTTTCAAGTGATTATAAGATCACTTAGAACTGCAAAACTAACATGAATAAATTTTTTTTTTTTTGAACACATACCTTTACTTTCTAGGGGATTTTTTTTTTTTTTTTGTAAGTTGTCTGCTTCATTATTCACTTTGCTGTTGCTTTAAAATTCATGTGGTAACTCAAAATATATATGATGGTTTGCGACCACTTAACTCTTATATGAATGCTGAAACTGCTTTGAAGAATTTCAAATTTTGAGTCAGTGTTAAAAAAATTTGCATGTGATAAAAGTTTTCTCCATCAAGTATTAAAATTTGTATTAAGACTAGGAAATCAGCCATGATATGTATTCAAAACTATCATCACATTGAAGAGTAACATATATGTTATCTTCTCTCCAAGTAATAAACAGTTAAATATGCATAAAATATGAATATATATTGTCTTATGCAGATATTTTTGATCGAGAAGAAAAATGTATAAGTTTAATTGTCTTCAGTGTGTGTCTTCAGTGTTGTTCGGAAAATTCCGAACAGCTAGGTCAACCGACGCGGTCTGGTTTTTAACCAGGAATCTTCTGTCTCCCAGTATATGATATATACTGGGTAATTATGAATTGAACTGGGAATAATCCTGTAATAATGAAGACTTTATATTGCAAGTTTTATTTATATTTTTGTTTTAATTATTCAAGTAGTTTGGACATGGGTGCCCATAGGAATTTTTCTAGGGGGGGGCAAATTTCAAACTTTTAACAAATTTAGTACTGTTTTTGCGATTTTTTTACATCATGAGACAGTAACCTAAATCTTTAGGGGGGGGCAAGTGCCCTACCTTGCCCCCCCCCTATGGCCGCCCATGAGTTTGGAATAGCTCTTAATATTGTACAGCTGATTCATGCCTCTCGTCTCGTGATAATGATAAATTTAGTATATTAATGCATTTACAGATCAACGAACACATACATGTGAAAGACAAAGATGTATATATTTGCTTTTTTGACAGAGTTTGTTTAATTTTATTAAAAAACTGCTTTATGAATTGAAACAGCTGAGTGGTTTCTTGAGCACCAGGCTGATATTGTTCTTTTTCTTCTACTTTAAATTAGGTACTAATCACAATATTCTCTTGCATTTTCTTTTATGGCTACAACCATAAAATACTTTTCTCCCCCCTCTCCCCTCTGAAAAGTACTGTTCTTTATTACCATAGTTATAAGTGTTTATCTCCTGTCTTCGATTACATAATTATTTAAGAGTGCAGTAGTGTTCAATGTTGCACACGTAAACTTGTACGGTATTTATATTCCTCATTGGTATATAGGACTCTTCATCAGACTTCGATCGATTACACGTCCATCTGTAATCAATTGCAAACATTGATATGGATTACGATTACTACCAATTTCTACAGCGATTATGAATAGTAAATATTAGTTTAGTAAAAAGGCAGTAATCTTGATCTTAATGAAGCTAAATATTAAGAATATTGAAGAATAATGCAAATTTATCACAGTCTCTTTGTAAAATTACTAAAATCCTATTTTGAAATGGAATGAAATGTGGGATTACAGCCAATTATATACGCGAGGGATTTAGGCCGGGGGTGGGGTTGCCCTCCGTAGGGGGCTTTCTGAGGGGTCCTAACTCGTATTTACGCGAAGTTTCTGAGAAAACCACGGAAAATTCCGAACAGCTAGGTCAACCGACGCGGTCTGGTTTTTAACCAGGAATCTTCTGTCTCCCAGTTGAGAGCACAAATGCACTTGGTCATTGGTGGGACAAAATCTCATTTTAGTGAGCGATTACAGTCAATTGTATTTGGTACGAAGTCTGCTCTTTATGTATATTTTGTGATAAATGTAATGCTAACATAAATTTTTCGTGTTTCTCTTTTCACTTTATTACTTTAGAAAAGGCTGATTAAAAGGAATAAATTTCAATATGTTGCACATGTCATTAAGACCTTTGTTACTATAAATTTTTAAAATGTGATTTTTTCTTTTGTTTTTAACATGCTAAATAATTTAGTACTGATTAATGTGTGATCATAACAAAACTGAAGCGCATTTCATTAAAAATGTAAATGTAAAAAGTTGACGAAATTCATTGTTCATCTGTCAAAAATCACGTTTTACTCTAATCCTGGTGTGCCTTATATTGCTGTGTAAAATAATCGTTAGACTCTGGTTTCATCTTTGAAAACCCGAGTATTAAAAATTATATATTCTGTTTGTTCATTGTATATTGTACTATATGCAGAAACACGTAAGATATTGAAATCGATTATATATACATATATATATTATCTCTTCATAACAATCTTTCTCAAGAAAATTTTTAAAACAGCAAATAGATATACATAATTTAATAATATAGTGTTGTATTTTACTAATTTAAACCTGCTTGTATTCATTCTTGTGATTCACTGTAGTATTCAGAAAAGCTCTACTCATATTGCATTATATTATATGCATTGCAGACCCTTTTTGTTGAAAAAGTAATAAAATCTTCTGTCTTTATATTAAGCATATATATATACACACACTGTTATAAGTGCTTTGATTTATAATTTGCTGTTAAATTAATGCTGATCGTTTGTTCATTTGTTTTGATCATGGTGCATTTTCGTGTTCCTTGAGATTTTAATAAACTCTTACAATATTTGTTTTACAGTCCTGTCTTCTATCTAAACACCAAAAACTTTTAAGGATGATTAAATAAACATGTTTTACTATGTGTATTCGAATATTTAATATTTTGTATTAACTATAGGGGACTGGTTTTGTGTGAATGCACATTCTTCTTAATATCTCAGTACCATGTGCTTGACATTTGGTGCCCTAATGATATAATTAGTTTCATCTATGAAGAGATGATGATATTTTACTTCTACATACAGTATGTCCAATTAAAGTTTCTTCCACCCTCTTAACTTCGGAACGACTGCTGCTATATTTATTAAAGTGGTGTCTAGGTTTATTAAAGTAGCCATGCGCTACTGAATGAAACTGCCAATGGCACCACCTGGTGGAAATCTGAGGAGTTAGCTTTCCTATCTCAAAAATAGTGTGCGACATTGAAAAAAGTCAATTGTTCAGCATCACTAATTTATTAAGAAAAGACATCTTGAGCACATTAATGTTAAAAATTGAAGTCGTAAAATTCAAATTATAAAAACATATTACTGATGCTTTTGTTAGCTTGTCACCTAACATATGATACAACTTCCAGTGGGAATTTCAGACCAGTGTCCTTGTCAAATTCTACGTACCTTCATAGCCACATACTCCATTGGAATTAAGAGGGTTTCAATCCCACTAGAATTTATAGGAAAGTTACAATAGAATACACTAACTAATGAAGTCTGTGACGGTTGATCACCCTCTTGCAGTTGAAATATAGTTGAAATTCTTCCGGAATACAACTGTCCACAAGTCTAAAAAATTTGAAGGGTGGCCTGGTGTGTATGTGAAACATGATTTTTTACATGTATTGTTGTACCATCCTACTTTTATACCTTTTCATTCTTTGTGTAAAAACCGTAGGGCTTTATACATTATTAACAAAGGATAATTATGCGTATTTACCAATCTAAGAAAGCCCAGTGGTGTAATGGTTAGCGCACCGCGCTGCCGTCCCACAGGGCCGGGGTTCGAATCCCGGGCTGGGCAAGGTCGACTCAGCCTTTCATCCCTTGAGTGGGTCGATAAAATGAGGACCAAGCTTGCTTGGGGTCAAACACTGGGAGCTTCGCGTCAAGCTGACCACGTGGCCGAGGCATATGCATCCGCACCCCAGAGCCTATGGTCGCGAAGGCGCGGTTGGGCAGTGCAGGGCTTGGCCCCGCAGAGGGGCTGTTGCGCCAATGTTTGACTTTTTGACCAATTTAAAAAAGTGAAAATTAAGGCTTTATACAATTACCCAAAAAAGACTATCCTGCATCTTTATTTTTATAAGGAATATTTGCACTCTCAAAATTGATATGCATGGCAAAAGCTAACAGCAGCTATAAATATATTAACTACACAGTCAAGATGTTTTCCCAGATGGTAATGAATTATAATAAATTTTTGTTATGCTTTAGGTTAATTTAGTTGAAATCGAGAGTACAGCTTATTTCTTTCAGATTAAGCAGAAATATATAAAACCAATTTTTTGAATCGAACCTTTTTTTATTAGCATATAAAATGCCCCCGAGCGTATTTTTCTTAGAAGGAACAGCAAATCTTGTTTAAATGAATATTAAATTTTCTTTATTTAAGTATTCAGCTGCATGATTTCCCAAGTCAGTTTCATTGCTTGTAACTTTTAAATGTAATGAAATAATGAATTTCTGATTATTGCAGATTGACCTATTTAAAAATCCGAGTTTGTGTAAATATTGCTATCGTTATGCTAGATAATTGTTTGCATAATTTGTATGCATTTAACCTTTTCCCTAAAAGTACGGTTATAATTCGAAGGATTTTTTGAATGTAATTTTACAAAATTGTATTTGAAATGAAATGCATTAGACATTCACTTCTTCTCTACTTATTATAAAAGATGTCTGTACGTCGGTGGCGTTACGGACAAACAGTTACACGTAGATTTACCAAATTTTGTAGAAAGGAAATTCTAAACTTGAAGTTGTGCACCTCGAAGCGACTTTTCCAAAATTCAGCCTTTTTTTAAAATTCCATTTTTTATGAATTTTTGAGCGATTTTTCACGGATATTCAGCGATAGGAGCGGAAATAATACCCCAAAAAACGGCCAATCATCGGATAGAAGAAAAATTTTTCTTCAAAAACAGTTTGCGTGTTCTGAATGTTTAACATTATTTACTGGCTTTTGAGATTTTTCTAGGGATCGACCGATACCACATTTTCGCCGATGACCGATACCGATACTTTACCTATAAATTCATTTTCAGAAATAGCCGATACCGATACTTTTAAGTTATGGTATCGGCCGATACCGATACTTAACGATACCGATACTTTACATAATTTAATGTCATTTAAACCTACATCTGTTGGGCAGTTTTTGTACGAGAGTGTAGTTCTCGTTAAAATGAATAACAGAATGATGAAATTTGATCCCAGTAGAAAGCATTAATAAAAAAGCAGTGGATACATTGAAATGTGAATTTACAGTAGTTCTAGTCTTTCTTTTCTATTCAATCATGCCGACGAATGGGCGAATTTATAAAAAGTTGAGCTCTGGGAAGCGTCTTAGTGTGCAGATTCGGAATTCTTTCTCATCGCGTGTCTGTCGATGTAGTGGTCTAGAGTTTTGGGCGATTTTCTCAAGATGTTACGTGAATATGCGTTAGAGTCCCTTAAAAAGTCCTCCGCCCAAGCCCCCCCACTTATAGGTAGATGCCCCTCATTTAGGCTTGACAGAACACAAACAAGGGGGGGGGGGTAAAGGGTATATTAATAAGATAATCCATTTCATTTCCAGTGCCGACTGGTGCAAATATTTAAATCAGTTTTTCTCAGCCTCTATTTTGTCGCCTAATTGTTGCCATAAGCCAGATTAAAGGTTTCCATATTAGGCCCAAAACAGCTTCCTGCTTGCTCTTACTATATGTGTCTTTGTTTATGGTTCGGCTCATGCCTCGATTTTGTGCTTACAAAATTAAACACATGAAATTTATTCAACTTCAAAGCTTGCAATTTTTATTTAGATTTTTAGCACTTGAGATTTCTTTCAATCACTGGTTTTTTGTCTACGCGAGCGCGTCGAGTCACTTTTTTAGCACTTGAGAGTGCTATTTCTTTCAATCACGGGTTTTTTGTCTTTAATTATAATTCTTTCACAAATGAAAATATTTTTTAGATTACTTAAACTGCATTAAATTGTGATAATGTATAAACTGTACAGTATTATGTAAGTACATATGTATTTAGATATTGTTCATTAAATACGTATGTAAATTCTTCCCTTAAAATGCATAATAAGTTCACATTAATTGTTGGTTTTATTTATCTGCTCCAATTATTTAACAACTAAGTGAATTATTAAATGTTTTAGAAAGATTTCTGTTTAATATGAACTCATATGATAATTTTTAAGTTCTTTTTGAAACTCCGAATATTTTGATTCTCCGGACAGGGTTAAGTCATATTTAATCCGGATGATCCATGTATTTGATCTTTTCCGTACGAAGAACAGGTACACACCGATTATTCCTGTGTTTTCCTTACATATAAACTAAATACTATTCACAAGAAATATGTTTTTTACCCCAAAATTTGAAATAAACTAAATAATAATTAGTATTACTTATTATACTAATATAGCTTTAACTTTTTAAATTAACAATACAAATAATTATTAGATGATATTGATAATTATTACACTTCTCAAAACAGAATGATACACAAATCCTGCGCTCTCTCATTAATCTGATAGATAATAAAATCATTAAATGTTTGATAATTCGTACTTTTGATATTTTGTAATGTTTAAAAAATGAATCATTTAACTTCCGGACCAACATAATTAATGTTCACGTGTGTCGCCAGTTTTCAAGTCACTGCCAAAAAGTTAACTTCTTTGCGACACAAAAAAGGAATAAATTGTTTTTACATATAGGTTTCGTTTATAATTTTAGTATCATTAATTTTGTCATTGAAACAGCTACAATATGAAGAAAAATATTTTTGCTCGTTTTCAAGCTACGCCTTGGAGGGTCTAAATAAAAGATGCTTAAAAATGACGAGATTAAATGAAGGTTGAAGAAAAATCCAAAAATAATAAACTAAATTCAATTTTCAAGTCTTAAAAAAAAAGTTGCTACTTAAAGTATCCATATTTAATGAAATTGATCTTCAGTGTTTTTGTTTTTATGATCATTGTTAACATGTTTTTCTGTGATTGATATGAACAAATTTTATCTGTTTTAATTCTAAGCTCTGAGAAGGGGCGGCGTGGCACGGTAAGCAAGGTCTGGGTGCCATCGTCGAAAGGGGGGCCATTTCGAACTAAAACTGAGAAAATATTGATCTAGAACAGTGGTTCCCAAACTTTTTTGTCCTTCTCTTCAAAAATCCTTCACTATTTTTTTTTTTTTTTTTTTTGCGACCCACTACTACATAACGATAATCAATATAGGCTATATAAAATTGTATAGTTTACTATATATATAAAATACTAAAACTTAATTTTTCCCACCCTTTTCGATCCACCGAAATTGATCCCGTGACCCAACAATGGGTCGCGGCCCATAGTTTGGGAACCACTGATCTAGAACACTGATCTAGAGCCTTTTTTTTACGTTTGCAGAGGGGCACCAAGGGGGGGGGGTATGTCCGACAAACGTCATTCGGTTCAAACCCTATCCCCGTTTGCATGCGCAGAAATACGATTCACTTCGGATAGCAGAATGCTACTTTCGGTTTCAAATATTTTCGGCTGACTAATATTAAAATGCCTGTATCTGAAGTTCTAAAAGCTAAATAGAAACAAATCCTCAAACGTATTTCGAAGGCTGAAATATTACACTTTAACACACATATGGGCAACCGCCGGCCCGTGGAACATTTGAAAACTCCGTATAAACGATTCAATATCTCATATAAATATCAATTATACGGCCCGCCACTTCACTAAAATCCGCAAGTTTGGCCCGCGACTTTTCTAATATCCTAAAGTTTGGCCCACAACTTTTCAAAGGTTGCCCATACCTGCTTTAACACTTTAAAGGCATCCCATGAAATATTAAACGATGTCAGGACCGTCTACCCCATCATTTTTGACCGTCTACCCCATCAATTCTATATCATACCCAAGCCGAATCAGATGTCCTTGCACCAATTTCTTAAAATAAAAATTTAAAACATGTCTCTTAAGCGTGAAATCTGTATCAAGAGCTAGACATTCTCCAACAATATCAAAAGCCTATATATACAACAGAATCTCCCTATAACGAAATTTTTCATGGAAACGTAACTTTAAGGCTTAAATGACACTATAAACAATCTCCATATAACGAAGAGCTTATCTTCCCATAGTGAATATTTCAGATTTACCTTTGATTTTTTTTTGTTAGTTTTGAAGAAAATTTAAATTTTTGAACAGACCACTTTGTGGAAGAGTAACAGATAGTAAAAATGGAGACCAGGAAAGTGAAACTGACTCCGATAATGAAGACACTTTACCAGTGCCCGGTTATGACCAACTGGGGCAGCGGGCATTGATAGATTTGGGGGCCCCAAACTATGAAATTTGTTATATTTTTTATAAAATTTTGATATAAAAAAGAATATTTCAGAAAAAAACATTTAAAATTGGGGGCCCTTTCAAGTCGGGGGCCCTGGGCAAAGTCCCAATTTGCACATATAATAATAAGGCCCTCCGCTTCACGAGCAATACCACATCAAACTTTAATGCTTCAACCTTTCAAAACCATTAAAAAGAGGTTTCCAAATGGAAGAAAATGTGCCTCACTCTATTTTCAGCGGACTTTTAAAATGTGAATATTTTTATGAAACTTTAAAATCACATAATGCAAAACAATAAAAAATAACGGAATTTTGAAGTAAAATAAACGTAAGTGCATTACATATTTTATTCTCTAAATTCGTGGATTGTCTTTACTTTTGAACATTTGATTCATACAATAAAAAGTAAGAAACCCCTAAGTTTAACAAATTTATAATAAATACCAATTTATTTTTAATTGAAAGTCATAACTTAATACTCGTAAACATCGAATTAACTAAAAAGTTTGTAATATTTGCTGAAATAACTGCAAAAATCTCTGTACAACAAAATTTTCTCTTTAGAGAATTTTTTAACTGGAACCGAGCGAGTTCGTTATAGAGGAGATTCAATTGTGTGCATAAATATATGAATGAATTTTTTTCGAGTCAACACAGTGAGAAAATAAACTTTCATAAAACTGGAATAAAATTATAGCCTACCTCTCGACATTTGTTTTTTGCAATCCTTGCAGATAGCGTATTTAGTGTTGGGCACCAATTCAAAATGATTTAGAAGAATAGACGATTGTCCTGTTAAACTGTCATCTAACGATTCTTCGTCCATTATTTCGACCACACATGGTGATACGACATACATTTAGCGATGGTTAGAATAAAAAAAATAAAAAAAACACAGTTCGAAAACACTCGCACAAACAAATGTGCCAATGAAACGACGCCTCTCATCTCATTACCAAAATAAAGATTCTAGAATGGTGTTGCGCCTGCGTTGTTTCTTCTGAAAAGCGAAGTATCGGTTGAAAAGTATCGGTGAAAATGGATGAAAGCAACAGAAACCGATACTTTCCCGATACTTTTAGAATCGAAAGAACCGATACCGATACCTAAAAAAATTGGAGGTATCGGCGCCGATACTATCGGTTGCCGATACTATCGGTCGATCCCTAGATTTTTCCAAAGAAACTCTACATTTACCGGAAATTTCCGAGAAATGATTTGGTCAGATTTATATAATGCACATTCAATCCTCTTTCAATTTTAAAAGAAATAAAAATATAAATTTGGAGATTTTCTGTGAATTTTAGAATGAAACAGCATTTTAAATTCAATAAGCTGCTGTAGAAGTTTCGTTATATACCCATTACATTTTGGGTTGGGACACCTTGGTAACACAAGTATGAAAACTTTGCATTTGAAAAAGAAATATAATAATTTCAAACGTGGTATCGAGTTTTAAATAGTAAGTGAGATCTACATCACTTTGATGACGTGAGTTTAAACACGCATTAGAAATTTATTCAGATTAATAGAGTCTGCCTTAAAAAATCATGCCATGAATGAATTCAGCAAATTCTCTGATTTCCGATTCACCGATGAGCCATTGATTAAAATTTAAGCTTTAGTATCATTTATGAATTTTCAAATTGTCACATCTTGAAATTTATCAGTCGGAATGTTTTTAAATTTTGTCAGATAATAAAATGCGCATTCAGACCTTTATTTTCACATATGGTCCTTACTTCACAGTGCTAACTTTTTTGGGAAGAAGTGTATATTCGCAATTTCACAAATCCAGACCCTTTTTACTTCCTTGTACGGGAGTGTAAGGAAGCAGTGGCGCACACAAGGGAGGGGTCCAGGGGGTCCGGACCCCCCTCCCTTCCCATTGGCTTTGATATTTTTTTTTCGATTGATTATTATCCTATATCTATAGTAAATAAAATAATTCCAAAAAAAGGTAGCAATAGTTTCAGTTCTAATAAATAAAAAAAGAATTTTTTTTCTCGTTTTCCTCGACTTTCAAAAACGAACTGAAAGCGAACATAAAACACCATCTTGTTCTCAAAACTGAACAACTATTGCTTTCCTTCCTATTATACTGTGTAGTGTATTCTTAGGGAACTGGATGGGACGAGTTTTGATGAATTCCATCTAATAAAAACGAGCTCTTTCATCACTGATTTTTGACAATCTGGAACATCCCTAAAAGTGGGACCCCCCCCCCCATCGTAAAGGTTGGACCCCACCAAGCCAAAAATCCTGTGTGCGCCCCTGTAAGGAAGTAATGCGGGAAAGGAATGCGAAGGAAGTCGTTAATGCGGTAAGGAAGTCGAAAATTTCGGGAGCCAGTTTTCGACGAAAAAAATCGATTTTGACAACAAGGAAGGAAAACACGGTACACTCATGGATTATGATGCCCATTCCAATCAGTATTTAAAATGTCTACGGGATATATTTGCAATATGCCTGGAGAAGATTGTAAAACAGTTTCAGTAGGCGATTTTAAGATAGATTTCAATTCCAAAGATGTGTTTTACGGTACAAGCAAGAGTTGATTCCTATTTTAACGCCCCCGCTCTCGCCAGCCTAAAAAATCCCGCACTTTGCCGAACTTTGCAGTCATGGGTCTCTAGGACTTATGCACAGCGATAAACGCACCAGTTAAGGAATTTGAAGACACTTAATTATTAAAACTACATCAATTGACAATCCAAAATAAATAAAAATGTAACGGAATGCTGTACTTACAGGTTGTTCCAAATCGCCATTTTAATTCTAAATTACGGTTGCCACATAAATAGAAAAAATCGTCATGGTAACTGTATATGTTTAATTATCGCCACCTTGGCGAGAGTTGGGCCGTTAAAGTAGAAATCAACCTAAGAAAGACAAACACGGCTTACTCATGGATTATGATGGACATTCGAAACAATATTTAAAACGGTGAAGTATAGTTGGAATATACTTGGCGAAGATTGTAATATAGTTTTAATAGGCGATTTAAAGATAGATTTCGATTCCAAAGATGGGTTTTATGGAACAAGAAAGAAAAATACGGCACACTAATGAATAATGGAACACTTCCCAACTTAATGGAATAAGGAAGAAAAATAGGGACGACGCATAAACTATGATACGCTTTTAATATATAGCACTTTGGCGAGTATTTAAAATGTGAAAGTGTTTCAGATTTTCTTCCTTTTTTAAAAATATTTTTTCTAGCGGCCGTTGTAATTTCCTCCACATCCGGCTTTATCTTCTTTTTAGATAGCTGTTAAATTTATTTCCAAATTAACAACATTTGAAGGGGTTATGGAGGCTCCCCCCCTTCCCCCCCTAAAGGTGGAGAGTTAGAAGTGAAAAGATTTAAAAATTGAAAATTGTCACTTAATTAAAATGTTTTATTTTTAAAAATCGTCTATCGTCTTCAACAACGCTTCGTCTCAAACAAAAAATCGTCTTCAAACAACGGCAATTTCTTCCTCGACTTTCTCACACTTTTCTCTCAAAATTTCATTTACCTGCCATTAATTATTTTTGTTATATGTCTTAAGAACGGATAAGAAATGAAAGCTGGAGACAATATGTTTAAAAAAAGTGTGTGGGGTAAGATGACGATTGGAAAATTATTCGCCATTTTTCCCCTTTGAAATTTCGTCATCTTTTAATTAAAAACACCTTCAAGCAATTTTTACAACACCAACGTTTATTAGTAACTAAAAAAAACATCTTTAAACATGGATCTACTATAAATTTGTACGCAATAAGTCAAGAATTCAGAATATTTTAGTGAGATAGTAAAAGACTTCTGATTCCTTACGTTGAGATGATCCAATCTTAGACCAACACCCTCCGTAAATGAACTTTTGTTTATAACGTCCTCTAAACGGCAAATACAAGTGGCTATCCTAATTCTAGTCTTACTTCCCCAACAGGTGTTTATTATGCTGACAAAGAAGTACCGCCATTTGTGAATACCTAAGAGAAATACTAAATTCGTCATCTTGCCCAATGCGCCATCTTACCCTGCCTTCCCCACTGCACATTTAAAATTCGGTTGTAGCAAAAAATTTTCAGGTGCCAAACCATCGATCAGGTTAGATGTTCAAGCACACGCATCTGTTTGAATGCTTGTAACTTCACGTGTAGTGAGCAAAAGTGGCGGTGTGGCTGTGCATTGACAACAGCCACACCGTCCTGTGAATAAGACACAGAAGTAGGTGCACAGCAAGGACTTCCAGCCTCTTTTCAGTAACTTGTAGGGTCGATGTAAACGTTCTATGGAGTTGCGACTAGGATGATCATAAATCCTTGTAACTGCGGCATTCAAATAAAGTTCTAACTTCAGATGCAATTGCTAGCAGCCACATTACTTTTACTGCGCACCGTGTTCTGTGAAGGAATATGCGACTGAAAAGCATTTCGTGCATTTTTCGCTGTGTTTTTTGGATAATGATTGCTTTTTACTTCTTTGTACGTAGTATAAGGAAGTAATGTGATCCCGAAAAATTTTGGGGGCCAAATTTCGACAAAAAACCGATTTTGACTACCTCTAAATTTAATTAAAAAATTCTTTTCGATACATCTCATCGTAGGCTAGCATGCACGATCATATTAACGCGTCTGCAACTCCTTTTGACCAGCGGCGAGTCACTTGTGGCCAGTTTTTCCATGCCGTCTGTACGTACGTATGTAACTCGCATATCTCAAAAACTATTCGTCGCAGAATGTTGAGATTTGATATTTAGGATTGTTCTATGATCTAGTTGTGCACCTCCCCTTTTTGGTGGCAATCGAATGGATAGTTTATGTACAGGACGGCCCAAAAGATTCGAAATACATTAAGCTCTATGGGCCGAAATTCATTAAACTCGCCTAACTCAAAAGCTATTAGGCATAGAATGTCGAAACTTCATATTTTGGATAGTTGTAACATCTAGTTGTGCACCTCCCCTTTTGGTTCCATTCGACTGGATAGTTTATCTACAGGACTGCCTAAAACATTCGAAATACATTACGCTCAATGGGCCGAAATTCATTAAACTCGCATATCTCAAAAACTATTAGGCGTAGAATGTCGAAACTTCATATTTTGGATAGTTGCAACATCTAGTTGTGCACCTCCCCTTTTGGTTCCATTCGACTGGATAGTTTATCTACAGAACAGCCCAAAAGATTCGAAATACATTACGCTCTATGGGCCGAAATTCATGAAAGCGTTTTTTAGAGGTATTGGGCTATTTCAAACGACTCAGAAGTGATATATGCTGTAAAGAGTTAGAAAATGAATTTCTCCAGAGTTAGAAAATGAAGTGTCCAGGAACACTCAAAAGATTTCCAATACATCACGGTCAATGGCAATTTTAGGGGCATTCATCCATTTCAAGCACAATACCGTCCTACCACATAAGTTAGGTAATGGTCCGACCACGGTCACGTGCCTCCCTCAAGAACTATGCCAAAAATCGCCAAGCTTGGCGACTTTTGGTGTACGTGTGTGCGTATTAAACTCTCAAATCAAATCTCAAAAACTATTATGAAATTTCATATATAAGATTTTGTAACATGTAGTTGTGCATCTCGATTTTTGGTTCCAATCTACTGGAGAGTTTATTTATAGGACCACCGAAAAGAATTTCAGTACTTTAATGTCTATGGACATCTTCAATATAATACAACTGTTGACAGTCATTGTTTGGTACATGCCCAAAATCTCTCCGTCTGTCTTCGACCTTGGCGAGTTTTGGGGAAATATCGCCAAATTTGGCGATAGTCAGTCATTTGGTCCATTCCCAAAGTATCGCCATTTGTCATCGTTCTTGGCGAGTTTTGGCGAAATATCGCCAAATTTGGCGATAGTCAGTCATTTGGTCCATGCCCAAAGTATCACCATTTGTCATCGTTCTTGGTGAGTTTTGGCGAAATATCGCCAAATTTGGCGATAATCTGTCATTGTTTGGTTCATGCTTAAAATCTCGCCAAATGTCGTCGACATTGACGAGTTTCGCTGAAATATCGTCAAATTTGGCGCCAAAAATTATTTCGTATTTTGTATAACTCTAAAACTTTAACCCGTAGAATTTTGAACTTTTGTATTTAGAACTATTGTAATATCTAACTGTTTTCAATATCTTTTTTGACAGTAATCGACTGAGAATTTATTTACAGTGTGAGCCAAATGACTTTAAATACATTGAGGTGTATGGATGCATTCAATTCATTGAAAGTCTGTGGTCAGTGCCTACTTTGGCTATCCCCAAAATCTCGCAGACTATCTCAAGTTTGTCGGCTTTTGGTGAAATATCGGCAAATAAAGTGTCAGAAGGAAATCTTTTAAATTGAACTCAGCTTGGCGATATCGAAATATTTGGCTAGAAATAGCTAAACCTTACTATTATTTATATTTTATCTCTTTCAAACAAATAAGTTCAGAGGAAGTGCGTCGAAAATATTTTTGATCTAATAGGCGTGCAAGGAAGTCATGTGTTGGACACATCAGATTTTTTTTTTTCCTCTTCCCGTCTAGTTGCTGTGGTTGCACAGAAAAAGAGGAAGAAAAAAATGAACGAGCTGAAAAATTTCAAGAAGACATTGCTGTAATAAATATGTGAGTATAATCAAATGGATCGTTTATTGTCGAAATCAGCTACATGATTTAGACGTTGCACCAGGGAGAAACATGAATGGCTACCGAGGCATGACCTACCTGTCCCCTTGTAACAGAAATAAGTCAATAAAATTAATTAAGAATTTTGTAAATGAAGCACGGAAATACAAAATAATAGCATAATGCATTGTGTTGAACATGGAAATAACATAAATAGCTTTCGTAGCATTCGAGACTTAAAAAATAAATAGTCTTTCGACAACGCTCAGTTAAAAAATTCAAGAAACTGCTTAAGTCAAACTTGTTATGATGTAATTAAAAAAATTGAGTAAATTGATTATTAAAATTCCAAAATATGCTTTTTTTCTTCTCAGATAAAGCAGTAAATTATGCCATAGTACGAATTGCATTTTTAAAAACGTATTTAAAAATGTCATGAAATTTTGATCCAACAATTAGTGAATTCGTTTTTTAATCGCACGACGTATGATTCAAAAACCTGTCCACGCTCGTACCAGAAGTCTTTCCAGCTGTCCACTAGTTTGGCGAGTTCTTCGCTAAAAGAAAGTTTCCAAATCGGCAACTAGCTTGATTAAACGTCTTACATTGGGCAAACATTCGCAAAGCCTTCATGCAGAATGTATTATGTTTTTAGATTCAGCAAATTTCAACTGTTCCTTTTCTTTTTGCAGCTATATCGAAAATGCCGTGGCATGTCTGGAAGAAACAGAAACTCTTTTTAAAGAACTTTGCAAGTCCGCTCCAAGGAAGTTTCTTTCTCCTTACCTCAATATTCGTAACTACAAAAATGAGGTGAGGAAAAGAGTCAAGAAAATAATTTTCAGGCCTCGTCAAAAACTCCACGACTTGCTGTTTACTGAAAGCGAAATATTTTATGACAATTTTGGGCTGGAAGGAGAGCATCTGTATGAACTTTATGAATTTGTACGTTATGCAAATATTGTATTGGAGAAAGTATTCCAAATAAGAAACGAAACTCTGGCATGTAAGTATGTATGTTTGCATGCGCGCATTAATAAAAGGATATCTGGGCCTAGCAGCTTTCTAATCGAATCAAACAGGTTCGGTATAAAACATATAGGAAAGGTTTTTTTTTTTTTTTCTAGTAGCGCAACTAGGTCAAAAGCGTTCAAAAAGAAAGTTCACAGATCATTCAAAAACCTTTTCTGAACATTTTTTGAACTAATTGCGCTACTATTGATGTTTATACAAACACGCCATTACAGTTAAAATGAACTTCCCTTTTAATGACATTTTTGATTGACGAAAGAAACCTTTTGATCACAAATTTTTCTATGGAATTAAGTTATAAAGGATACTATAGGATACTACCTTCAGGAACGGCCTACCTATTTGTACCTTTTGTAAAGTGATTATAATCAGATGTACAGAAACGCTGTCTGGATCTTGCACTGCACTCTCATTCTGATTAGCTTTGTAGTCTCTTGTGCTAACCGACAGATGAGCTAGATAAATCTGAAACACCCTGTATATCGTAGAGCATTTCGCCTTTACTTACGTAGTTGATGAAAGTGAGCAGAATGCCTTCCTCATCAGTCATTATACTAAAAGAACTTCTAAATTTTATTCATGTATCTTTTTATTAAAAGGTACTCTTTATAAACCATATTTCGAGAATAGGAGTATTGAGGATTTGAGCGTTGCTGTAATTAAAGTTTGGTTCTCTAACCATAAAAATTGCTTAATTTGTGAAGTGACAAAGACTCAGCAATGGCAACTCTGACTAGATCACATCACATTTGTTTTTTGACTTTATTATGGATCTTTATTACTTGTTGTGAGTTACATTATTACTTTTATGTCTCTTTCAGATGTTAAACTTCTCCAAAGTATGAAGTTCTTCGTCGCACTGTTTGGTCTCTTTTGAAATAAATCAACTTGAAAGCAGCATTTCATGTTTATTCCACGAAATTTTTATCCGTTTTCAAATTACCTTCTTCATAAAATTTTAAATCACGCAGTTTGTCTCTTAGTAGAAATTTTCTACAGATTCAAAGCTTTTCCACTTCAATAAAAACCTTTATTCTGAGTGTCTTATTTCGTTTTTCTCCCCTTTTTCTACACCAAGCATTTCATAGTTTACATGTCCACGACTAACCAACCATTGCATTTTAGAAACACCGCATCGTTTCGTTTAATTGTTTTTGCTAGACGAACACCAATTTCGTTTCGTCGGCTCAAACAGTTTTCTGTGTTCCCCGGAAAGCAAGTCACAAGCAAAGTCCCGTACAAAATGGCTTCTATAAAATATTAAACATCACCTGCAGTACCGTAACTTGGGTTTACTGGACCAGAGGCGAAAGTATATTTTAAAAACGAAAATTGGTTAGCACGTACATGCATTTGTATGTACGCAAAGACAGAATTAAACACTTGCAGCTAATAACAGATATCATATAATATAAGTATTTATTAAAAAAATAGTTAAAATATCCGACCTCTATTTTAAATACATAAATTTTCTTTTGAAAAATTCACTTTAAGAACACAATTTACAACAGGCAACACACAGCACTAAATAGAAGGCAGTGGCGTACCTCTAAGCTATAGCAAGAAAGGCGTTTGTCATTTATGACACTTGAAAAGGGGTGCAGTGCAGATTTCTATTGCTAGATTGACGCAATAAAAGAAGTGTTTAACAAGTACGATCTCATCGATGCAAGGACGTGACGACAGCTATTCTCCCTTCCGCACCCATCGTTGCTTCCTGTATGCGTACTTGAATGCCTATGATGTAGCCCAACAAATCGCTTTCTCGAAACAAGAGCATTGAAACATTCAGGTCTGGAAGCAATGATGAGAACAGAAGAGAGAATCGCTACCGTTGTCTCCTTTTAACGGGTTAAAGTTAAGTCACAATAAGACACTACTTATTGTGACTTAACTTTTTGATAGCTTTTTCATTTGCTAAATCAATGACCACAACACAAACAATGGAACAAAGAATGGTCCATATACAAACGAAGAGATCGGTGTCGTTCTTACTAAGATAAGTGCAATTTTGTAGCCTGCAATGGGTACTACTTTACCTGGGTATGCCATTGGGGGAAATAAGAATTATAATGGTTACTAAAACCTACTGAAGAAAAAAAAAAACAGAAAACACTAGTAATATTCTAGTATTAGTCAGAAAATGATTCTTTTAATATAATTTGAATTACTAAAAATTACAGCAGCAACACCAAACGCTTATCTATTCGTCCTTAATTTTAGCAAGATTATACTACTAAATTGGTCATTTATTTACTCGGCTAAGAAAAGAGTAAAACACAAAAGAAATAAAACACTTGTCTTTAAAATATTGTAATCGGATAATAGCAATATTTATTTGTTGCAAATTTCATTCATATTAATATTCTTTATTTACCAAAAATAATATAATAAGAGTAAAATGTTTACTTAAAATGCAAACCTCATAACATTCTAACCTTCATTGCATGTAAAAGTAAACATACATTTTATTTTCATACTTTCGTATTAAAATATTTATAAGTTATCAATATCAATTTTATTACGTAATTAATATTATGATTATTATAAATTGTAGTCTTATCGAAGGAAAAAAAAAACAGTAATTAAACTCTAACAACTTTTACTTTTCGGGTTGTAAAATATTAAAAGTTTCTAGAAATAAGAGGGGCCTCACAAAAGGATGTTTGCTTCAGAGTGGCATTTTGAGGCCCAAATCATGTTTTTCTAGAATACAGAAAAAGGGAACCCAAGGTCCTTCGTTAAAGAACTTTGACTCTAAAATACTGGCATATAAATTTAACTTATCAAAATCAGCTATACATATTGTAATACAGCGGATCTGTTGGTGAGCTGTTAGCTGTTTTGTAAGCAGTAAGATTTTTTTTTTTGTGTGTTTTCTGCTTAAGCAGTGCTAAGTGATCCGTTCAGAATATTAGATGCGCAAATCTGAAAAGTTATGAAAAAAAAAAAAAACAAAACAACAACAAGAATTTGGGGGGAAAATAGCTATATGGAGTTTGAGGCCTCTACGTGTGGGGCTCCCGGGAATTCGCCCCGCCATGCCTCCCTATTTTTACGGCATTGGTTGTAACATTTAGTTGTACACCTGCCCTTTTGGCCCTTATGGACTGGATAAGTTATAGGACCGACCAAAAGGTTTCAAGAGGCATTGCAAGAGCAAATCAAGGAAAAAAAAAATGTTTTCACCACCATCTCAATTTCATGAATTTTTTTCTTGTGCTGCCTTACCCAAGGAAAGAACAAATCTGAAATATTTTTGATTTACCTCTGCTAGTTTTGGAATTAAAGGGGTCTCAAAGTACCCCAGAGGAGTGATATAGAAATAATTTAGGGCCATTTTTGTCATTTTATTGTCTCGATTGTGACGCTCTGAGGTGCTTCAGAGAATTTTTTCATTTTATCTGATATAACTTGAATATAAACATCTCAAATTTAAAATTCATTCGAAAATAGTCAGAGCCCCCAAATAAGCCCCTCCCCCAAATATCCCCAATTTGATAAAAATACAGTTTTTATTGTTGTTGTTGTTGTTGTGTGTGATTATGGAAACGCTACACTAGGGCGATCTGCCAAAATACAGTTTTTAAGAATGCTCTAAATCTTGGCTCTGAATATATTCGGTATCACAAATAGTTCTTTTACAAGGGCACTCATAAGAATTACATTAGGCTGTTTGGGGAATCTCTAACTACAAAACCGATTCGAAAACTATTTTATTGATAGAAAGCTACACTATTCTTGAGTATTATAGGCTTTCATGTATGTAGCATAAATAGTACTTTTACAGGGACATGAAAAAGAATTCTAATACATTACTCTATATGGCCATCTCTGTAACTACTGGACTGATTCTAAGGATCTTTCCACTGAAAGCTACTCTATTACTGAGTAACATAGACTAAAATTCATGCAAGTAACATGATTTACAGTAACACTCAAAATAATTCGTAAATATTGTCATAAATCTCCATTCGCTAAATTAGGAAAAAAATACTATCTAAATTTATTAATTCTACATGCACCATGTCTTATACTTCATTTAAAAGAAACAAATACTAAATAATATCTTGAATAAAAGAAGGTGTCACAAATCTACATCATTTGTTTCTGACTTGTATACCATTTTACAACAAAATCGGCAAACATCATTTCAAACAAAAAGTAAATGTATAGCAGAAAAAAATTATCAGGTTTTTAAATTACTAATCATGCGTTACTAATCATGAACGTATGCTATTAGCAAGGATTCTTTTTTTTCAAATTCATTTTTAAAATCTTAAAATATCTGAGATCAGAAGAAAGACGGAAATTAGCGAAACCTTTTTATTAAAGAATTTCATTTTTTATAAACTACCTTTTTTGTCGAGATGTTAATATTCAAACACCACGAGAAATTTATTTTTAAAGCTCTATATTTTCAAAAACGAAAAAAACAAAAACAAAAACATTAGCAATTTCTTTTAGACAGCATGTGTAATGTACATATTTGTTTTTTCTAGCAGAAAGCATCAATTAAAGGATTTGTCTCCAAAGAAAAAAAAAAAGAAAAGAAGAAAGTACCAATGAAGTATTGAAAAGTGAAATTATAAATCAAGACGATACATAGTAATGAATGGAAAGTACTAAATTGTACTGAAATAAGTTCTTTTCCCCCCCCCCTCCTAATGAAAGGAATGTATTATCTGGACCTAATTTTCTAGAAGCAGGATTACTTTAATTATTCGTAATGACTTGACACTTAAAAAAAAGAATTAAAAAATATTCATTATCTTAAGTTTGTTGTTCATAAAGTTTCTTGGGAAATTAGCTGCAGGGTTTTGAAATTAAGGATGCAGATGAAATGATTATTTCAGCTATTTTTTTCTTATCAGATATTTAGCATATTTTTTTTGAAAACGCTGAATTTTAAAACTCTTTTTCAGGCAAGCATTAATGCGGCAAGAGGTAAACTTTTCTTCCCTTTTCTCCTTTTGTTAAAGATGATTAAAGAGTGTAATTTAGAATTAGCACTTCACAAAAGTTTATAAGAGCACTAAGCAACGGGCCGTGGAAGCCCAATGATTAAGACGTTGGACTTGTAACAGGAAGGTTTCGGGTTCGATTCCGATTAAAGACCACCGTGTATATCAGAGATGAGACGGGCTCTATAATTCACAATTGCGTTCCGGCTCGTGAAAATTTCTATTTTATTGAACATACTCCTTGAAACAGATTTTTAAAAAGTGATTCATATGGAAAATAAAAGTACTTATAAAAAAATAGCGGCACGGGTGCCTAGAAGGCGCGTGAAGCTCTTTGGGTATTTCAGAACGGCGGCTTATATTGCTTAGTTAGTTATGAGATCGGAGATTATTTCATAAACATAGATATAAAGAATTAGAAAGTGCTTTAAAAATTTGCAATTATATTTGTCTTTAATTTGCGCAAACGGCAAAAATTATTGTATTCTATCAAAGAATTACTTCTTTGAATTTTATTGAATTTGATTGAATTTCATTTATTTTTAGCTGAAATTTCGGGCTCGGGCTCTGACTTAAATAATATAGCTCGGGCTCGGGCGGACTCGGATTAAAAGTCTTCGGGCTCGGGCTTCAAAAAAATGAGCCCGAACTCATCTCTAGTGTACATGCAGTAAACGTGCAAGTTAAATCCGTGGTTCTAAAGTCCTCGCGGTGGTCGCTAGCCATTTCCGAGAGGTGCCAATATTCAGAAGTTGCCCACCTTCTGATGAGGATTCAAATGGTGCCGAGAAACTCCAAAAAGGTCGCATGAAGTTCTAAACGCCACGTTCTGTGACGTGAGTTGTAATCTCCTGGAAACCAGACAAACAAGAGCACTAAGTAACTTTCTAAAGATGAGAAAGGTATTTTTAGTATATTACCTCACAGAAATGTTGTTGTTGTGTGCTAAGGCAAACCTGCACGCGGGGTATCTGCCTAGGATGGGGGGTGCCTTGGTAGGAGGACTTTATAAGGGGTTCTAACGCGTATTCACGTTACATCCGGAGAAAACCTACCAAAACTCCAGACCGTTAGATCGACAGACGCGCGATGGGACCCGAACCCGGGACCTTCACACCTCGGCCGTCTACCATTTTCAGTGGCATAACCACTCTGCTATGGTGAGGCTACCTCACAGAAATGAATCTCTTACATTATAGCGCTATCTGATAACATATAAGACAGTACATATATAATAATCGGGGCTTAATTTCTAGCAAAAAAAGTGCTGGAGCCCTAATATTCTCTAGAAATCAAGTTCATACGCAGTGGCACATTGTTAAATTCCTGCAATACAGGAGTCGGTAGTACATTCTATTAAAATAATTTCAAAGAACAGTGAAGAAATCTAAACAGTACACTGTAGAAGACCTAAAATTCGTTGGTGTCAGGACTCTCAGATCGGTTCGAGATAAAAAGAGTCCCTGATTGGTCAGTCCGCTAAAATCAGTTTGTGGCTAAAAAGGGAGGAAGTTTCGAGTCAATCATTTACTGGCGGGTTCCGGAGAGCAATATTCACGAGCTCTGCAAGATTTTGCCTAATGTGTAAAAATTGACTTGGAAAAAGAAGTTCAGGAGCTGAGCTCCGATGCAAATTAACCTCCTGGTAATAGGTACATTTAGATAAAACCACAGTTACAGTCCGGCAGTGGTCTGGGCTCTAAACACCGGTTCCATAATAACACAGAAAGCGAAGCAGTATCTGCCATGGCCAGTGCTTGGGAGGGTCAACTCCCTCTCGGCTCGACCGCTCTGGGGCTAATGGGAGCTGGTGCACGTAAAATCCGTCGTGGCTCCAATGTCCTCCAAGTTGTTAAACGATACCTCTGGGGGTGCCAATTTCAGGGGGTTGGTCCCTCCTCTGGAAATGACTCAAAATTAGGGACCAACGCAGAAGTTCAGCGTCCGGGGATTGTGCAGCCTTCTATCCCTGGACACGAACAACAACAACAGCTACAGGAAGACTTAGTAAAAATTACAGGACTTATTAGAAATGTAGACATACACTGACGAGACGAGCCAAAACATTATAACCATCCCACATTTTTTAATGAACTTGTCTGAATGACACGGAGAACATCTAAATAAGTGGGAATGGTCATTAATTGTAGCTGGAGAAGGTAAGGAATCATGCCTTGAAGGATAAGTTGCACTTATGTTTGTGAGTGATGGGAAAGGCACCAACACCTCCGAGATATAGGATTGATCCAACACCTCCGAGATATAGAAAGCCTCACAACTCCTACGTCATCAAGCTTTGACGTCATCGTTATGCCTACATTTAAAGGTTTTATTTTCACGAAATAAAACTTAAAAATTTCTGGTGAATTTACCCATGAATAGTAATATCTTAATAATTTGAAATAAAAAATATAATTTTACGAGAAATGGTAGTTTTTAAACATGATTAATTTGATAATGATAAGGAAATAGATCATACTGACTAATTTTGTTTGAGAAAGGTTAATTTTGATGTTTAATTTAAGATATTTTTTAATATTCGTAGTATTCACCAGAAATTTTTAATAGTTTTATTTTGTGAAAATAAAGCTTTTAAACGTAGGCCTTATGATGACGTCAAAGCTTGTGACGTATGAGTTGTAAGGCTTTCTAAATTTAGGAGGTGTTGGTTGATCTAAGCGAATTGGATAGAGAGCAGATTGTAATGGCCCGAAGACTCGGAACGAGAATCTCCGAAACTGCACGACTGCCCGGTTGTTCAAGATCTGCTATTGTTAGTATTTATAAAAAGTTAATTAATGACTGTGAAACCAGTAGTAGACGCCAAGATGTTGGGCTTACGCCTCATCAAAGAAAGAGGAAGCCGGAGACTGTCCCACCTAGTACAGCAAAATCGGCGACAGATGGTGGTTCAGCTCACAGCCCGATACAATGCAGGTCCAAGTGCGAGTTTCGGAACACGCAGTTCAGCGGGTATTGCTGGATGGGACTGCGGAGCAGACGTCCCACTCGTGTACCTCTGCTTATCAAGCGTCATTGTCAACTACGCCTACAGTGGGCACGGGAACATCGATACTGGACCATAGATATGTGGAAAAAAGTTGCTTGGTCGGATGAATCCCGGTTTCCCCTTCATCAAGTCTATAGTCGTGTCAGGGTACGCCGTCTTCCAGGAGAACAGCTGGTCCTCTCACCGCCAGATAAGAACTCAAACGCTACCATGTTCCAATATCTCGACTTTGCGTGACCGCTGCCTAAATATTTGGCGCAATCTGTATCCAATTATCTACCAAGAACTCGTGGCATCCATGCCCAGACGAGTTGCAGCTGTTCTGAAGGCCATAAGGGGCGCAACGCTTTATAGAGTAGGTGGTCATAATGTTTCGGCACTTCTGTATACATATCATCAAAGTAAAAAAGTTAAATGATCATTACATGAAGAAAAAAATTATTAGAGAAAGGATTTTTTTCATGTTACTATGGGATGTAGGCCGCAACAAGCTATATCAGGAAAGTCATGAACTCGGCGAATTCAACTAATGTGCAGGAATCGTATATGAATCGTGCTGAAAGGGCTGTATATTTACTTAATATAATCTTACAATCCTCATGCTTCGTATGACCTTATTCTTTGGTATATTTGCCCAATAAAAATAATGCGAAACGTATTTCGTTAAAATAGCTTTAAACTATTTTTTTTTAATCAACAAAAGCTTTTGTTTTATTGAAAAGAGAAATTCAAGGTAAACAGGTGCGCCTTTCTGCGATATATTGATAAATCTAAGAATGGCTTATACATACACTCTACGATTCTACGAAGTAATTATAGCAAAAATAACCAAAACTGTGTTCCTAATACCATGAATATAATTAATTGCATAATTTTAAAACAATATTACGATTTAAGAAAATACCAGTAAAGAGAAATGATTTTTCAAATTCTTAGTGTTTTACACAGAAATGTTGGCACTCTATCATAGTGTTTTCACACTGAAAACATTAAAATCTCATTAGACTATTTTTCAGAACAAATCTAAAATGTTAATTTGATGCATTACGATTAAATTCGTCAAAACTCTGCGTTAATGACTAACGCTTTTATTCAAAAAAGTAATTGAAATAAAAGATCGTTAAGAAATAAAATTAAGAAACTTTTAAAAGGTTAGGTGGCAGTAAAAGAAGAAATCTTATACGTTTTTAAGTTGATTGATTTTCTCTTTGCGGTTTCACTGTATTCGAATATTGGTTTTGCATTAAGGCAGCACTTTTACTTAGAGGTATTAGACACAGCAAAATGCAAAGTTGTGTTGTATGAGACATTGATATGTTATCTGCAGACTACAGGAGCTCTTGCAAATCAGTATGGCTTTTAATTTAAATTTTAAAAAAAGGTTTAAAAAATGACCTTTTTCTGTGAAAAGGGTGTGAAAGGGAAATGGATTGGAGTGAAAGTGAAGTCATTGTTTTCTAACATAGTAAAAAAAGTTCGGTTTGAGTTCTAATTGCCGCTCAGAGAAGAGAGAGTGTAAAGAAAGGTATTATTTTATGATAAATGTTCTCTATTATTCCATACAGTTGATGTACCTACCTTTCACATTATCTTTTTTAAACTGTAGTTTAGTTGTTAGCCGAATGGCAACAAACAAAAATGAGTTGATGTTCCTATTAGCTAGTTTTAATTAATAAATTGTTTTTTAGATACGAAGTAAAAATGTGTTCTGTGTGTGTTAGGGGATCAAAACATTATTTTACACCCTTTTGTGTTAATAATGTTAGGCTAACTACGACGTTTATAGACCATAAGTCTAAATATGCTTTAAACATATAGCTCATCCATAAGCGTAATCTATTGAAATTCTTTTGGGGGTTCCTGTAAAAGAACTATAAATGCTATGTTCCATTTTAAATAGGGGCTCTTGGTGCAGAACATAGGGATAAAATATGTAAATATCAGAGTAATCGATGTAGATTTATGGCAGTTAAAGCACGGACGAACAGACAGACAACCCAAAATAATGTTAGAAAGTGTGTTTAAAAAACAAACAAACCCACAATTGAGTAAATCGTTTAACTTGTGTCCCACTCTTTCTCCAAAGGAAAAGAAGAAACTTTTTTTATAATTCGCCAGTTTATTTGCATTTTTAAGTATTAAATTTTAAATGAAAAGTTATAAGAATAAAGTAAATCTGAATAAGATTAAATAAAAGCTCTTAGGCAATTATTTTATAAAACGCTTTTCTTTTTCTAATAAAATACTGACTATTATTAACTTATTTTCCGTTAAAGAAACTTATCGAACGATTTTCTGCAAAGTTATTCTGATTAAATCGAAAAAACCAAAAACCTTCCAGAATTATTATTGATTTATTTATTTATTTTTTCGATAATGAACTTCTCATTCTCTATAGGCTTCGGCTCTGTTTAAAATTGCATAAACGAAAACAATTTCAAATGTACAAAAAGTTTTCTTGGGGGGGGAAACCTCTTACACCATAGCTTTAGAATAGCTTTGCAAATAAATACATATATTATGTCAAAGAGAAGAAAAAATTCTGAATGTTTCTTGACAAATTGTACTATGCAAACTTATAACTGATAAAACCGCAGGTCTTTCAGGAAATAGTGCTACAACTACATAAAGGTGGTAACAAGATTTAATTTTTTACCTATTAGAGACCTTGTGCTTGGCCCACAACTCCCTCTTTCCAACGACTAAAGCCGACATTGAATTTTTATAATTTTTGAAGTAAAACTTCTTTAGTCGCTCTCGCTACTAGGGGGTAACTCAGATTTTTTTTCTGACGGAAGTAACGCCCAGCAAAGGAAGTGACGTATATGTCATATACTCCATGGCAAGCGCGCCTGAAAAAGAAGAACCGCGGAAAATCTTACATTTTCGACCGCTCGCTCCTTTCGCTGATTTCATTGTTGAAAATTCATTATCATTATTATCATTATTTAGTTTTTCTTGAGATGGCAACGTTATCCACAAAATATGTATTTAAATATCTCGTTTTGCCGATGGCAACTAGTTGTAAAATTCTATACTCTCTGAGGAGTTTGTGAAGATTTCCGTGGGGAAATAACTTTTGAATTAAATATTTTTTAAGAGGTCTAACGTTTATTTTCTTGATTGTGTATCGTTAGTTTGTGGCTAGTACTTATTTTCAGACATAGAATTATTACTGCCGTGGTGGTATTTGATGAACATAGAAATACCAAACGCGTTTTAAAATAAACGACTTGGTGCAGTGGTTAATATTTGGCGTCCGCTTAGAAAGCTGGGTTAGTAATTTGATTAACTCTTGATACGACATTCATCGTGTAAAAATACGGGGAACCTGTTAGGGAAAGAAACGGCGATTTCTCGCCGTTTCTTTGAGACATCAATCTTTATTCATATATCAATAAGCGTTTTGACGGTACATCCAACATAATATTTTACATGTAATCCCAACCTCACAGGAGGTTGTCGATAATCCTTATTTTTAGATGAATAATATACAAGGTTTTGGAAAAGCAAAAAGAAATGGAACCTGTCTGCAATCGAACCGGAAAAGTAGTTGGAAACGTCAGTTTAAGAACACTTTTCTTGGATTCTAACCCAACTTCAAGACAGAACAACGGTTTAAGAACAAGGAGATAGAACACCACAATTAAAGGGACAGTGGCTGCAAATGTACCTAAACAGCAGAGGGAAATTTTCGTCTAAGAACACTGTTGGAGGATCATACTTCGATCCCACGAAGGTAAATTTATCGGAGGGGACACTTCGGTTGGATAAGGCCATTGTTGCAAACAGATGGCGCTACGCACACTGGGTAACTGCGCATCTCAGGTTGTTTATATTTCCATCGAGGCGAAGTAAATGGAGATCCTTGAATTATCAAAACTTAAAAAAATTAAATACATAGACTTATGACCGTGATATATAGTAATTACTGGTTTCAGATGTGTTTAAATTACATAATTGTCTTATAATACTATTTCGTAGTGAATACAGGCAATAGTTTCGAAGTGAAGTGATATTATTATTTCTCAAATGCCAGTTGCATTGGCAGTTAGGCCATTAAACTCCTAAATATTATGCATGTCGTGTCTGTTATTATTTTGCCCAAAAGATGTATTTTAAGAAATGTTAGTACGTAAGAAACGGACCCTGGCTGCAATCAATACCAAACAATGGACAGAACCTGCAGTTTAAAAACATGGATACAGAATAATAATTCGAAACCTACTAGCAGACGAAATCAACGCTTAAGAACACTGTGGTACAAAAACACAAAAAAAATTACACTACCTGCATTCGAACCCCACAAACAAAGGAAAACATCAATTAAAGAACACAGTTAAAGTATAATACTAGACTACGGACATCCCCCCCCCCATTCATACCCAACCTCCAGACGGAACAATGGTATACGAAAACAGTTAAAGAATAATACTACAACATGGACACTTTCTGGATTCTAAGTAATTATCATGAATGACCGATGATTCTTACTGGAGATTTTAATGTTAATTTTCGCTCTCAAGAATTTCAGTCGTTAGTTGATTTTTTAAAAGAAAATTTTGATCTAACTATGAATACTTCTCGACTTCAATCAACAACGCGTTTCGGTACAACGATAGATGCTGCATTTTCAAGAAAATTAGCAAATTTAGAGAGTTAAATTTTTGTTTCACATTACAATTACCAGAAACCTATAATCTCATATATAAAAAATTATGATGACATCCAAGTACCTATTTCTAATGAATAATATGAATATAACATTTATATAATCTTTGTAAAGTACATGAATAATAAATATAATTAAATTAGAATATGATATTTATTTTAAGTTTAATCATTTCAGTGATATGTGTCGTAAACGTCAAAGAAGTTTTACTTCAATCGCGCGTAAAGATTACACGCATACACTTTTTTATATACACTTCCTGCTGATTTTTACCCATAAATATTGTCCAAATTACACTTCTTTATACCTGAATCAAATGGCCTAAATGCACTTTATAAACATACGAAAGAATCGGCCACCCAATCTTGTCTGAGTCGTGAGTTACACTGAACAGAAAGGAGCTAGAGCGCCGGTTTTTGTCATTCTGCGCAGTGCCTCTCCCCCGTCACCCCGCCTGGACTTTACGCAAGCAGAAGGTCAAGTTTACAACAGCGAGATGACTAAAAAAGCTGAATAATGGTTTGTTTGTTTGTGTTTTTATAGCAACGCTAAGAATGGGCGATCTGCCTAGGATGGGGGTGCCTTGGAAGGAGGACTTTCTAAGGGGTTCTAACGCATATTCGCGTTACATCTGGAGAAAACCGACTAAAACTCCAGATCGTTAGATCAACAGCCTCGCATTGGCGTCCGAATCCGGGACCTTCACACTTCAGCCGCCTGCCATTTTGAGTGTGTTATCCACTCGGCCATGGTGGAGATAGTTAAATAATGACACTGGATTTGTGTTTCTAAGACTAATGGTTTTGTAAATGAAAGTAAGATGATGATACCACTTTTCTGATCCATTGGTATGGCACATTTTTCTAGCCTGGTAACCGTACGTGATTTTAAAGACGTTTCACGTCAAAAAAGGCGAAAAATTCTGTGCTGGAAGCACTGAAATTTTTTTTTGTTGTATCAACAAAAATTTTGTTAAATGAACAAAATTTTCTGGTTGAAACAGTGATAACCAAATTTTTGTTAAAATTGTTTGGTTACTTCAACAAAATATTTTAAAAAATCGAATTGAGCTAGGGACTACAAAAATTTAGATTTTTTATTTAGAAGTTGTACTGCGAACTATTACGAACAATAAACCAATAAGAGTTAAAAATTTTCAGGAAAAAATTGTTAAAATACTTAATTTTGCAATATTTCGCCAAATGCATAAAACTTCGTACGATTTTAGGACGCCATTTTTGTGCTCATAATTTTTTTTCTCAACATTGCATAAGACATATGGGTAGGCTGTTAAGATTAGCTTACTATTACGGAAGAGACTGCTGTTAGTGAAGAAGATTATTAGTTTTTTCGAGTACATCATTGGTTTGTTTTTAAAACAGCTCAAAACTGTCGTGCTGACTTTCATTTTTCAAAAGAATCACTCTCAGGAATTTTTAAAAGAAACACCTTTACACCTTAAGGGTATTCCATCTGAAAAGAGATACCCGCCACAGAACTTCTGAACAACTTTAATTGTAAATCAATGATGTTAAACACTTGAAAAAATTAAAAATATTTCTCCACCCAATCTACTATAGACTAACACTAACAGTTAAGCTGCACGTCTCATGAAACTTTCAGATAAAAATTCATCGGCACAAAAAACTGCATTCAAAAATGGGCCAAGCAGTTAACCTGGTTAGGGAAGTATTGCAAAATTCCGTATGTTTAGCATTTTGTCAACCGAGTGTTTCGAATCGCCTGTAGGTTTATTGTTTGTAACAGCTCACAGTGCAGTTTGTAAAGAGGCATTCTAAATTTTTTCGAAGTTTCTAGCGCAATTAAATACTTTAGAGAGTTATTCAAAAGTTGTATGATTTCCTAAAAGAACAGACTTAAAAGTCCTTAAGTTTCTCTTTTATTGCAATCAAAGTTCGTGGATTTAGCCTTCACTCCCTCGTCATTTCATAGCGTAGCGGAGCGTAATCGCTGATTGCCGGCAGACAAACTGTTCTAACGGGAAAAGTAGTTTTACAGACATACATTCCCTCCAATCAGGTGCCCTCATCGGAAACAGATCGAATTAGTCGATTTATTAAGGGCATTCGCGGTAATCGATTTGGAAAGCTCAACAGAAGGCATTCGAAATCTCGAATAGTGAAATGGCGATTACTATTCGAATAGTGAAAATTGCCACTATTATTCCAATAGAAATCGCGAATACTGTTCGAATAGTAAAAACACGGATACTATTCGAATAGTATAAATTGCGAATGTTCACTATTCGATTAAAAGATTACGGATTCTGTTCGAGTAGAAGTAATCGGTGATAGAAATCAAACAATTTCAAGAAATATTAAAATTGTTGGCGCAATTCAATCCTTCGTCGGAAGTCTCTTTAAGGGATTCTGATGTGCATTTACGTTACATCTAGATAAAAAAACCGCGCAAAACTTCACACCACTAGATCAACAGTTTCGCGGTAGACCAGAACCCCAGACCTTCAAACGTCAGTCAACTTTCATGTACAGTGTCTTATCCACTATTCCATGATGGTATCCCAGACACAGGTTAAAGCATTGTTGCACTACTCCAATGCTGTCACCCCGTGTATATGAATTTCACAACAATAGACAAAACTTCTTATAGACGCTATCATCCGTTACTGTTGGGGCAAGGACGGCTCCGAAGATAAAGTCCTGGATGTGTAGTCGAATGCACAGTCCTCGGTTCGACTCCCATCAGCTGTGCATGTACACTTTGAGGGAAAGTGTACATCCGCATCTGCCCAGGTGAAGAGAATGGAGATGGTCAGCAGTTGTGCATGTACTCTGTGGTCGGCCAGCGTACATACAGAATGCGCAACGAAGGAAGATGGAGAAGTATATGCAGCAGTAAATGAAGTGGACTGTCCTCTATGTGGAATCGGCGGTTAACACTCCAATGTATGATTTGTAATTAGTGTAAGCACTTTGTAGTGTAAAATAAAAGTGATGTAAAGAATAAATAAAAACAATTTAAAAAAACAAAATTTTTAAATTTAAAAATAATCAATTTAAACTCAGTTTCAAGTAAACTGTTGAATACATTCCGATTTTTTTTTCATTATTTAAGGAATTGCTGACGTATGTCATTATATTATAGAATATAGTCAAATACCGTTAATAAAGTATAGTTCAGGTTGATTACAAATTACTATCTCAACTTTCAATAGACATAGCTTCTAAGAAGTATAAGGTAGCGTTTCGTCACCCACATCGTTTTCAAGTCAGGAAAGATGAAGTTTCACTGGATTGATTTTAAGAATTTTTCTTTCCCGAAAAATGTTTAGGATAAAGTGAGGAATCCCAACTTAAGGATGTTCCATTTGAAGATTGATCGTCTTCACAGGACGCTTCAAAAGCAAATCAATGATGTTAAACACTCTAAAAATTAAAAATTACGCTTCTTCACCCAATGCACAATGGACTAGTACTAGCAGTGAAGCTGAATGTCTCATGCAACTTTCAGAAAAAAAATCATAAGCACAGCACAGAAATCGTCTTCAAAATGGACCGAGGAGTCACATGTTTAGGGAAATATAGTGAAATTTCCCCCAACGTTTAGCAATTTTTCCTGAGTATTTGTAAAAACGGTTTTATGTCTTCCACTGTACCTCACGTACAACAGCAACCTCCGTTCAGAAGAAAATCGTAGATTTCATAAAATATTTTCGCTTCGGGTTTTATTCACTAAAGGCTGATATTTCCCTAAAGAGGTAAGTCATTTTTTTTTCAGAATTAAAAAAAATTCATTTGAAAAAAAAATTCTCTGGCTGATTTCCCTGAATTACAATCAACTTATTACAACTTTCTTATCACAGTAGTTAATGCAATTTTCTTATATGTAAGTATTGTGCGTGGTTTTATTTCAAAATAACAGCCGAATGTGCATAATTATAACTTTCTATCGTTTTATTCAAATTAGCGTAATTTCATTCCAACGAAATTTCCGTTATAACGAAGTGTTACGGTATCGAGAGGTTCTTTGTAACGGAAACATGCTCTATTAGTTTCAGTAGTTTTTGCTAGGAAACATACTCACACACGAAAAACAATGCTACCTTACGCTCCCTCAAATAAATAATCCGCCTTATAAAGTAAATTAAAATGTGGTTTTTGAACTTGTCTTACGTAGTCTGTGAGAGGAATGATTTGAACGAGACCGGGTCCAAAGTGTGTCTGTCTCGAAGGTGGAAATTGAACCAACTTTCCTAGCGTTTAAAAGTTCTTATATCTTTCTTACATCTGTTCTTTTTGGAAATCGTGCAACATTTGAACAGCTTTTTAAAAAATCGGGACTACAAAAATTTAGATTTTTTCTTTAGAAGTTGTATTGCAAACTATTACGAAAAATGAACCAATAAGAGTTAAAAAAGTTCAGAAAAAAATTGTTAACATACTTAATTTTGTAATATTTCCCGAAATGTGTAACACTTCGTCCGATTTTAGGACGATATTTTTGTGCTCATAAATTTTTTTTCTAAATATTGCATAAGACATATGGGTTGGCTGTTAAGATTAGCTTACTATGACGGAAGAAACTACTGTTAGTGAAGAAGATTATTAGTTTTTTCGAGTACATCATTGGTTTGTTTTTAAAACAGCTCAAAACTGTCGTGCTGACTTTCATTTTTCAAAAAAATCACTTTCAGGAATTTTTAAAAGAAACACCTTAATGGTATTCCATATGAAAAGAGATTCCTGCCACAGAACATTTGAACTACTTTAATTATAAATCAATGATGTTAAACACTTGAAAAAATTAACAATATTTCTTCACCCAATGCACTATAGACTAACACTAACAGTAAAGCTGCACGTCTCATGCAACTTTCAGATAAAAATTCATCAGCACAAAAACTGCATTCCAAAATGGGCCAAGCAGTTAACCTGGTTAGGGAAGTATTGCAAAATTCCGTATGTTTAGCAGTTTGTCCCCCGAGTGTTTCGAATCTCCTGTAGGTTTATTGTTTGCAACAGCTCACACTGCAGCTATAAAGAGGCATTCTAAATATTTTCCAAGTCTCTAGCGCAATTAAATACTTTAGAGAGTTGTTCAAAAGTTGTGCATGTACACTTTGAGGGAAAGTGTACATCCACATCTGCCCAGGTGAAGAGAAGGGAGATGGTCAGCAGTTGTGCATATACGTTGTGGCGGGCGAGCGTACATGCAGAACTGCGCAACGAAGGAAGACGGAGAAGTATATATAGCAGTGAATGAAGTCCTTGAATTCCTTGTGGAATTGGCGGCTAACACTCCAATGGATGTGTTACATAGTCATGTAGCACCCTCAGCCAGATCTTCAAAAAATCAAAACAACAAGATGTTGTAGAAATTAATTTCTATAGATGGCGCAACGCGCTTTTAAAGAAGAAAAAATATACTTTGACTTCTACTTTCTCCCATGATCCTTTTACAAGAAGGTTTTGTTTATGCTCAAAATTGCGCCTGAGAGCGTGTTTAGAATGTAGATTTGAAGCGACGCTGTCGCTATCTGAATTAATTACGTGAAATCAACTTTTTTGTGTAAAAACATGTAAATAGTTGTTAATATATACGTTTCAGTTTAAAAATGAGTTTTTATTGCGTCTTGTGTGTTTTGTTTTTATTTTCGGTGCCAAGCCATTCGAATTTCGCCTGTTATTGATTTGGAATTTGATAATACGTTGACTTCGGAACTCCCCAGCTTGAGGAAGTGTTTTCTTTGTTTTATTATTTTCTTTCAATGTAAATAAAGCCCACGATGCCATTCCACTAGTTTTCCGCAGAAGAAAACCAGTGTGGACTGACCGCTTCCTGCACGGGGAAACTTGTTTCGCTGTACTTGACGGAAGAAAAAGATCGCATAGTAATTTTTTTCCCGTAGGATATCTGGCAACAGTTTTCAAAGCGCGTCCGTTCAAGGGACGCTATCAACAGTTGAAAAAAAAAGCAGCGAAAATTTTAAAGTGATAACGAAGTAGCTGTGAGAAATTTTCAACTGAAAATAATTTTACGTATGGACTCTTCTGAAAAATGAACAAATTGTTGAACGCATGGCACATCTTCCAGTTTTCTCCGGATATGAATGCACAATTCATCTGAATCTTTGTCACAAGGTCGGTGCAAAAATGGTTGCAGAACAGTGACTAGTGCTAAGTTCTTATGTCATCAGTTTCGGCGAACCGTTGCGGAGATCTTCGATTTTGCTGATACCGTACAGAATTCTTCCAGGATAGAATTCAAAATTCTTGATCCTCCAGCACGATATCGAATTTGAGATGGTAACGAAGTAGTTGCTGATGTAAGCTTGGGTCTTCATTCCATCGGTGTCGCGTTAAAATCTGTCGGTGTGAAACCCAACCATTTTGAAGTTTTTGTGTTCTCTTAGAAGATGAATACTGTATGTGTGAAGCTGCGCCATTTTGCGAGGCGCATTTGAAAACAGCGGACATTTAATGAAAGACAAATTGAAACTTGGTCAATGTGACAGTAATTGAAACTACAGTGATTTTTAGTGCCTGTTAAAATATTACGTACTAATATGTGAACTGTTCAACAAACCTTCATTCTGCATTCTACAAGATTTTGCGTACGGACAATGATCTTGTGCCAAGTACTCGGTAAATATGTTGACTAAACTTTATGTTCTTTAGGAGCTGTAGTTGAAATTTTGAATGTCATCCTAATTTTTTATGTATGAAATTATAGGTTTGTGGTAACTATAATGTGAAACATAAATTTTACTCTCTAAATTTGCTAATTTTCTTGAAAATACAGCATCTATCGTTGTACCGAAACGCGTTGTTGATTGAAGTCGAGAAGTATTCATAGTTTTAAATCAAATTTTTCTTTTAAAAAATCAACTAACGGCTGAGAATCTTGAGAGCGAAAATTTAACATTAAAATCTAGGAAGTGTCCATGTTGTAGTATTATTCATTAACTCTTTTCTTATACCACTGTTCCGTCTGGAGGTTGGGTTTGAATGGGGGGGGGATGTCCATAGTCTAGTATTATACTTTAACTGTGTTCTTTAACCGATATTTTCCTCTGTTTGTTGGGTTCGAATGCAGGTAGTGTAATTTTTTTGTGTTTTTCTATCACAGAGTTCTTAAGCGTTGATTTCGTTTGCTGGTAGGTTTCGAATTATTATTTTGTATCCGTGTTTTTAAACTGCAGGTTCTGTCTATTGTTTGGGATTGATTGCAGCCAGGGTCCGTTTCTTTGTGCTTTTCCAATACCATGTACACTATTCATCTAAAAATAAGGATTATCGAGAACCTCCTGTGTGGTTAAGATTACATGTAAAATATTGTGTTGGATGTACCTTCACAACGCTTATTGATATATAAAATAAAGATTGATGTCTCAAAGGTACGTCACTTGACTGTTTTTCTCGCCGTTTCTTTCCCTAAGAGGTTCTGTGTACTTTTACAGGATGAAGTCGGCGAAAGCAGCAGAGCAGTCGAAAAGGTAGGTTTTTCTGTGGTTCTTCTTTTTCAGGGTCAGCGTGGAGTATGTGACATATACGTCACTGCCTTTACCGAACGTTACTTCCGTCAGAAAAAAAAATCTGAGTTACTCCCTAGTTGCGCCTAAAGAAGTTTTACTTCAATAATTTTAACGCGTTTTACCATGTTTTTCAAGCTCAACAGAAGCTAAGGGCAACGACTAGTGTGTCCTACACTAGTATGTTAATGCAAATATTTAAATCTGAGTTTTTCCCCTCCTATAATTTAATAATTCTGCTACAACACTCGTGAGCAGCATTTCAAAAATCTAACTCTGGAAATAGTTATCTTTCCTAAGGTAAACTAAAAGGTAACTAGTGTATCTGCTCCGAGCAGAGGAGGCGCAATTCAAGGGACTATGGGCGCCCATAAGAATGCTTGTAGAGATCTGCCAAGTCGTTTGTAAGGGGAGGAGAATCGGTGGTCTTGCACCGAAAACCTGGTTAAATCACTTCCACGTTGCAACAATACATAAATAATTGCGGTTGTATATACGTTTTCTGAGAGCTTGGGGGGGGGGCTCATTTTCGCCCTTAGGTATGGGCGCCCACTCAAAGAGCTGCATAAAATAGGTCTGCCTTATGTGACCCTTTTCATACTCATTTAAGCGTAATAAATTTGCACATACATACAATGCCGTCTTAGCGCATACGCGAACCCGGCTGTCGCCAAGGGCATCAACCCAAAAGGGGCTTCAGCTCGAAAAAAACTCTTCCCAAAATTATTATTTGGAGAAAAAAAACTTAAAATCTTGTCTGACGTCTAAAGTTAAACTTAAGAAAAGGTCTTCAAGCTTATGAAATAACTTTCAAAAAATTTGGGTTTTTTGAAAAGATTCACGACTTGGCAGAGGAAGAGATAACACAGCATTGAGAAATTTGACTTCTTATTATAAAAACGGCATCAATAAAGAAGACCTTATATTTGATAGCAGTGCAACTCAAACATTGCAAAATGGAAGAATGAACAACTCTGCGAGAAATGTATCGATATAAACAATTCGAAAATCAGCAGAAGGTAATAGGGTACTGTTCATGATTCTGAAGAGGTGGCCAGTAGTTATGATTCGAAGAGGACAACTTTCAGCATTTCACTTTTGTATTATCATTTGCATACTAGTACAAGACTTTTTCTTTCCGCCTTTCCCAATGTTGAAATCGCTATGCGGATTTTTACTTCCTTGTACGGAGTATAAGGAAGTAATTTGATCCCGAAAAATTTCGGTGGCCAAATTTCGACGAAAAAACCGATTTTGACTACCTCTAAATTTAATTAAAAATTTTTTTCGATGCATCTCATCGTAAGTTAGCATGAACGATCATATAAACGTGTCTGCAACTCATTTTGACGAGCGGCGAGTCTATTTTGGCCAGTTTTTCCATGTCGTCTGTACGTACGTATGTATGTATGTAACTCGCATATCTCAAAAACTATTGGTCGTAGAATGTTGAAATTTTATATTTGGGGTTTTCTAACATCTAGTTGTGCACCTCCCCTTTTGGTCTCAATCGAATGGATAGTTTATGTACGGGACTGCCCAAAAGATTCGAAATACATTACGCTCTATAGGCCGAAATTCATTAAAACATGCACAATACTCGCATATCTCAAAAACTATTATTTTCATTCGATTAAAGCAGAAAAAACTATCGAAGCTGAGTACCAAATAATTATGGACCTTGAAATTCAACATTGGAGAGGTGTTTTAAAAAGAATTGTATCAATAATTAGACTGCTGCCTGACAATGCTTAGCTTTTCGTGGGACAACTGAACATTCGTTTCAGTCTAATAACGGAAACTTCTTAAAGTTGGTAGAACTGCTTTCCGAATTTCGTTTGTTTGTTTTTGTGTGATTATGGAAACGCTACACTAGGGCGATCTGCCAAGGGGAGGGGGTGCCTTGGTAGGAGGACTTTCTAAGGGGTTCTAACGCGTATTCACGTTACATCTGGAGAAAAACCTTCCAAAACTCCAGACCGTTAGATCGACAACCTCGCGATGGGACCCGAATCCGGGACACTTGCTTTCCGAATTTCATCCAGTTATGGAAGAACATATTAGAAGAGTTCAACGTTAATCTAAAAAATGTCTGTCACTATTTAAGTAATAACATTCAAGATGAGTTGATAAATTTAATGGGATTGGCTGTTTTAAACAAGGTTGTCGAAATTACGAAAACAGCTAAATATTTTTCGGTAACCGCGATTGTACTCCAGACGTAAGCCATATTGAACAACTATTATTAACAATAAGAGTCGCTGCTTTTGACTCCAAACAAATAAATATGAAATTGAAGAATTTTTCATTGGTTTTTTAGAAGCTAGTTATTCCACAGGAGAGGGTTTGACAGAGCTTATTCTGACACATTTGGAGAAATTAGGTTTTGATTTAAAATGGCTTAGAGGACAAGGATACGATAATGGTTCTAATATGAAAGGAGTGAAAGGGTGTTCAAATCAGAATAACTGAAAAATATCCAAGGGCGTTTTATGTGCCCTGTGCATGTCATTCTTTAAACCTTGTTGTGAATGATGCAGCATCTTCTTCTACAGAAACAGCAACTTTTTTCCCTGTAGTGCAAGAACTTTACACTTTTTTCTCTAGTTCTACGAAACGTTGGGAAGTGCTTAAAAACAATGTTTCCCAAATAACTCTAAAGCCATTGAGTGCTGAAGATGGTCAAGCAGAATTGACGCGTTAAATCCATTACGATTTCAACTTTGCGAAATCTATGATGCATTAATTGAAATAATAGAAGATGTCAACAGGGGTGCAGAAACGAAAGTTAGAGCTATAGGGTTAGCAAAAAATATTTAAAATTACAAGTTTATATGTGGTGTAATTATTTGGCAAGACATTTTAGCTGAAATAAACTCAGTTTCAAAGCAATTGCAATCTGTAACGGTCAATTTATCAGATTATGTAAGGATGTTATCCGAAACTGTAGAAAAGGTAAAAAATAACAGAAAAACGGGGTATGATCAGGTCAAAATTGCTGCAAATGAAATTGCAGAAATTATTGAAATCAGCATAGAATTCCCAACAGAAACTGAAGTTAGAGCCAGAATAAAAAAACTTCAATTTGATGAAAAAGTTGTCTACGAGCCTTTAACAGCGGAGAATAAATTTAAAATTAAATAAATTTAAACTTTTTAAACTATATTCTGGACATTGCATAGAATTCTATAAATGAGCGATTCACGCTTCTGGAAACCCATAACAAAAAATTTAAGTTTTTATATGATATTTTAAAACTCGGAGATATTGATGACAAAACGCTAGAAAAGAACTGTATCAATCTCCAGTCAATACTTTCGATCAAAAATGAATCTGACATTAATGAGAGTGCTGTACAAGAAGAATTACGTGATGTATCTAGAATGCTGCCATATTTAATGAAACCTTTAGATGTTTTAAAATATTTGTGGAAAAATAATTTAATTTCTTTGTATCCAAATACTGTCATAGCATTGAGAACTTTGCTAACACTCCCAGTGTCAGTCACTAGTGGGGAAAGAAGTTTTTCTAAATTAAAATTAATCAAAACTTATCTAAGAAGTTCAATAAGCCAAACAAAATTAAGAAACCTGTCAATAATTTTTAGTGAATCAACACCCCTTTATAATGAAGAGGCGGCATTTTGAAGACTCGCATCATACTGAGAAAATCTACCTCACGGCCCTGTTGGAGGCCCGCACATGGGTATTTGTGAGGGCTCCTGCACAAATTTTGCAGTAGAATATTGTTTATATTGAGCCAAATTTAGCTATCTCAAATCGATCATGCATTCATTTTTTCTTTACATTAACATTTCGATCGTAACTGTCTGAACAGCTCTTTAAGCTAAGTGTATGAAATACTGGAAATTAATCAAACTCTTGTCTCCCTTGAAAAAGAGAAAACAATTCTAGAATAAAATGTATTAATTTTACCATTAAGTTTCTGATGTTATTAAAGGGTAAAATATTTAAGTTTTACAAAAAATCGAGATTAAAAAGTGAAGATCATTTTCAGTCAAAAATTCTTTCTAAAAGCTTTCTTCTAATTCTTCATATTTCTAATAATATTTCTAATTCTTCATATTTCTAATTCTTTCTTCTAATTCTTCATATTTATAATAATTCTTCAAATTCTAACTTTTTCTTTTTCTAAAAACTTTAAAATTTGTCCGAAAACAATTTGTAAAAGAAAATTGACAATAATTTTGCTTAAAAAATTTTGGCGAACTTGTTATTAGTTACCATTATCGGGTATTATTAAATTAATACAATTTTATATAAATTGCAACTATCTTTAGAAAACAAGAATATAAGTTTAAATTTTTGAATATTGTCAATATTTGAAATATTTCATATTGTTAAATATATATATTTTGTATGTGCTAGTAATTTATGTAAATTAAATGCATATTTATTTTAAATATAACTTTTGTTGGATATTTGAAACGAACGTAGAAGATTTCCGCATATCTTCCAAATACAGTTTCACTCTAGTTCAAAGTTTTCTTATCTTATAAGTATCTGCTTCGTTACTTAAATACGAGAAGAAGCTACCAGAAATACGCTATTATTTTCTTTAAAAAAAAAGAGGAAGCATCGAATCAATAAAACTTTCCAAAGATTTCTACATCAGTTGTGGCAGCTGCCTGTGCACAAACAGAAAGTTATAACCTTTATCGGTAACTGATCTTTACCGTTAGTGGAGTAAGTTTTGTTTGATCAAGCTCAAAAGTTTCGCAGAAGCCTTTGATGTATTCGTGCGAGCTTTACAGATTGCGTGTACACATGGAATCGCAGGAGAAAGCAAGAGCGGGATTACGTAGTTTATGTAATATGTATGGGGTTACAAAATGAGAAAGGGATTGTTAAATGTCTTTAAAAATACTGTATTAACTTCCAGTTAATAGAATGTAAGGTATTTTGTATGCATAAATATCATTTAACCCTTTGTTGCGCAACTCTTTCCCAATGCTGAAAAAGGGCAGCCGTTGCCATCGCTCGATTTAACTTCCACCAACCATTTTTGACACAGCTGGCTGTGTGCGCAGATCTGAGATGGTCTCTAGATCAACAAAAATGGTCTCAAGATCTGTGGCACGCGATGAACGTTTCGATCGTCCACCATCTTGCTAGTAGTTAAGTCGAGCGATGGCAACGGCTGCCCTTTTTTCAGCATTGGGCAATCTATCCAGATGTTCTCTCATTATTCCATTTTTCAGCAGATGTCAGTGCTGTTAAAAAGAATCGTGACAATTTTTTTTACGGGAATTTAGTGCTAAAATGTAAAGGATTCTCGTGAAGCTATGTGACCCGCAACTATTTTTATAGAAATCATATCTATTCTTCGTGACTGGCAACAGTCAAAACGTTAGAGCTTGATGTTCCCAGAGCGGGAACACTGCGCGTTAAAGGGTTAAAGATTTATAGATCCGAAAACACTATATGTAAGATTTTTCAGAATGTATTCATACATGTGTTTATACGATTTTTAACACATTTTTACATTTACATATTGTACACATTATGTGATATCTTAAACATTAAAAAGTCTTTATAAATCATTAAATATTGAATTCAAACTTTTTAATTTGTAAAGGTTTTAGGATTTCGGCTTATCTTTCTCTCTGGTTCGTGCTTTACTGTTCAAATTAAAATTGTTTTAGATTATCATGAAATATCAGATTATTGTGTACATTTATTATAGAATGTCTAACTAGAAATGATACACATAATGTATATAGTGTTTATTTTTAAAGGGACAACAACAACAACAACAACAAAAAAAAAACAATTAGATTAGTGTATTGCGCTTTTATTTTTAAATTGCGAATAAATTTGCGAAAAATTAGCAAAAACTAATATTTTAAAATAAAAAAAATGCAATCACAGAAAATACAAAACGTTGCTCCAAAATTTTTCAAGTCAAAACTGAAATGTACTGTACATCTCCAAATGCAGAATTTTGTCGGATTCAACAGATTAAACAAAGGAATATATATTTTATAAAAAATGAAAGCAAAAGCATTTAATTTTATTAATATAAAACGCACTCAATTTTTATGAGTAAAAGTTTCAAGTTCTGAAAGAACTTAAATTAAAAATGTAAGTATCATTGCATGTTTTTAAGTTCATACTTAAATGCAGATTTTGATCCTTTTGTAAATTCAATGGAGCATCAAATTTGATCTTTAAAGAAAAACAGTCCCAGAAGAAAGGTTTGTTGTTTTTTTCAATCTAAAACAACTACACAAAATGCTCTTCAGTATTTTTAATTAATGAGTTCTTCATCTTCAGAATCTTACTCCATAAAGCAATTTCGAACGTATTTTTTTTTAAAAAGAAGAAATTCTCCATTAGTTTTTAATCAAATGAAATCGTGTTGAAATTTTTAATGAAATTAAATCCAATTATTATCTCTGTCTGTCTTTTTTTCAAAAGCAGTGCCACTTTTGAAGAAAAGCTTTCGACCCTCATCTTTTCAAATGTCAGTACGATAGGAACAATTAATAGATCAAGCATTCCTTGAACCATTTCAACGTTAACTCTTTTTTGATAGTTCATAAGGATATTTGTTAGTTTGATAGTTTTTACAGATAAATTCAGTGAAATCTGCCTTTAAGCGAAATCAGAAAGAAGAGAGGCATTTTCCGGCTAAAAACAGGTTTCTTTTGAAGGAAAAAATCTTATAAAAAGTGTTTATGTAGGGAAGTGAGAAGGGATTAGAGAGGAAAGTTAAATAATTTTGTTTTATTCCCTGCAAATGTTTGCAGATTGACAATCCTAATACAGCGATCTCTTACTTATACGTACTTTCTTTCATAAGTGTTTTTTACTTACGCTTGATTTTCCATGGTTCCGGTCGAGAACAGTGATAATGACAAAGAATTTAATTTTTAAGTTAAAAAAAGTTACTTTTTTACGATACCGCAGCAGTTTTTTAGATTTTTCTAATATCAATTTTCGGGCAAAAAAGTAAATGTCAAGATTATAAATGACTTTCTTCCGTGGTGTAACAGAGAAGTTTTCTGAATGGCGCCCACCTATTTCAAAAAGACAACTCACATGATCAATTATCAAAACACAATTGCTTAAAATATAAATTTTAGAAGTATTGGTGAGTTTTACCGTTGTTGAAAATATGAAGCTCAGAGGTATTCATATATTTTGTACTGTGGCATCTTAATTTTTTCCCATTTATGTTTGTTCATAACTTATTTCTGGCTATGAATGGAATAAAAATAACTAAAGTATATAACTGAAGTTAGAATGTGTAAGCACATCCAGATGTTTTGGATCCACACAAATGGAAAAAAAAATGATCCCTATTCGAAGATAATGTATTTCGTTTCCTTTCTGATAATGCAGCGTGAAACTGATAGTAACAACATCGAGAATGTTTTTTGCAGAACGAGATGTAAGATATAGTATATTCTAACACAAAACATATAGTCTCCAAACAAAATGCGGTTTCAAATGGGAAGAGCAAAGTAAAATAATATTAAATACTCGATGTTAGAACACACACATACACAAAAGAGAAAAAAAGAACAATTTATGTTTTGCTGTTTCTATTTTTAAACTTTATTTCTTCAAGGGAAATAAAAAGTAATTTTCCTGTTAGCAATAATACATAGAAATATTACAATAAATACATAGAGTAACATTTGCACACTCCAAAATACACTAACATAAAAAATCGAACCATCTATGATCCTCTACCCCATATGTCTAAAATATTAATTATACAATCCTTTTCTTGAGGGACAATTTCAATTTTGCATGTTGTTACTTTTCATGCCCTGAACTAAAGCCTACCGGTATTCATATTTTCCATCTCTACCCGTGAATATAAGGAAGTTATAAAGGTGCTTGAATTGTATGGCTTATCTGATCGCGGCAGTGAAGAAAATTGGCACACAATAAGCAAAATGTCGACCCCCCCGATCTAGAGCATGATAGCTGACTTCTGGCTAATTTAGTTGTGTGAACGGCCTTTAAAAGGAGCTCCTCTACATAAACTTTGCTGCCGTGACCAGTCCTCTTTTCAAAAGAATGGCACTTTTTCTCACTTCTGTCGAGGGTTTTTCTCCGTTCTTCTCTACAACCACAATCTCCAAGAACTGATGTGTATTAAAACGTTTAAACGTAAACGACTTCATTTTTTTCATGAGCCTTTTAAAGAACTCCATTCCAGGCCTAAAAATCCTCTTTCTTGTGGTCCGATCTGAAACATAATGCTACCCAAAAAATTTATTGGAAAATGAATTGCATAGATTACAATTGCTTAACCCTTTGCAGCGCAACCAACTCCCAAAGCTGAAAAAAGGGCAGTCGTTGCCATCAGATCTGTGATGGTCTCTAGATCAACAAAAATGGTCTCTAGATCTGTGGCACGCAATTAACGATTCGATCGACAGCCCCGATGCTGGTAGTTAAACCGAGCGATGGCAACGGCTGCCCTTTTTTCCAGCATTGGGCTTTCTATCCAGTCAATGGCGTAGCCAGAAATTTTTCATAGGGGGCGGTTACGACTACTGTAACTCACATATGTATACGCGCGTGTGATAAGGGAGTGAAGAATATACATTTTGTGTGGCAAAAAAATCCTCATGGGGGGATTATGAAATCCCTATCCCCCCCTTGGTTACGCCCCTTATCCAGTTGTTCTTCTATACCAATGTATTTCCATCGTATTCTACAGTTTTCAGCAGATGCCAGGTGTTGTCAAAAATAATCCGTACAATTTTAAAAATAATACTCTATTTTTACGGAAAACGAATTGCTAAAAAGTAAAGGATTCTCGTGTAAGTATGTCACCCTGAAGCATTTTTATAGAAATCAAATTTATTCTTCGTATTTTATAGAAATCAAATTTATTCTTTTGACGTTTTGACTGACAGCAGTCAAAACGTCTGAGTTTTGTGTCTTCACGACGAAGACACCATGATTTAAAGGGTGTTTAAAAAAAAAAAAAAAAAAAAAAAAAGATTCTGACCGAATTTTACAGAGAAATGTTCAAAGATTGTACATCAAAACTTAGTAATGGAAGTGTGGCAGTGTTGGTTTTTACTTTCTTTATTTCTATGAATATATTCGTTGTAGGAAATAATAAAATGTTCTTGTAAATTTGTAAGCATATGTTTAAGAGTTTATGAATTTAAAAGTTTGTTAATTAAATACTATTAATTATTTTTAAATAGACTTCTTCAGTTATATTCAGAAAGCAATTCAGGTACACTTACGTAATTATTTCGAAAAACATATGTTCAAAATTATTTATAAATAATGAATGATGATAATTGCTTAGTAAAGTATTCGAAAAGAGATACTTATTGATTAAGAGCTTTTTGGCAAAGTTTTAAAAGTTTCTTACTTAACTTTCTAATTTAATTGAAGTGATTATTATTTAAAATGATTGTACAGTTTTTAAGATCAAATTTTGTCAGGATCAAATTTAAGCGTTTTACATAACTTATAAATTTTCTCATGCATTGTCTTCATAATACTCACATCACTATTTCTGTGCATTGCGGTGGCAATATATGCTTGAGCACGAAATTTAAGTTGTATTTTTAGGTACAGTAATGCGTAACATTTTTTGAAAAATAGTTTGGAAAATTCAGTGACTTAAAGGAATTTGCTGAATCAAAATTTCGGAAAAATAGTTTACCGTAAAAATTGTTTGGTGTAATGGTTGTATTTTTAAAAAGTGTGAGCTTTTGAATTTAATACTTTACTTCCAAAACAAAATAAGTCAGACATGCTCGTTCATTCTTAGCCTTTCATATGTTAAAAATCGAGATTCAAGAATACAAACTGATTGTGTATGGTTTTTCCAAAACACTGATTTAGGTTTTTATTCTTTAAACGTTGATCCTCGATGTGAACAATAAATTACTGAGTTACGCTAAAAAAAGGTACAAAATTTTATGTTATCGATTAAATTTTCAATCATAATGATATATATATATCAATCATAATATTCAATAATTCAGTCAATTAAATCATAATGAAAATCGATAATTTAAAATAAAATTTTAAATTATCGATTAAATTTGCCTAAATGAGTACAAAGTTTAAATTTTCATACGGCCCTTGTAAAAACAACAACAACAACAAAAAAAAAAAACATCGTTATTTAAATGTATTTCACACATTAATTATGTTATGTACAAAGTTTATGACTTTTATCATGAAAAGACTCAGCGCTATGTTTAAAGTTGGTAAGGTATATACAACAACAATGGATAAAGTATTATGCATTTAAGCAATCATTGTTTTATTTTGTAATTTATGTAAGACCCCTGATACGCACTCATCTGACGTGATTTTGTTTCTTTCGATAGAAATCGAAAAGTGGTTTATATCAGCATATATTCATTTTCATACCTTCGACACATTTTATGATAAAATGCTCAAATTTTGTGCATACCATAATTAATGATGGGACACATTAATGATGGGATTTTTATTTTGTACCGCAGTCGTGTAAAAGTTTAAATATTGTGTTTATTCATATTTAATCTTCTAAAATTTTTAATCCATACCTTAAAATTCTGTACCTTTTTTACGTAACTTATAAATTTATCTTATCAGTCCATGACCAATATTTAATGAATGAAAAACCGAGCTTTTGAGCCAGTGCTTTTTGAACACCCTCTATATTAATAAGGAGTTCAAATTTTTGTTTATATATACGAATAACTAGATGTGAGTACATAAATTAGTTTTAAAACAAAAATTCCAATTTGTAAAATTAAAGAAATGAAATTAGGATCACTTATGTGTCTTTTAAAAGTAGTTATAAGAAGTTTTTTTTCCGCTTAGGTGCTATTAAATGGCATTTCTGATCACGGTAATAATTTTGATATTTATTGTACAAAGAAGAAATTGAAACGTGTTATTCTATTCGAAACAGAGGAGACGATAGACAAAATCTCAATCAAAAATAAAATTAAAATTATTTATTTATATTTATCCTCCAGAGAAACTGTTGCACATCAGTGCTGCACTAAATCCTTATTCCTACTTGTTAGGGCCCTGGAACATTTCAATATTTTAAACTGCATTTCTGTTGAACTAGTTTCCACAAGTGTGAGCTCCATGAATTTTTATACACGAAAATGCTTCGAATTCCTCATTAAAAATAAATTATTTCTATAAAAAATACACTACAGAATACATCTAGGACACTTTGTCGTTCAGAAGTTTCAAACTTTAGCTTCCTAAATGTAAAATTAACGAATTTCTACAAATGAAAGATATTTTTTCTGTTATTTCAGCAAAAATATCAATTATACAGGAAATTCCCTTATGATTATTTATAAATTCTCGAAAATTATTTTAAAATATTATCTATAGAACATCGAAAAAATAAAATAATTCTTAAATATGATAATTAAATTTCAATTAGAGTAAATTTTAGTTTAATATATATTAAACATTTAAATAAAAATATATTGAAAAAGTACAAGAATAAAGAGTTTCCTTTTATCCTACTATATAGTTACGCCGATCCCTTACTCACTGATTCCTTATCAATTCCGGATGACTACTCCAAGATAAAACTCTTACCACCATTACTCCAAGAAGATTAAAAAGTTAACTACAAATGTGCAATATCATCTACACCCTTTGTACGATCCACTTGAAATTTTTCATAATTATGCATAAAAAAATAGAGAACAATCTTCGCTACTTTAAAAATCTGAAAAATCCACCGTTTAATAATTTTTAAGTGATTTTCGCTATTTTCAGCTCCCTTTTATTTCTGGGAGTAAAAAAAAGTTAATCATTTGAGAGACAAAATTAGCTGTCACAACTGACATTCCCGTCATATTGAAGCCACGGTCATCAGGCTTTGAAGGGAAAGATTCCAATTCGTTTAAAATAGTTTTTCCAGATTACACAGTTTAATTTTTTTTTCACAATTAAAATTATATCGTCTGTATGAAGTACTGATATAAAATGGGCTGTTTTCACGAAACGAAATCGTTCGAATGCGAAGAGCTTCCAGAAGAGCATGAAATTCGATTTCGGGATATATTAAAAATTGAATATGAAGTTATTTATTTTAAGTGGACGAAGATTAAATATATTGAGTTTAGACATATTTTTGTCAAATGTTTTTTTCTAGCGCGCATTCTAATTGCCTTCACAACGGGCTTTATCTTCTAGTATTGGATAAATAACCTGAAAGTTTGTCATTCAGTCTGCCATTTATTACATGCAAACTTAAAAAATAAGTGAATGAAGGAGTAAAAAACGTATGTATATAAGAATTGTACTTTAATGGATAAGTAATCCCTTGTGCAAGAAGAGTATATACTATTTATCGAAGCAAATTTACTCCCATTATGCTGAATAAAATGTATGTTAAACACTTTTTGATGCATACAGTTAATGTGCCATTACTTTTATTTTTAAATGTACTCTTTCACTGAAAACCCATTGTCGAACTTTTAACAGGAAAAATAAAATGTTTTAATGGGAAAACAAACAGATAAGATCGAATGTAGTACTTTTTATTTCCTATGATTTAGATTTAAAACGTATTTCTTAATTTATTTGGTTATGGATTTGTTTATTCTTCACGTTCGATTAATGTGATACCGGAATTTTTCGAATTCGAGTTTGCACTGATTTTTTGATTTTGCATTTTTGTCTTAAAATTGTTTATTAAAGTGAGTTTGTCATCGATACTTAGTAATATAACGGAAGAAACTAAATGCAACTATTTTAAAATTTATAACCAGAAATGTTGTTTTAAAACAAAATTTAACAAATTTCTTTTCTCCTCGCATACGTCCATAATCATAAAACTTTAATTTTGGTTATTTATGGAGATCAGGTTTAAATAAATAATAACGCTTCCTTATAGGTAGATTTTAAATTTAAGAATTGAAAGCCAGTAGCAGTGTGCAAAAATAAATATTTGCAAACATTTTTATTGGTTGACAGATAGGAAACTTCACAACGTTCATACTTTTCTTAAATAGGTGGTTCACAAAAGTGGAGTAACTAAAGCTGGGGTTTACATATCCCCACTAGCGCATGAAATTATATATCTAGGTTCAACAAATGATCACAGCAATCAAATGTCACTAGATGCCACGTGACGAGCTATAGCGCTTCCGATGGAACGTATTGGAACATCTTCTTTACAGCCCGAATCTTGCACCAAGTGATTTTCATCTCTTCGGACCGTTGAAGAAGCAACTGTCAGGAAGTATTTGCCAAACTTATGGTAGAGTTCAGGAAGCCGTCACTAAGTGGTTCAGCATCCGGGGCCCTGATTTCTTCAACACCGATTTCGATAGATTGTTATAAAGTAATAATATAATAATGTGATAATGGAACAAATAACAGTAATAATAATAATAATAATAATAATAATGCGATAACGGAATAAATGCTTCGTTGACTAGGAATTCTATTAAAAAAAAATAATCTATGCTTTGCTATGTTTTTGTATCTCTTGCATATCGTGAATAAACGTTTTGGTTAAAGAACTCGTTAACTGCATTTTGAACAACCTTTGTAAATATTGCAGTTTGGATGCAAAAATGTGAAACAAAGTTATCTAACACTATCCTAAAAGTTTGTAAAAAATGAGGAATATATTTTTAAACAGATGTTTGCAGCCGATTGTGTGCATCAATGCAGTGAAAACAAGTCTTTCCTATTAAAAATTAAGACTAATTAGCTGTAAATGTGAAATGAAAACAAAATTTACTTAATTTTTAGTTTAAAATATATTATGTAAAACAAAAAAGATAAAAAAGTGTGGTTCAGTCTATTGTGTTCAATGTTTAAAAAAATTATTTTAAAGGGTATGAGCAAATACTTTACTTATGACATTAAAAAAAAAAAAAAAAAAACTCCAGTTATTTGATAACATAGCCAAAAGTAATAAGTATCCATTACTGTCTCCCTGATTACTACTTTCCATTAAACATAATATCTGTTTCATTTAATCTCCTATTTCAAATGTTTATTTTTAATACATTTATTAATTTTAAATGTAGCATCAGCTTTGCTTTAATTAACTTTTACCTCAACACAATGAAACAGTAGTATATTTGAGAAATATCCTCCTTCCATAACTTTAAAATGCGTTTCGATTTTTATTCTTTTATGAAATCTCTGAAAAGATTTCATTTCCTTGAGCAAAAAGTGTCTTTTGTCATCTAATTATGCGTATTCCAATAAATTAAACTAAAATCACAAAATAAAAGCCAATAATGTAAAAATGATTAGCTTTTCTGTCAAAATGTTATAGATTTTACTTTTTTTTTTTACTCCACAAAGGAAAGTTTTGTAAATTAAACATAATTAAAGTAAGATTAAAAATGGCGTTTTTTTTTTAAAATATGTTTGCTCTGCCAAGTTTTGTAATAATTAATGGTAATCTTTTTCTGCTTCAGATTACCGGAGAACATTCCCTTAATTAATTTCCTGAGACTGCTATTTTTTTCAACGTGACACCATCTATCACGGGTTTAGTGTACCTCTGTATGGAACAAAATTTCACGAGAAGATTCTGTAAAGAAGAAATACAAACATTCTATTTCATAAAATATTTACTTAATGAATCTGTTGCTATTCTAAAAGTAGTTTGAATAACACATACGAGTCAATACAAAGTGCACTAGGAAATTGAAAGAGGGATAAAACACAGGTATATTCCTCAACATAAAATATTATTTTCAAAATAAAATTCTTATTTCCGAAAGTTTAGTGAAGATATTAAAAATTCAAAGAAGAATTATTTAAAAAGCCATTTTACAATTAGTAATATCTTAACAAAAATAATAATTTACTTCACTGCTACAGATTAGCTGTAATGGACCGTTTTTTGAAGTTATTTTTAGTAATTATTTAAATTTGGAACAAGAAATCCCGACATTCTGGAGCATATTGTCCATCCCATCTCCCTAAACTGACGACAACACCAAGAATACTGAATTAACCACCACCAAGAAATTACACCAAGAATACTGAATTAAAAATAAAAGACTTCTCATTAAAGACCATATCGGGAAAAAAAATCATATAGCACCCCACGGAAAAGCGCCCAACAAACATATGGATACATCCATATAATTACGTTTCGACATCAGGTTTTACCAGTAGTAGTTTATCCGGCTTATCGATTTTCTTAAAAATTTCGGAAACCTTTCTGTTATAGGATCTAAATCAGATCATACATTGTACCGGACCGGTATCATAAACGCGATACATTACATTAAAGTGTTAGAAAGGTTCGGTTACGTACACGAATATCCAGGCACGATCAGAGAAGTCATGAGGCCAGCACTTGGGAGGATTGCCAACTAGAAACACCGCTTTGTTGTTGGCCTTCTTTTAAACAAAATCCTTGCTTGATCGAAGTGTATAAAATCTATACAGCTTATGACGTTTGCCGTCGACTATTTTCCTTGTCAGATGTTATTGTGTCATTAAAACAAGTTAGCACCTATGGAACGCTTAAATTCAAAGTAAGAATTAAGAAAATGCATGTACAGTCGAATCCGCTTAATGGAAACATAGCGAATTTGTCACAAAAAATTATTCTAATAAGCGGGGTATTCCATTAACCGGGATCACATTGACGAATTATTACGCTATGGTACATTGAAAACAGTAAGCGGAATATTCCTTTAACCGATATTCCATTAAGCGGAACTGCATTTAGTGAAATTGATTGCACTTAGTGTCAGTGTAGTGGAAAGGGTAGTCAAGTGTAGTGGGGACTGCACTTAGTAAAATAAACTGAACTTAGTGAAATTGAAATGCAGTAGTCTCGCTATTCCGAACTAATTGGGAACTGAGCACTGTTCGGTTTAGCGGGAATTCCGAATAGGTGAATTTCATGAATGATGTCAATGTATTGAATGTTAAGGCCTAAATTAAGTGCGGGGATTGTATAAATGGAGCAGATATGTACTGTAAGTAACCAGCTTTCATTCTAATCTGGTTTCAGGAGTAAATTAATGTACGTTTTTTCAGGAACGTCTTTTTAATTTCCCCTCTTTTTAAATTAAAAAATAAAACGGTATTTTTTCTTCTGAACTCTGTTCGGAATAAGCGAATTTTCGGAAAAGCGGAACTCTACAGCAGTTTAAGTATTCTAATGCGGTAATAGTTTAAAAACAGTTTCATCATTTTTAAATCCCACTTCTAAACGGTAACTACCGTTTGTATCGAATAACTGTCGTTTCTGAAAGAGTAATGTCAGAGAAGTATCGGAAAGAGGGTCAAAATATTCTGGTCATACATCCTTGATTACAATGAAAGTTTGTGGCGGGACCTCAAAATATCTGAAATAAATTCCTTTACCGTATCAGAGAGGTTAGTGCTTTAAGAGGGACACTTTCGACTCCTTTATGTTACTATTTTTGGTCCGGGAAATATTTGCATTTCTGTTCTGTTATCGGTATTTCGTTGCAGTTATTATATCGGACTCGAAGTCTCGTGTTTGTTGGGAGGCCGATTTCGACTTTATTGCATTTTAATTGAACTAAAAGGAATTCTTGAAGGCAAACAGAGAGGGAATCAGGGTAAAGTTTACGACCGTGGTTCCTTCGGTCAATCTTCGAAAAGGAAGGAAAAAGGGCAGGCGGAAAACCCCTTCAAATGTTGTTAATTTGGAAATAACTTTAATAACTCTATCTAACAAGAAGATAAAGTCCGATGTGGAAGAAATTAGAACGGCCGCTAGAAAAAAAAATCTGAACAAATACATCTAATCTTTATCCACGTATTATCCTAAATTCTTGAATTTACTTCTAACAAGAAAATATCTAAGGATTTTTACTAAAAATGTATGCTTTGTTTAAAGAAGCTTCCTTTCATCAGACAAAGCTGCTATTGTATTTCACGAAAATAAAAATTGCGAAATAATTATTTTCCCCTATAAGATGGCATGACATCATTAAAAATATCTCTTTTTTCCGTTATGTGTGATGTGATTGCTTCGTAAAAATAATTTTCAAAAATAATTTTCTTCTGTTTAATGGAATTGCTAAGACTTTCGATAATTACATCTTATTGTATCAGGCTTCTAATATTTGTGAATGAAGTATATGAGACGTGTTGGTGTTTGATTGTTTGAAAAATGTTCATAAGTGTGCCTACTGAAGACTAAAAAAACTTTTCAAAGTTTAAATTTATTGAAATTGTCATTTGACCAACAAAAACAAGTTAAAGGTCTAATGATATAACATCAAGAGAGAACCACGAGACTGTACTTCAAATTTCAACCAGTGACCTTCATTTTTAACACTTTTCAACATGGTTGAATAGTGTTTACGATTTCGGTTTGTCTGTCCGTCCATCGGTGCTCTACCTCCCACAAATATTAGTTGATTTCTACGAAATTTATATATGTTATTTCTATGTATTATACAATGTACTCTATTGAAAGTGGTGTATGTAGCAGTTATATTTTTTCTACAGGAGCACTCAAAAAATTTCCATTACATTACGCTCTGTGTGCAGTCATTCTTTAAAGCGTATTTAAGAGATATTTGACTAGTTCAAATGAAACAAAATTGATATACGTTATTGAAAGTCACTAGATAAAGCTCTCCATCTACAATAGTGTCTGTATCATTAATAGTTTTTCTACAAAAGCATTAAAAAAATTCCAATGTATCCGTTCTATGGCAGTTTAGATACGTTAATCCATTTCAAGCACAATACAATAAGTATAAAATTGTTCATAAGAGTTTACTCGTCAGTTAAACGATGAAAAAAACTTTTTAAGTTCTTTTACAGGGTCTCACAAAATTACAGTTATAGTGATTACTTATTAAAAAAAAAATTACCTCCGAAATGTCGCATAAAATGAAGAAGAATACATCTCCAAATTTGACGCAAAAATATTCTTGTATTGGAAAGTGTTTTATAATCAATGCGTATGGCATGATTTATCTTTCTTGTTTACGCAGACTCGGGAAGAGGTTTGCTTTCCTTCACCTTTAATAGTAAAGTAGAGGTAGTAGATTTACACGAGACGGTGGGGCGGGAGCCACCAAACACCGCAAATCCTTGAGCTCCCTAATATTCTCGCAGTTATCATACACTTCTTTAAACTTGAATATCTAATATATAAAATTCTCCTGTCCCAGTGTTAGTCACCTAACTCCTCCGAAACCACTCGACCAATTTTAATGAAATTTTCTATGTATATTCGTTAGGTCATAGAATAGGTTTTTAACTATGTCTCATACCCCTAAGTCATAAGGGCGGTCCACCCCAAAATGTTTAGCCCCCGAGTGCTATTCATTTCAATCAGTATTTCTGTGTAGATATTAGCGTGTCGAACCACTTTTCAAATGTGTTTGCCAGATAATGTGGAGAGGGGGGGGGTGGAGTTAATAAAATGTTTAAAGTCGCACAAGGTTTGCAATTTTTGATAATTGATCGCTAAATGTGGTACCAAAACGTCACAATTTATTATAAATATATTTCGCGTATGGTTAGAAAACGCCTGGCGTATATTGTAAAAGAGTTTTATTAGGCGATTTTAATATAGATTTCTATTCCGAAGAAGTTCTCGGTGGAACAAGAAAGGAAAACACGGTACACTCGTGGATTATGATGCCCATTCCAAACAGCATTTAAAATGTCTTTGCGGTATAGTTGGAATATGCCTACAGGAAGAATATGCCTGGCGAAGATTGTAAAACAGTCTCAGTAGGCGATTTTAAGATAGATTTCGATTCCAAATATGTGTTTTATGGTACAAGAAAAAGTTGATTCCTATTTTAACGCCCCCCACTCTCGCCAACCTAAAAAATCCCCGTACTTTGGCGAGCTTTGCAGTCATGGGTCTCAGGGAGTTATGCACAAGTTTTAACGGTACTTACGTATTATCCCGCCGGTCCGGCAAGACAAGCAATTTTTCACCAAGATGCATGAAACATGAAATTGTTGATGGTTTGGAATTCGATTGTACGATACGGTAAGTACCGTTTCAACGCTCCCAAAAGATCCAGATGAAAACTAAAGCAAACAAACTAGCGATAAACGCGCCAGTTAAGGAATCTGAAGACACTTAATTATTAAAACTACATTAATTTGCAATTCAAAATAAATAAAAATGTAACGGCATGCTTTACTTACATGTTGTTCCAAATCGCCATTTTATTTCTAAATTACGATTGCCACATTAATGCAAAAAATCGTCATGGTAACTGCATATGTTTAATGATCGCCACCTTGGCGAGAGTCGAGGCGTTAAAGTAGGAATCAACCCAAGAAAGACAAACCGGTGCATTCATGGATTATGATGCACATTCGACACAAGATATAGAACGATGAAGTATAGTTGTAATATACTTGGCGAAGATTGTAAAATAGTTTTAGTATGCGATTTTAAGATAGATTTCGATTCCAAAAATGGGTTTTACGAAACAAGCAAGAAAAATACAGCACAGTCATGAATAATGATACACTTTTGAAACTTAATGGAATAAGTAAGAAAAATAGGGACAACGTATAACTAATGATACGATTTTAATATATAGCACTATAGTGTGTATTTAAAACCTGAAAGTGTTTCAGATTTTCATCCTTTTTTCTTTCCGAACATGTACCCTGTAAGGAAAGTATTGTAATCATGAAAAAATCGACTTCGAGATTTTGATGTATTAACACGTTTTGAGGTCTTCTGAAATCATTTATGCTATTTTTACGAGATGTATGTTTGTATGTGTGTGTGTGTGTGTGTGTGTGTGTGTGTGTTTGTGAGTGAACACGATAGCTCCTAAACGGGGCATTCGATTGAGCTCAAATTGGGTATATATGTTATAAACCACCATCGTAAGACCGACATTAATTTTGATGTGTATAGAACTTATAGTTTTTCTACTGGGCTACTACAAAGATTTCTTTTACATTATGGCTTATGGGGGGGGGGGGGAAATTCTTGAAAGTGCTCTACCGTTTAAACGGTACATTCGATTGAACTCATATTGGGTATATCTCTAATATATAAAATTCTCCTGTCACAGTGTTAGTCACCTAACTTCTCCGAAACCACTCGACCAATTTTAATGAAATTTTCTATGTATATTCGTTAGGTCATAGAATAGGTTTTTAACTTTGTCTCATACCCCTAAGTCATAAGGGCGGTCCACCCCAAAATGTTTAGCCCACGAGTGCTATTCATTTCAATCAGGATTTCTGTGTAGACATTAGTGTGTCGAATCACTTTTCAAATGTGTTTGCCAGATAATGTGGAGAGGGGGGGGGGAAGTTAATAAACTGTTGAAAGTCGCACAAGGTTTGCAATTTTTGATAATGGATCGCTAAATGTGGTGCCAAAACGCGACAATTTATTATAAATATATTTCGCGTATAGTTAGAAAACGCCTAGCGTATATTGTAAAAGAGTTTTCTTAGGCGATTTTAATATAGATTTCTATTCCGAAGAAGTGTTCTGTGGAACAAGAAAGGAAAACACGGTACACTCATGGATTATGATGCCCATTCCAAACAGCATTTAAAATGTCTTTGCGGTATAGTTGGAATATGCCTACAGGAAGAATATGCCTGGCGAAGATTGTAAAACAGATTCAGTAGGCAATTTTAAGATAGATTTCGATTCCAAAGATGTGTTTTATGGTACAAGAAAGAGTTGATTCCTATTTTAACGCCCGCACTCTCGCCAACCTAAAAAATCCCCGTACTTTGGCGAGCTTTGCAGTCATGGGTCTCTGGGAGTTATGCACACGTTTCAACTGTACTTACGTATTATACCGGCGGTCCGCGAAGACAAGCAATTTTTCACCAAGATAAATGCCAGGCACATGAAATTGTTGATGGTTTGGAATACGATTGGCAACGTATTTAAAATCTACGAAAAAGTAGTTTGGCGGAAGTGACTGCCGGGATAATACGTAAGTACCGTTTCAACGCACCCAAAAGAACTAGGTGATAACTAAAGTAAACAAACTAGCGATAAACGCACCAGTTAAGGAATTTGAAGACACTTAATTATTAAAACTACATTAATTGGTAATCCAAAATAAATAAAAATGTAACGGCATGCTGTACTTACATGTTGTTCCAAATCGCCATTTTAATTCTAAATTACGATTTCTACATAAATGCAAAAAATCGTCATGGTAACTGCATATGTTTAATCATCGCCTCCTTGGCGAGAGTCGAGGCGTTAAAGTAGGAAACAATATATAAAACGGTAAAGTATAGTTGTGATATACTTGGCGAAGATTGTAAAATAGTTTTAGTAGGCGATTTTAAGATAGATTTCGATTCCAGAGATGGGTTTTATGAAATAAGAAAGAAAAATACAGCAAGTCATGAATAATGAAAACACTTTCCAACTTAATGGAATAAGGACGAAAAATAGGGACGACGCATAAATTATGATACGATTTTAATATATAGCACTATAGTGCGTATTTAAAATCTGAAAGTGTTTCAGATTTTCATCCTTTTTTTTGGGGGGGGGGAGGCAAAATTTTTTATGGAATGACTATCAATAAGTCTCAAGGCCAAACTATGCCTGTTTGTGGATTAGATTTGAGCACACCATGTTTTTCACACGGACAGTTATACGTGGCATGCTCTCGAGTGGGCAAACTATACAGTGGGCATCCAGTTTGTTTGTATTATCTAAAGATGGGATAACAAAAAATATTGTACACTCTATTGCGTTAAGGGATTGATATTATTTTTTAGTAAAATTAATGTAATTAGCGATATATATAAATTTAAAGAATAAATTACAATGAATTAAAAATATAAATGTTTGGTATTGTGTTATTTTTATATTCCAGCATCGTTCACAGCGCTCCATGCCTCTTCCACTCATATCAAACATCCTCACAAACTTACAATAAGTTAGTCATTTCTTTCTACTAAAATAATCCTAGGAATAATTTATATGGCAAAACAACGTTTGCCGGGTCAGCTAGTATATATATATATTTAAAAAAACAAACTCCACGATGCCTTAAATTTCAGTCACTCGATTAAACTTTTGCCTCATATAAGGTACAACAACGTCACTATAACTCAATTTAAAAAACTGTCTACAATACAGCTTGTTAGATTTTCTATGCGACCAGAGGCTGAGAGCGTTTGCACTCTAAACTCGAAGTTGGAAGGTGCCTGGTTCAAAACCAGGTCACGTCTGCCGACCAAACCGTTCGGAATTTTCCGTGGTTTTTTCTGAAACTTCGCGTAAATACGGATTAGAATCCCTTAGAAAGTGCTCCACGGAGGGCAATCCCCTTTCGGCCTAGAACCTTTTTGCAGATATTCGGCCGTTTCACCACATTTATATTTTATTTTGTTTTTGTTAGATTTCCTTCACTTCTCCATATCCCTAAAAATCAAGTCTAAATGCTTTGCACAGAATTTAAACAACAACAAAAAAAATATCATTTCATATGTCAAAAATATATTTAGTATTTACTTACAAGAAAACATTCTGCAATGCCATTGCATATGTGTCACTCTCTATAGTTCAACTGAAAACGGGACACTTATTTGAACTGATTGAATTTTCTGCCGTTACAATGCTTGTCACCTTACCCACATGATATAGAGTGGATGAGGGACTTGAATAATTCAAAGAGTTCTTTGTGAGGGGAAGTGTAGAAAACTGTTTTATTTTTTCTTGTTTGGATATAAAGATAAGTGCCTGTTTTTCGAACTGAATATAAACGTAGCGTTGTCAACCGGGACATCATAAACATTGTCTTTATATGCCCTCCCTCTCCGCCATTTGGAAAGAAATCAAGACATGATAGGTCCGGTGATCGAGCAGGATACCGCACCAGACCACCACGTCGCATCCACTGTTAGTCAAATCTGACGTATACGTGGTTTTGAATGTTACGACTGAAAAGAACAAGGGCTCCATCGTGTTAGAAGTATTTTGTCGCTTTAATACAGATATCTCTTCGTCGCTACAATGTGTGACAACACCATATATATAGTACATATGCGATACAGTGGCGTATCGAGCATTTTTCTTCGGGTGTGGCTGAAAACTCAAAAACTAGAATGCAATATAACTTACAAAAATTTATTTTTTTTAAGGAGGAGGGATTATTTTGCCTTAAAATATTCCCATATGAAATGAGTTAAACAAAATATAAAAGAAATTCTTAAAATCTTTGGGAAAGTATAATATTTTTAAAATCTAAGTTCGGCTTTGGTCTATAGCTAAACCTTAATTTTGTCATGGGAAACTTTCTTAAATACACCTACTTTGAGCACGCACTTACATAAACAGAGCATTCCCTGCCCATTGAAAAAAAAAAAGAATTAAAATATTAATTCCTTATTGTGTCTCCCTAAGATGTCACGTGATAAAAATGTAGAGGATTCTAAACTGTGTTTCCTTTTCTCTCTCGACAGGCCAGCAAAGAAAAAACTTGTTTTATTTATGCCGTGGGTTTTGGAGTGCGGAAAACAATTGAATTTCGAGTTTCGAAAAGGGCTGAAGTCTTAAAATTAAAATTTTGCAGAAAGAAAAAAAAAACCAAACTGATTTTTTGTTGAATTTTTTAATTTGAAGCAGTTTTTTTTGTAATATTATTGAGAACTGTGTACTTTATAACATGGCAAAATACTATCTTTGAAGGAAAATTTGAGGGAGAAAATGATCGTTACAGTTTTCTACGAAGAACATCTCTAGAAATTCATTAGAGGATTTGTGTGGTTTTGGTAGTAAAACGGAATTACTTTACAACGCATGTTTTTTAAAAGAACAAAACAATATTTTTCTTTTACCTTTCACTATATTGTCATGTCTTGTAATCACATTTTCATCAAAAATCCCCCCCCCCCATAATGTTTTCATTAAAAATCTTCGAATATGTCCACCTGTGATACCTCATGTGTCGGCCACGGCAGAACGTCTTAATAAAAGTCTTCATAATCACCCGTATGTGTTGCCTTAACATTTCTAAGTCTTTCATTTTTTAGTCAGTAATCGGCGGCTTAGAGGGGAAGCATGGAGTAGTAGAAAGTCGTGTTTTTCACCAGGATGGAAACAAGATATCAGTACTTCTCGCTCAAAAAATATGTATATGCAGGAGTACAAAAAAAAAAAAAAAAAAAAAAAAAACAGCGAAAAAGTTCCAATCAAGTCAATTTTAGAAAAAACCTCGAGATAGAGCCCTTTCGAAATATGCTATTTCATTGTTCATGCCTCGATAGGGCTGTCGGTGCTATTAAATAGCTAAAATTTTATCCTAGAAGATTAAAAGAAAAGAAATAGTTTTATGCACATTAAAATTATTCACGAATTAGTAATTTTCTCCATATCGAATTTTCACTAATTTTGCCCCTTCAGGGACTCCCTGGCTACGCCCCTGTATATACAGGGTGATTATAATTAAACTTCCCCTATAAACAGCATTCTGCATCTAAAATCTGTGAGTCGATTGCCACGAAATTTGGTAAATGGACTGTATATGAGAAGCCCTCAAGGCAAATTGTTTTTACAAGTCTAATTCAAAATTAAAAAATAAATTTTTAAATGTCCACTAGCTGGGGCTTTGCATGGTGAATTCAGATTAAAAAAATGACCTAACTCTGCTTAAGAACTATTGAATAAATATTAAAATTATAGTATGTATACTTCAAATTAGCCATTTCCTTGTTACATTTACTGCTTTTTCACGCAAAGTGCCATCTAGAATTTTGGACTACCATTTTTTCAATATTCCTTGAGAACATCTCCTGTATAGTCTACAAACCAAATTTAGTTAAAATTCGTTCACCCGCTCTAGCTCAAGAACCCCGTTTACAGAGGAAGTTTAATTGTAACCACCCTGTATTTATATATAATATAAATAAGACAGCTTACATCATAGTACTTGACAATTTTAGTCGATATTAAATTAGCTGAGTAGCTAGCTAAGAAACAATCTGAAAAAAGTAAATCTGATTTAACAAATATGTCTAAAGTGTTTCCGACTTAACTTAGTTACTTAAAAGAGCAATAGTCACTCTTATTTTCCCACTGACAATGCAACGCAAGGGTTTTATATTTTTAAAGGATTTGAGACAAGCTAACCATTTTCTTCTAAAAATAATACAGTGATTTAAAACAAGGAGCATTTTTATCCATTAAACGCGTAATAGCTAATGAAAATATATTTTCCAGTTTTCCACACGATGAACAATTGGATAAATGTTTCTTTTAGTGCTTTTCATTTGTCTGCCAGATAATGTTTAAAAAGATTAATGCATCTATTTTTTTTAAATCCAAAAGGAACATTTTATTTTGTAAGAAAAGGAAAAAATCAAACAAAACAAACTGAAGATTATTTACAGTGAAAATAGCATTTATATTAAATATCAATAACAGTAGAAATAATAAACACTGGAGGTTTGATGAGCATTTTAATTAAACTAATCGTTATAAAGTTTTCATGAAATGTTTAGAAGGATTATTTATATTATTATGTTCTACTCAATTTTTCAGTCATTTATTTATTAGCCTTTTCTTAATATTTCATTTGCAGGCATTTCAAAAATAAAGCGATAATAAGAGTCAAATGTAATCATAGAAGAGAAAATAATGGTATATTAATAATAGCTTAAGGAAAAATCGATTTAGGCTATAATAAAAGCGCATTGTAATATGTAGTACCATTATCCTGCATTATAGTACTTTTAAAAGGTTTTTAGAATAATTTATCCTAAATTTTCTCCCTTTAGGAGTTTAAAATGAAATTGCTTAGTTGTCACTTTGCTTAATTCGAAAATTTCTAGTAGTATAAATAAAAAACACTCAAACATTTTACGTTGCTTTATTCTAAAGGTAATCAAACAGCTAATTTTTTTCAGCCTTTAGGATGCTCGAATTAGATTATTTTCCATTTATGAACCTTTACATATTGCGATTGTTCTGAGAACGTCTAAATGTTTCAGACGGGGGAGGGGGGGGGAAGGCTAACATCTGTCCGCAAACAATAGCATTCTGAGGATTCCATGCCTTTGAAGGATAAGAAGAATTGCATATACAGGGTGTCCAGAAAAGGACACACTGATTTCAAAATTAGAAATCTCAAAAGCAAAAATAAATAAAAGGATGCAGCAAACGGTATGCTTATTACTTAATCTGTAAAAAATTTATATGGAAGTTTCAAAATAGTAGCTACAATAGTTACTAACATACACTGGCGTACACAGACATCTTTCAAGGAAAGGGGGATTACGGACGTAATATTTCAAGACGTAATCTTTATGTTGAAATTAAAAATTTTAGGATCTTATGATAAAAAATCTTTAATGAGGAAATTGGAGCCCCCAAACACCACCTAGAGTACGCCACTGCTAACAAATGGCTCTGCACGTCAAAATCGATTGACGATTCTTCTGTATAAGTAAAAATTCATTCTCTGCAAGCAGTCACAGCACAATATTTTCAGACTGTTCACCCTTAGGACATGCAGAGGGCGTGCAAATTTGTCATCTCAGCCGGTAATGTCTCAGTGGAAAATGGATTCATATGCCCCTCAAATCGACGTTTCAAGCTCGTATAACATTGTTGGGATGGTTCCAGTAGACAGTTTTCCCCAATATTCCATAAAAAAATTGTCAGAAGGTGTCAGATCAGGAAAATACGGAGGCCAATTCATTATAGAGGCCACAACTACTGTTTCGAAACTACTTTTGTATAAAAATTTTAAAGCTTTCATAATAAATATACAGTTTGTCTCATCCCTCTATTGTGCTTTGTTTTCGAAATATGTAATTTTGAAATCGCATACCTTGAAAACCTGTATATTCCTTAATTAAGTGAAATCTCGAATTTGCATAAAACAGATTTTTATCATTGCCTACTATTTCAAAAAATAAAAATTAATTTGTGCTGTTAAATAATGTTTTTATTAATGTGGGCAACAAGCCAGCAGGTCACCTGGCAAGCATCACCTGTATGCTATCAGAGCTAATTCATTACTCACGCATGTGCTTTGTGCAAAATCGATGAAAAATATTCGTAGAAAAACATTTGGCCTGCACAATCAAAGATCTGATGCTGAAAGTTAAGATGAATTAGCGACTAACTCTTTTGTTCAGGAATTCGTTTAACTTTTTTTATTTTATTTTCCATGACCTTTCAAGGGGTAACCTGAAATCGCATTTACCTGGTGTCTTTTGACTATTTTCTATGTTTTTCTCTGGAGCTACATTCTTTTTAATCGCATTTGACAGGACTCTCTGACAGAAGCGTTTTAGTTGTTGCTTTTTACAACAGATTGATCTGTATTGGATTAGGAATGGGAAGTTTTGGTCTCTTCTAAAGTGGAGAAAAAAATTGGTGCAGTATTAGATTTACTTTGACGAGGTTTTTATCTGAAATAATACTTGATCGGCGAAGTTGGAGAGGGTGTGTTAATAGAACTATTAACCCTTTGAGGCGCAACCCTTTCCCAATGCTGAAAAAAGGGCAGCCGTTGCCATCGCTTGACTTAACTACCAGCAAGATGGCGGACAATTGAAACGTTCATCGCGTGCCACAGATCTAGAGACCCTTTTTTCACGCAGCTGACTGTGCCGGGCACAGCCAGCTGTCGTCAAAAAAGGGTCTCTAGATCTGTGGCTCGCGATGAACGTTTCGATCGTCCGCCATCTTGCTGGTAGTTAAGTCGAGCGATGGCAACGGCTGCCCTTTTTTCAGCATTGGGCAATCTATCCAGCCGTTTTCGCATTCTTCCATTTTTCAGCAGATGTCAATGTTGTTAAAAATAATCGTGGCAATTTTTTTACGGGAAATGACGTGCTTAAAAGTAAAGGATTCTCGTGGAGCTATGTCACCTGCAACTATTTTTATAGAAATCAAATCTATTCTTCGTGACTGACCGACCACAGTCAAAACCTCAGAGTTTGGTGTTCCCAGAGCGAGAACACTGCGCGTTAAAGGGTTAATAGAAAGAAAGGAAGGGAAACAATTAAATTTTCTTTGTTTTGCACAATTTCATCCGATTCGTAAAACTTTGTTCATGATAAGACAATAGTACGTGTAATAATCAGAGGTGCCAAGTCTCCGGCTTTTTCCGGGTCATTTCCCACCAAAATTTATAGACAGCTTTATTTTGCATTAAATATTTGGACTTATTTTAAGAATAAATTTGTAAGTAAAAATTAGTGGTGGGAAATATCCCGAAAAAAACCGGAGACTTGGCAGCTCTGAATAATGCATTTCAAATTAACGTGGTATATTTCTATCCTTGTAAATCTCGAAGTCTCTTAAGGTATTCTTTGTAATTGTGAAGTGAGTTGTATTTATGGCAAAACCAATCAATGCAGATTTTTTTTCAGATCATTGTTTTCCCATCCTTATTAAAGTAACGGCTAGCGAAAGCGATATCTTGGGATTGCAGAGACAGTGGCTAACTAGCGTCTTGACCTGGGGTGGCCAAAGTTGCTTGGTCTGTGAGCGAAAATGATGGATTTGAAATGTTCTGCAGCTGCAGGAAAGAGCTGCAGGAACTGGATTATTTTAATAAAAGAAAGATAAATCATAATTTGAGGAGGGGACTCAATATGTTGTCATCTTACTTTTTTAAAAATAAAAATTATCAAGGAAGCAAGATTAATCTGTATAAAAATATTAGTAATCTTATTTTTTAACACACATTAAAAGTTCGATGGTACTGCAAAAATACTTTAGGAAGAATGAGACAGGTAAAACAAAAGCGTTGTTTCACAGTTCTGTGTGCAGCTTCCAGGACAAAAATGTGGACTGGGGGCTAATCTCAGTTTTTCATACTTTGTATGTCCCGCAGTGAACTGGGCGCTAAACTCCGTTCCCATAAGAACACGGCAAGTGAAGCAGCACCCGGCTTGGCCAGTGCTTGGGAGGGACTTCCCCCTCTCCGCCCGTCCGCTGTGGAACCGTGTACGCTAATGGGAGCTGGTGCACGTAAAATCCGTCGTGGCTCCAAAGTCCTCCAAGTTGTTAAGCGTTACCTCTGGGGGTGCCGATTTCAGGGGGTTGGTCCCTCCTCTGGAATGGGTCATAGATCTTTGGGTTCAAAATTACGGGACCCCGAGCTAAGACGGACTTCCTCCCACTGGGGCTCATTGAAATGGAAGCCGCTCCTTCAGCCCATCGCCTGCCTATATAGGGGGGATCTGTCACCGCAACGCGGTTGCCAGAGGGCATTAGCAACAACAACAACAATACTTTGTATTGTTGTTAGTCATTATATTTAACAATTACGTTTATTAAAAACAAGCATCGGACATCGCCTATTTTACGAGACATTTCCATAGAGTGTGTGGGAACCGCTCTGAAGTATAATTAATCAAACTTCTTGCAACGGCGCTAAGGCAGACAACATTCATAAGACATCCACTGTCAAATTTATTTATTAAAGATTTGGTTTACAAAATTGTTTGACAGAATCACTTCATGATAAAGAGGATCACACGTGGCTCGCAAGCCGCATTATGGCCATCTCTGGTTTTGACTATCTCTGTGCAGTAAAGCATTAGTTGAAAGGAAAGCATCTCGACACAGTTGAGTAGTTTCTGTAAGTTAATGTAGACAGACACTAGAAAAGAGCTGAAGTAACAAATAATTTCAATTTTTTTAAGTACACTTTGATCGACTGAAATATCGTGCAGAAAAGTAAAGTAACAAATTTACTTGTTGTATTTGCTTTCGGATTTGGACAACATCTACCGCTTTCGTATAGTCGTATCGCAAATTAAACAATGCAGAAATATCATCTATAAAGCTGCAATCCTAAACTCCATGCTGTAATGCAGTGACCATAGTAGACCAAGTAATTCCACTTGATAAATAACTTGGCCTACTGTGATCGTTCGTTTACGACACATTCGGACTTATGAGATTGATCTCTCATATTCTGATTGTTCAAAGCCTGCAGCACAACGCAAGTTGTTAAACTAATAGAAGGCGAGGGTTCTGTGCATAAGAGGCTATAGGCATGTAGGGGGAATTGTGATGTTACCCCGAGTACTTTAGAGAATCAACAGCAAACTTATTTGGAAAATAATTAAAAATTAGGTAAGAAATTTAACTCGCAGTAACCGAACAGAAATGAATAATTTACACTCAAGGATGAGTCTCTGATAATTAAGATTCTTATTTTGAGCTTCAATTTCTTTGTTGATGACCAGTTTTAATTGAAATCCTTTCTGATGAAACATTTGTTGAGTCTTTGAAGGATATTAATTTCATCGTACTGTTTAAATGTTCAATATATTATGTTGGTTTAAATTACTTTAAAATCTCTATTCGAGTTTTTTAGATTACAGTAATCATAACATGCTTTTTAAATAAGCCGCAAAAGTAAAACATGTCATCATATGTTGTCAGGGAACATTTTATATGTTAGACATTTTCCCAACATCCTTTGAAACTATTTGAAGAATTTTTCTTTAATGTCGATGCAAAATCTTTTTAAACTCACATTTTTGAGTGAAGATTTAAATAGGAGTGCATTTAGAAAATAAACAACAAATTAAGAGAAAAATCATTTTCTCAACCCAGTGTCATAAGAAGTTGGAATGATCTGTAATTACCACTAAATATTTCACTGCTTTTGAGTATTGCTCCAATTCGACTTGAATGCATATAAAACTTGAATGCATATTCACAAAAATAAGCAAGGTTCTTTTAAAGATTTAATGCCCCATCCCCAAACCCATCCTAGATCTTAAGCTCATTAATAGAAGTTGTTGCTAACTTTTGCAACTTACAGAATGATGATGAGTTAAAAAAAATATATTATATTAATTTTTTTTTAGATAAAAACGTTGAATGTCTGACGGTTATGCATATTTCAAAACGAAAATATGTATCTGTGCATGTCAAATATATTCTTTTTACAAATTCAAAAAAGGACAAAATTCAATTCCCTGACTCTTGAAAATAAAGCCCATTTTTTTTCTCTTCAATTAAATTGTAGAAAGTATTTATGTTCTAGAAAGGATACTTAGAAAATATATCTATATTCTTCTTTTATTGGTTCTGTCTCAAGAAGTCAAAAGGACCCGCCTAAAGACGTTTATTAACATTGAAGTACATTTTATCTCCTGACTTCAATTCAAGATTTAATGTTTTTGTTTAGAAAAAAGCAAATCGAAGGCGAATTGCTTTCTATTTCAGAATCAAGGAGTTTATTAGTTTATGTACCTTGATGTTTCATGATATAGATAATATGTTCCATTTCTTTTCGAAGATTTTTCTTTTTCATGCAAACAAAATAAATTTATTTTTTTATTTTCTCAGTAAAAATAGAGTCAAAAAAGAAAAAAAATTACTCGAAGTGTTTTCTGTATCAGTTTCAAGCGTCTCTCTTTCTTTTATGTAATTGAATTTTAAACCTATACAATCCTAACAGTTTTTGGTCGGATTCACAATGTATGGTCCGTATACCGCTTTGAAATGTCCATTTGTCATGTATTTATTTTGAAAGAATCTGTGACTCCTCTTCGTCTTTGAAATATAACTTAGATTATCCTTGAGAGAAGAAACACCAGGGATGAGTCCATTTCTTTTCATTTATTATAGTAGTAACTCTTTCTGTTTCCATTATACGTACAACATTACTTAGTTTTATTTGCTTTTAAATTTCTTTGCAAAGTTTTAAAATGTTTTTTAATACGTTTACCTGTTTGTATGCCCTTTCTATAACGGTTGGAAATATGCTTGGATTGTTTTTTAGTTTTACTTGTCGTTACATTTACTGTAGCACGCTTCCTATTAGAAAATGTGTGGGTAAGTGTTAAGAGCTCAATTTCTATCATCCATGGTAAGTAATATGTATTTGTCCGTCCATTTGTTATTCTGAGCTTTAAATAAAGCTAAAAATTAATAGTATATGCGAAAAATAATCAAAAAGTACACCCTCTCAAAAAAGTATTCGAGTATTAAAAGAAATTTTCTATACTAATTTTGTGAGTAACTGATTAAAAAAAAACATTCAGCTGAAAATAAATATTAGAAATTGTTATTATATACTAAGTAGTCTACTTTTTATAAAGAGAATGACTTTATAATAAAACAGGGACAGGCTAATTTGTTTTTATTCGAAAATCTTTTTAGAGAGAGTGTACTGTACATCTCAATGGATATAAATCAATTTTTTGAAGACTTCATGTAGCGTCAAATTTGCCGATATACCTTTAATAGTCTCTAAAATTGGCCACCACATGACGAGATTTTGAATGTAATCCCCAGAAACAATTAATAATCATGCAATTTTGAGAAACCCTTTAAAATAGCTACAAATGTTATATAATTTCTCTTAAAGTAAGCTACAGTAAACGTCTAATATATGCATTTACGTTATTGTGCTTTAGTCTCTAAACCGCTATACGCTATAAAATATTGGAATTCTTTTGTGTGCTACTCTAAAAGAACTGTAAATATCGCATACACGCATTCCGATGAAGAACATTATTTTATAAAGCTTAATAACATGTACCAGTTAAGCTTTGTTTGAAATAGATTTACGTCTGCAAAGCATACTTTAAAGACTGACTACCCTTGGAGCATAATGTATTGGAATTCTTTAGAGAGCTCCTGTAAAAGATTACTTTATGAACCTTAATTAAAAGGCGAAAGAAGTAAATGTAGAAGAGACATTCATATTATATAAAGAATTTTCTTAAGGGAACATGGTTACAGTACATGGCCATAAAATATACGAATTTTGTAGTAATCTATTCACATTTACATAAGTTAGAGCACTAATGAACAATTGCAAACATCATTGCAAAATATATTCAAATTTCATTGCAGTCAAACATACCTCTGGACGTTGTAGCAGGAACAGAAATACAGAAACTACAAAAACTCTTTTTAACCATATTATAAAATCTTAACGATAAATAACAGAAATCGTATTTTTAACACCTGTTTTTGTAGAGTTTTCGATTACCATGGATGAAACTTGTATACCATGTGTATTATTAATCCTGAAAGTGAGAGTTTATTGAGATCTATGGCTCTTTTAGACTTTCATCTCAGTTGTTCCTAGCTACAGGATCATTATTTCAAAGAACAATTTTGCATCACAATATTTAGTCAAACGCAAATATTCATGGGCTAATGGGATTCAAACCAGAGACCAAACCTAACTACTCGCATGGTCACCGGTAGAGACACGATGCGAGCTGCGAACTTTCCGGCTGCGAAGGTTGTTTGTACAAACCTTCGCAGCCGGAAGGTCACCCTATTGATCTCATTTAAGGCTCAAATATAAACAGCTTCTACACGTGACTTTTCGCCCGCGTTGGCTTTAGAATTAGGTCCAGAGAGAAATGAAGGATTTGTGAATAACAAATAAATAAATAAATAAATAAAAAATAAAAGAAATACTATAAAACCCGCTTAAGAAGTTTTACAAGGGGATGAAGGGTAAAAACTTCTTAAACGGGAACACTTTTTAAACGGGAGACTACTTTTTTGAAAACGCAAATAAAGTAATTTCAGTATAAAGATTGAAGAAATATCTTTTGAAATCATTAAACTATTATTTATAAAGATTATAATTACTTATACAAACAGTTTTGCACACTTAAAAAATTAGTTAATAAAGTAAAGCAGTATAATTAACAGTAAAACAATATAATTAGGAGTATTCCATATTAAATCTTAAGAAAAATATTCGCTTTAAGCATTTATTGGAATCGATTTTACAAAAAAAAAAAAAATTTTTTTTTTTTTTGGTATTTCGTTTAAATATTTTTTTTCTTTCACATCTTCAACGCTTTTAGTAAAACGACGAAAAGTTTCTAGTCCTATTACAGCATCTGGAAAACTAAGAATTTCCACAAACTCTTATTCAATTTCACTCATTTCTCAATTTTCTGTAACCTCTCGAATTTCACCCACTGTTAACATTTCACTGGCCAAAACAATTGTTTTCAGTCCTAAACATTGATTTTTACAAACATTTATAAGAAATTGGGAAAAAAAAAGCACATGTAAGCACGCTCTGAAAGTAAACTTAGAAATGAAAAAAAAACCCCTTTTTAACCGGGAAAGTGTTTAGAACGGAACTTTTTAAACGGTTTGTTTTAACATTGTAAGAATAGGAAAAAATTGGGAACCGCAAATAAGAACATTTAAGTGGGAAAACTTCTTAAACGGGTTTTACTGCAGTCTGATGACACTTGCACTGTAGACAAAAATGACGGTATTTAAATATTATTTATTTTTAATTTATTTTAAATGAAGTATAATACATTGTTTATGTAGAGTTACCGAATTTAGTTTTTTTTTAAAAACCTATTTGGCCAAAAGAGACTGTTGCGAAAATAGCTAATGGATCCAGGAGGGAAAAAGGTAGCTAACCACTTGATCGAGTGATGTGATCAGGGGAGTGAGATCCGACCTTACATGCTCATCGTGGAAACTAAATTACCATCACCGATAAGCTGATATTAAACGAAATCAATATTCAACTTGTGACATCAAAATGATGCCAATCTTATTTGCAGTATCCCATTATCTTTACTACACAATCAGATATAAAGTGGCTGTTATTTAGAAGAATGTGCAATCCAAATTAAGATTTTCCTTCAAGTTTTTGTAAATCAATGTTTAAAATTTCCAGCTCATTAGTTTAACAATGATGCCGACCTCGCGATTTGGACTGGCAATAACCTCCCAAAATACTTACCAAAATAGCCTTTGTATCCGGCGCTGCTCGGGTGCATTAGGTGTTAGAGCATAATTTTCCAAAAAACAATGCCAGTTGGTCATAAACATTGGGCATGATTCCTGTATGATAGCTTTCCAGCAAAGCAATAGTATTTTTTAATCGAATTATAAGAAATCTGGGGATCTTTCTAGTAATGCAGATTTGGGTAAGCTTTTAAGAAAGCTGATCGAAAAGTGTAAAAGAAGAAAAAGCAGATGAGCACAGCAGGGAGAGTTGTTCAGTTGTCCGTCGAGTGAGAGATAATCTATTCATTCCACAGCATTTATTGCATCTTTAAATATACCTGTCCATAAAGCGTAACGTATTAGAATTATTTTGAGTGCTTCTTTAAAAGAACTATTTATGTTCTCACAGCATGAATTTTAGCTTACTCAGTAATAGTGTAGCTTTCTATCTGGAGTGGATTCCGTGGTTACAGAGATGCCCATAGAATGTAATTCTTATGAGTGTCCCTGTAGAAGAACTATTTGGGAAAGGTAGCCTATATTACTCAGAGTAGGGTAGCTTTCTATTACTGAAAAAAAAGTTTTAGAATCGGTCCAATGGTTACAGAGATGCCCATAAAGCGGAATGTATTAGAATTCTTTTGAGTGTCTCTGTAAAAGAACTATTTATTCTGTATGCATAAAAGGTAGCTTGTACGTTAACACACGGTATAAGATATTTTCGTCCCAAATTTTATCCAAATCTGTTCAGCTGTTTTTGCGTGATTGAGTACCAAACATCCAAACTTTCACATTTATAATATTAGTAGGATATGCATATATATATCAGACGAAGAAAATTATTGAGAAAAACAAATTTCTCCAGTTAATGTAACGGGGAAGGGCGGGGGGACCTATTCGCGAATTAACACATTTTCAATATTTACTTACTCTAATAAATAATGAGTTTTATTCCAAACGATTCTGAAATGTTGACTAAAGCATGCCTACTTTCTCCTATTTACTGAACAGACTGTACTTTCTCCTATTTACTGAGACTTCTTTTCCTACAGATTGAGTAGCTTAAGCATTTCAGCATTCTTGCACAATTTCTCAGCCCTATAGAAATCAACCGTTTATTTCCATATGTGGTTTTACTCAATCCCCAGAAGTAATTTTTGGATTTCTTATTGTCTAAGTTCTCGTAACGATTAATGCACGCTCGGGAGTCTGAATAAGTAACGGCCCTAGCAATGGTGATAGTGCTGCATTCATGAAACTGTAATGCACATGTCACGACAAATAATAAATGAAGCAATAATGATAAAGCTTATAAATAAATGAATGTACTGTTGGAAGTAATGCTGTTTGATGTGATTTTATAAGAATATTTCAAGCTGTGAAATATGAAAATCGAGGCTTAAATATTTAATAATGCTTATTTCCATGCTTGCATTATCTTCATTGGTTAGACCAATCTGTTCTAGGTCTCGGATGTCACTGATCTCTTTCTTATATTAACTTGTTTATATACAGGGTGAATCTAAACTCTTGGGCAAAACTTAAGAAGTGATAGGGTACACAATGAGGAATCGTAAGCTATCTGGGGTGAAAAATGCAGTTTTAACTTACCCGGTAATAATCACTTTTGGAAAAGCATTGAAGTGTCCGTCTAATTTCTTAACCAAGTTTCATATATAATAGGCTCGTCTCCGAAAATTTCATCCATGTAATAAAATAGAATTTTTGAACTATCCATTTTAGTCTTCTGTTTTCGGGGAAAAATACATTAGTTTCTGACGAACAATGGTCGGAAAGTAAAATGTTGTTTCGGCCCTTTTAGCCAAAGTGATTATTACCAGCTATACGAAGACGACGTTGCCGACCCCACATTGCTATGTGATACTGATTCCTTATTATGTGCCTATCACCCCTTAAAGTTTAGCCCAAGAGTTTAGATTCACCCTGTATAGCAACATTTCTCCAAAAATATGAAACAGTAAAACTTTTCTACAGCAAGATTGCTAGGAAAATTAACTGTAAACCTTACCTTAAAGGTTCCATAACATGTAGTTGTGGTTTTCTTTATTATAGCAGAATAATTTAATTATCTGCCTTAAATCTAAAGGCACTTATAGCTTTTATTTTTTTTAAATTAAAGTTCGTACTTAACGCAGTTCTAATGTTAAAGCTTCAAACAAGCACCCAATTGTTAGTAAAACGTTTTGCATAATGTGTTTCTATGTTTGGCTGCTAGAAGCGCTGTACTCCCGGCGATTCGCCGCGGAGCTATTTTCTTTTTCACGTCACCGTCACAGGTCCGCAGTAATTCGTGACGCCGCCGTCCGTGATCGTGGGAGATTAGATAAGATGGAAGGAGACTGGTAGCTGGCAGGAATCTCTAGATTGAGCAAAACGAGAGAAAACTTGTTGCTTCCAAACAGTAGCCATGATAGTGGCATGCGCATGCGCACAATGGCATTAACTTAAATCATAATTTTATTTTCAATTATTTTAGGACGATGTGTGTTTTAAAAAAGTATTCGTATCGAAATATTTTCTCTCGAACTTATTTATTTTTCTAAAGTAATACAATGAATGTTCTATTTTACAATGACGGCAGCCATGATAGTGGCAGAAATGGGGTGCGTTTTTGGCAACAAAAAGCACATGATTAGGAACACTAGATGAGCAATCTGGGTATTCCTAAATCTATGGTAGCTGGCCGTGGGACGCTCGGAGAGTCGTAGTTAAGACAAAATGAGTTAGACTATTGCCCCAGCAAACAAAACCGACGATGCTGTCAGACCTGGAGCCTGTCCGCCGCCGTCTTCGATAGAGCTTTGATCCCGTCCCTACTAGTGCTGTAAAAGTAACGACAAAACGAGTATCCGTATGTATTTGTTACTTAGATGTTCGCTATTCATTACTAAGTATTAGTTACTCGTTACTTTCGTTACTACTAATAGAATCGGTAATAGAGTGTTATATGTGCCCTATAACAACACATCCGGGACAGTGTTGTTATGGGTATATGCCGCCCATACATAAACCCATAACAATACCTAACCAAAAAGAATTTTTTTTAGCGAAGTTGTACAAAGTTGTATTTCGAGCTTATTTTCTCTGATTTACAGATTGTTTTTATACACATTTATGGTTTTATAATACAATGCCAAATTATACGAATTACTAAGAATGCACATAGAAATCTTCCAAAGACATATGTCATTCTTTTTTTTTTCTCAACCCCCCCCCCCCCTTTTTAAAATTCTGAACGCTGGTTTAACCTGTTCATTCTTATCATAAAAAGTGTAAAGGAAAGCTTGTGACTCGTGTTTTTTTCTGAGAGCGGGTTCTCGAATACTGAGATCCAGGGATTGGGCCACATATATAAAAATCACAGGGCAGGGGATCTCAGTATGATATCAACTACTTTGCGTCTCTACAAACATAATATCTTTATTATTTGTGAGTTCTTATTTCATATCATTCACTTCTTTTGCTGGACCATTTTTCGAAGTAAATAAAAAATTACCATATTTTAAATTAAAATTGTTTAATTCAGTGAGATTTATCTATTTTTAAGATATTTCCAGTTCAATTTCTGCACTTTTGGGATGAAAGGGGTTAGCCCCTGTCTTGGAGAGTCACGGTGGAAGGCGGTGATCGTAAGTCGTAAGATGACCGTAATTAAAAAACATTTTGTACTGGTGAAGCACTGGTCGATGATCGTGAAGAGACGAAGGTAGGTTCACAAGAGAGATATGCACCCTAAAAAATATGCACGTTGTGTCAACGTGACAGCCCCTTCTGTGGGTGCATATATGAGAGCATTCTTTAAACAAAAATTATCACTCCTTTCATACAGAAAGAATGGTTGCACCGGACTATGCGTATTCCATGAGTTCATGGAATAAAATGTACCATAAAATAGGGCAGGTGGCCCCCCTAAACGCCGACATTTTAGAAACATACTGAACTTTATTGAATTATTTTAATACCAGTAGCTTACGCAGGAGTGGGCATAGAAATCCCGGGTCCCTCCCAATTTTTTATATATTTTTTAAACAATTACTTAATGTGTTTAGGTTTCCATGATAAATATTTTTTTTTAGTACCAAATAATATTTTAAATAATAAAAATGTGTGAATTCGTTTACTTTATAAAAATATATTTATTTAAATAATTTGTTATTTATTACTCATATTTCGATTCTAGGTTTAAAAAAAAGAAAAAGTTAAGTTCATACTACTACTCAAATACCGAAACTCATTTTTCCCTTCAAACAGCGAGAATCCATAATACTTCCGATATCTAGTAACGGAACGCTATTTCTCAAATACCGAAACTCATTTTCTCCCTCCGGCAGTCTTGTATTCGAAGTTCGAACCTGGTCGATCCGAAATGCACACCCAAAAGTCATTTTTCCCCTTGAAACCGCGATCCGATATCCAGTAACAAATAACAGAAGATATTAGTACTCGATTACTGGAACCCTTTTCCCCCCTAGTTCACCTCGTCTGGCAGTCTGTATTCGAAGTTCGAAGCTGCTCGATCCGAAACAGCTTCGGATCGAGTAACGATATCAACCGAAAAGTAGCAATTCGTTGCTTCGAGTCTGAGTGATTATCCGCATCTTAGTACCGAATACATACGGTTTGCTTCAGCTCTAGTCCCTACAAGTAGCTTAGACGACGCTGCAGACTTCGTACCATAGGCTGGATTATACACGGAAACGTTCAACGACGTATGGATATTACTTTACACCAATTTTTTTCTGTTCATCTCCATCTGTACAAAGCTTCATATCTCATTTCTTAAAATAAAAGGAGTATCAAGGCAAACGCTTTTTTTTGTCATCCTTTACCTGACAAGCCCTCAATTCATTTTTCACTAGCTTTCACTGCTCTAAAAATTCTGAAACATAAAAACTTTGCCAAACAAAGATAATTAAACCATCTGTGTCTGTCTATAGAAGATTTTCCCATTAATTTCAGAAATACAGTGAATCCTCTCAGGAGCGACCACGCTCCGTTCCGGAAAAGATCAGTCGTTTAGAGAGGTGGTCGCTCAAAGAAGTATAAACATTTGGTAGCCAAGAAAAAAAATGCTAAAAAGTTTTTTTTTTCGTGTTTATAAAATTGCATACTAACACATAAGTGATTATACAAACATATTTTTAAAATTTATATTTTAATAAAATATTGAGAAATGTCAGATTGTTTCAGTCTTTTTTCTCTTTCTACTTCACTTTTTACTTCTGACAAAAGAGCATTTATCCTGATATACTTCATGCATTCTGAACTTGCCATAATAAAAATTTATTTGCTGTAAAATTTGATTTGTGAGTTTTCCCACAGCCAAAAGTAACTGCCAATTTGCTCTTCGAATTTCCTTTTTCGTGTGACGACATCAGCAATAAAATCACTCGTTTCTTAGACATATCTCCTCTCACAAGATTTGTACCTAATGTGTACGTGTACTTTTGGAATGTGGTTTTTGTTTATTTTATTTATTTATTTATTTTTGAAAACTACTAGACAATTTTTCAGACAGGCAACCGAGACTGGTCGCTTATAGAGGATTGTGAGGTCTGTTCTAGAGGATATTTTAACATTAAGTAGATAGGGTAAAAAATCGGTGCCTGAAAAAAATGGGCCGTTGAAGGAAGGGGTCGCTTAACAGAGGTGGTCGATCACAGAATTTTCGCTGTAGATATTTTTTCTTCCTTGTACGAAATAAAAGGAAGTGCAGTGACAGCGAAAAATTTTGTTATGCAGATTTTGATTAAAATTCCATTTTGACTATCTCTAAATTTACTTCAAAGAGTTTTTGCAAGACCTCTCGATATACGCATGCTTGTAAATTCGTATGTATGCATGTACAATCCATTTTGACCGACCGAGAGTCTATTTTGACAAGTTTTTTTCCTAACGTCTGTACGTACATATGTACGTAACTCACATACCTTAAGAACTATTAGTCCTAGAATGTCGAAATTTTAATTTAGGACTACTGTAATATCTAGTTCTGCATCTCGTTTTTTGGTTCCAATCTACTGAATAGTTTATTTACAGGTCCACCCAAAAGAAATTCAGTACATTGCACTCTATGGGCAGAAATTCTTTAAAGTGTATTTTAGAGCTAAAGTAAATTTGACTTTAACAAAAGATTACAATAGATTACAATATTTGTATTAAAGATTACAATATGAAACTCTCCATCAAAAATAGTGTCTTTATACATTATATTTTTTCTACGGTAGCACACAAAAGAATTCCAATATATCGCGTTCAATGGCAGTTCTAGAGCCATTCGTATATTTCAAGCATAAAACCATACTACCAATAGTACCAATGGTCCGACGACAGTCGTATGTCTCCCTCAAAAATTGCGCCAAAATCGCCAAGCCAGGTGATTTTTCGCGTACATACCCTATGTATGTACGTAACTCGCAAATCTCAAAAACTCTTAGTCGTAGAATGTTGAAATAACATTTTTAAGATTGTTGTAATGTCTAGTTGTGCACCTCTCCTCTTGGTTCCAATCTACAGGATAGTTTAATTAGAGAACCACCCAAAAGCATTTCAATACATTAAGGTCTATAGACATTTTTAATATATTACATCAATCATTGTTTGGGCCATGTCCGAAATATCGCCAACTATCATCAACCTTGGCGAGTTTTGCCTCTGCTGAACTCTTAACGGTACAATGTTGAGTTTTTGTATTGAGAACTATTGTAGCATCTATTATTGAATACTTTATCTCTTTCAAATAAAATAAGTTTAGATGAAGTGCAGGGAAAATAGTTGTGGTTTAATAGACGTACATGGAAGTCATGTGGTATTCACATCATATTTTTTAGGAATGCGTTGAGATGGGATGCATGTAAAATGTGGCCTGTAAATACGATTGTCAGAATGGCCTTTTCTTTAAAGGACAAATTTGATGAATTTTTGTTTCAACTGTAAAAAATTAATTTTAGTAAATAAAAACAAAATTGACACAAAATAGTGAATTTTCACAATTTTTCAAGATTTTGAGTGCGTTTCACGAACGGAAGTGATTTTGGGATTTAATAGTTTTTTAGGTGTTATTTAGAAAGGCGAAAAGCAACATTTACAGGATATGGAAATTGAAAAATTTATCTTTTTTTTTTTTATAAAAAGTATATTTAAGGAAAATTAAAAGGTGTTGATTGTATTATTAGGTCTCTGTAGTTTAAGGGAAAATGGATTTAATAATGATTTTAAACAAAATAACACTTTAGTTAAAAGTTTAGAAATGCAGCACTCTCAGATTATCAGTGACTATTAAATTTGAGGCTCCTGTACAAACTGTCAATGGAAGTCTGGAAATCGGAAATAGTGACATGTGTCAATTCAAAGGATCCCCTCATTTACTTAGAATGTGTCAAGTAGAATGTACGTTCCATAATAGATGTCTCCTTCGAAATTCGCACTGATAGTCTTGTCAAACAAGACTTCAAGAACTTTACACGAAAGACTTGACTTGTAGGGCAGATTGAGGTAATTGTAAACACGCCCTTTTAAATTTTTTTGGTGTAAAATTTCAGAATGCAGATGGCAGCATATCTTCATACCTTCTTGGACCAATAGATGTTCATTGCTAGTAAATCACTTTTGTTGTGAAGCACCATTTTGCTTATGCAATTTTATTTTGGTCTGTGAAAAAAGTGATATACAGAATTGCAAGGATTGATTAAAAATTCTGTAAATCATACAAAAAGGCGAGATATGAATTCATTTTCTTTAAAAACAGTTTTAAACATTTTAATTTAGTTAATGATTTTTCTTTGAAATTCATAACTAAATTTTATTTATTGCTTGTTTACAATCACCTCAGAAAAATCTTGCTTTGGAGTAGTTATAAATATCAATTCCTCTGTAACACAACTGAGTATGAATGCATCTTATGTTTTTATTTTAATACTAAATTGTATTATATTTTAATATGAATTCTAGATTTCATTCCATTTTATAATCTGCCTTAGTAATTTGGCCTAATTTATTCTATGTTATAAGTAGGCTTTTTTCCCTGTCTACTATTCTTTTATTTTTTTCTAATTAATATATTTTAAAAAATAGAAATGCGTAGAACATATACTAAGAAAATAACTATGAGCTATCTGTTATATCTGGAAATATATCTGCTTACAGGGAAATGTAAACGCTATTGGGGGTCCTTATAACAGGTCCTTATAAATTTAAATTAAAACTTTAATGCAATGTAAAATGCTTAAAACTTAGGCTAAATGTTCAAAAATTAAGATTCTGTCATTTTTTAAAACTAAAACTTATTTATTTAGTTTGTATGAATGATCATATTCAGAAGTGATTAAAAGTGTTTACAATTATCCCCCCAACCTAACCTAATAGAACAATACTGAATAATTCTCCTTTAATAAAAAAAGTACGATATCTCTGAAATATAAGTTCAAAATCTGAAATATAAGTTGCAGATTTTTTCTTCTATGAAAGATAAATTCGATAAATTACTTAAGCACAAGATATGACATTGAATATGTACTGACACCGACCTTTAGCCTTTACGATTTTGTTAACATCGCAAGAAAAAAAAAGTTCCAGATATAATAATACATCGCAAACAAGTTAAATTAATTAGTATAACTGTATTGCGTTACCCGGCACGAAATATTTTTTTTGCTTTTACGTGACGTAGTTGTTAATGCGACTTCTGAAAGAAGATGATTTTCCTTTCGCAAGACAAAGTTTTCATTATCTGCACTGAGCTGTAAAGGTTCTTTTTGAGCAGCGTGAGCTGTATGAGAACTTGACTTTTATCATGCGATTTATACCCTGGTGTTCATTGGTTCTGAGCATAAAAGCAAAGAACGGAAACAGTTCGTGAGGACTTGATTACATCCAGTTATGAATTGCACTTAAGATGTTAGGAGAAAGCGGATGATAAAAAGGGCATGCATGGATTTACATGTCCACTTTCTTTTTAATCACCTTATTAATTTGAAACTCTTGGTATTGTTTTGAAGCATTTTCTGATCCGCAAATATATAGATTTTAGATCTTGCATAATTTTAACCCATTTGTGCCTGGATATTTTTGCGACTTTCTTCGATGTTTACTGATAACAGAAATAATAGATAGATTTCTGATGTCAACTTCTTGAACAAGGGACGATTTCTTTTAAAATCATTATGCATAAAAATCGAAATATCAACATCCTACTTGGTCATGTTAAAATATTTTGTAGAGTTGAAGCTCAATACTCATGAATAAAGGCTAGGAAAAATAAATAACGTTTTCGACTAATAGCGAAAATGCCGTCCCAAAAAAGGGACACTAGGCATAAATGGGTTTTAAGTACATATGATAAACTTTGAATAAAAAAGAGACTATTTTATAGCCGACTACGGGCCATATCGACTAGAATCGCTACGCTCACTTTTTGAATGGGGCATTCGGCTCCCAATAAGGCTTATTCCTAAAAAAGCATAATCTTCACAGTTTAAAACCCGAAGATCAGATCAGATAAAAAATGTTACCGAACTATACATTGTTTGAAAAAAAAACACTCAAAATACTGGTGTTAAACGATAAAGTAAATATAAAACTTTGTAAAAAACACACATAAGATGTTATAGGTAAGAAGATACGTACGTTTCGACCAAAAATTGTTTTGGTCTAAACGTACGTATCTTCTTACCTATAACATCTTATGTGTGTTTTTTACAAAGTTTTTTATTTACTTTATACATTGTTTGGTTCTTCCATGTTCCTTGAAGCATAAAATTTAAATTTCACAATATTTTTAACTATGTAAAAGCTATGAAACACCTTGCGTATTTGCCACCCATGGCGGTTTTTCATAATTTGTTGACTTACGTATGCTTATAAGCATAATTTCTCTTTCAGTTTGAAAATAAAACAGTACTTCATATGTTTGCTAGAAACTAGAGGTGGGAAAAACTGTTATTTTCAAAGAACAGTTGTTTACCGTTCCCGTTCTTTTTTAAAGAACAGTTCTTTTTCCTGTTCTTTTGAGAACAGGTTCTTTGATTTAAGGTAGCTTTATTATGACTATTTTATTCAATTTAAAAATGAAAATATACGTCTTTTTAACATGTACTATACTTTAGTACAATTGTAAAACCCGCAGTGGTCTGGGCACTAAACTCCGTTGCCATAAGAACACGAAAAGTGAAGCAGCATCCGGATTGGCCAGTGCTTGGGAGGGTCAACTTCCTCTCGGCTCGACTGCTGTGGGACCGTGTGCCGTAATGGGAGCTGGTGCACGTAAAATCCGTCGTGTCTTCAATGTCCTCCAAATTGTTAAACGATACCACTGGGGGTGACGATTTCAGGGCGTGGGTCCCTCCTCTGGAATTGGTTCAAAATTAGGGGACCCCCAAGCTGAGTCGGAGTTCCTCCCACTGGGGCTCATTAAAATGGAAGCAGCCCCTTCCGCCCATCGTCTGCCTATTTGAGGGATCTGGCACCGCCCCGCGGGTTGCCCGAGGGCATTAGCAACAACAACAACAATTGTAAAATGTTTTAAAAAAACTTTGCAACCAACATTCTGGCTTTCTTCAATCAAGTATGTTAACAGTAATTTTTTGTAACAATATTTTAATGGCAGCTGTCGTCAAAAAAAGGGTCTCTAGATCTGTGGCACGCGATGAACGTTTCGATCGCCCGCCCTCTTGCTAGTATTTAAGTCGAGCGATGGCAACGGCCGCCCTTTTTTCAGCATTGGGAAATGGTTGCGCCTTAAAGGGTAAAAAAGTACATGCTCCAGCTTAAAAATTAAAGACTCCGTTTAAAAAGCTGTAAGTATCAGGCTCCAGATTAAAAATAATACGCGTGTATAAATATGTCGATTGCTTCGACTACGATTTAAGAAAATGAATACGACTTTGGCGTATAAAATTACATGGCTTCCGACCAGGGCCATACCTAGAAAATAATTTCGGAGTCGGGGAGCATCGTATATCGGGATAAAATTTTCCGGATATATCCCCCACACCCAATTTCTGTCTAATTTCGCAAGATTAATTTTTTTTTATTACTGCACAAACATTTCGTTCATTTATACATCACTGCATTTCATACCCCTCACCATGGGCGCCGGCAGAATATTTCCCAGGGGGGGCAAAGACTACTTCAACGTATAGTTACCATGTTGGAAAGAGCAAAAAAGCAAAGGATAACACTGCATACAAAAATCCAGGGGGAGGGGCATTGCCCCCCCTTGCCCTATGCTGCCGGCCCCCATGCCCCTCACCATCCCCACACAGAAAAAAAATTCTGGCTACGTCCCTGTATAAATACACCATGTACATATAATGTAATAAGTTCGGGGGAGCGGCGTCCGAACTCATAGGACCCCCCAGGGGCGGATTAATGCATTTTTGTCGGGGGGGCGGTAAGTTAGAGGATTGACATATACATCCATTTTTTGGAAGAAAAAATAGGATCTTTTACATTTTCTTTTTTCGCGGGGGGGGGGCGGTCGCCCCCTTTAATCCGCCCTTGCCCCCCCGTCTAAGTACGGCCTTGCTTCTGACTCCAAGTCTACAACTTTGACCCTAGCTCAGAGCTTAATTAAAGCAAAAGAACAGGGAACATATTTAATGAAAGAACACCTTTCCCCGAAGAACAGTTCTTTTAACCTGTTCAGCAAGAGAACGCCTTTTACTCCGTCCCCGCTCTTAGCTCTCCGTTCCGAAAAAGAACTCCAGCTCAGGAAAAGAACGCTGAACTAGGTGCAAAGAACTAGGTGTTCCCGCTCACTGCTGGGAGAACTCCTCGAGTCGTGATCAAAGAACGTGTTCTTTTTCAGCCAATAGGAGAGGCTGATCCGGAACAGGTTTTTTTTCAGCCAATAAGAGATGGCTAAGAGCGTATGAAGCGAAGGCGCGTTTTATATGGAGATAGTGTAATGCTTATATTATTGTTTGACGTTGATAAAATATTTTTTTCGATTTGTTTGTGTTTCAGACTATCATTTTCTTTATTATTAAATTTTTTACTTTGATTCAAATTTAATTGTTTGGCTGGAATAATAAAAATTGACGAATTGTAATCCTGTGAGTGCATTTCGTATTGAACATATAAAAAAGCTTCTTATTCTTTGCCCGGGTCCTCTTTAAAATTATGGTAGGTTGGGTTAAAAGTTCTATCCCCCCGCCCCCAGATAATCATCTTCGTTATCATTATTTCTCAAAATGAAAGATTCCACAATTAGAATTTGATAAAGCTAAAATTGTGAACTTCTGTCCCCACCATCAGATACGTAACCAATGTGGGGGAGGGGGGGGTCTGCCCCCCCAGAATTTAAATTTTTCTTAGCAAAAAAATATTAATCGTGCCTTTCAATGAGAAATTTCACCTTTAAGGCATTTTCCAAAATTTCTCTTTTCAACACGCTTGCCTGCCATAAAATTTTGAATCGTCGGACCTTAATGAACTGAGAACATGTTTTTGCCGTGATCACTGAACAGGGTGTTCCCGTTCTTTCTTGAGAACAGGTTCAAAAGAACAGGGTGTTCATTCTTTCCCCATCTCTACTAGAAACTACGGAGCAGCGAGGATATCTTTCCGCCAATGGCAACTTTTATTTTGCGACTTACGCTTGCGCATAATCGATAACCGTTTCCTGTGTTAGGTTGCCATTAAAACAGTTCTCCGTATATTCTTATGCATAATCCTTTGCAGAATGGCGTACTTAGCACCTTAAAATAGTTCATCTCGCCGTGGTGGAAAATGTCCATGCTGTACCAAAACTGATTTAACCCCGCCAAATATTTCAGCTCGGTAACGGAAAGCAAATACCAAAACTGAACCCAGTTTTTTTAAAAAGTGCCCCTTGGATGCGAAAATTAGAAATCACGGCTAGGCATTGAAAGCTGCAGCTAACTAATGCATCCGTTCCTTCCAAAAAAATTTAAACTTCACAGTTAATTTAAGTATGTAAAATCTGAGAAATACCTTGATTTTTGCCACCCATGGTGGTTTTTCATAATTTGGCGACTTATACGTGTGTATAGCTAATCATAATTTCTCGTCAAGTTTGTAAAAAAAAAAAAAAAGAAAGTTCTTCATATATGTTTTCTTTACTAAAAACTACGGAACAGTTAGGATATCTTTTATAGGAACAGTTTAGGATATCACCAGCAATGATGACTTTTCATTATTTGGTGATTTGATGATTTTATATTTGGTGATTACACATGTGCATAATCGTGTAAAGTCGTATTTGTCATGTAAGGTTGTCTTGAAAACAGTTCTTCAAATATTCATATACATAATCTTTTGCAGATTAGCGTGTTTAGCACGGCGAAATATTTCATCTTGCCATGCTGGCAAATATCCAAGCTGTACTAAAATTGCTATAACGGCAGTTAACGCCTCCAAATATTTCTACTCGGTAACGGGTAGCAAATACCTACGCAGAACCAAACCAGCACCTCTATAATCCGCATTTGAATCATTTTTAACTTTATATAGGGGGCTCTAACATTTTGAAACACACTCATTTTAGATTTACCCTGCTTGGAACCGCCTTTTACCAAATCGTACCTGTGATTCCAAAATGGCGCTTTTTAAATCAGTTACAGTTAGTTATTTCTTATTGAAAATAACGAATAATATCTGTAATTTTAAACTAATGTTATCTAAGAGAAATTACTTGCTATTTGAAAATTGTGAGCTTTGTGTAACATCTTTTGACTTATTTATTTCTCATATTTTTTTAATTTGGCTTAAAGCTGGTATGATTCTACTTTTCATTGTCAGTTTCACAGTATTCTACATACTTGGAATTGCTTTGTTGCAAAGGCATGAATGAATTTCTCATTTTCTTTTCAGTTTTTTATTAATATCTTCTATAGTAATTTGAAATTCGAAATATAAGTCAGCTTAATGGATTCCCAGAAGCTATTCGAATCCTTGGATGCCTTTGTCGAAACTCTGCTCCTCACAGTTTCAAAGGAGATAGCATGACAAGCTTTTGAAAACGGCAGCGGGAGTTCCTTTTTTAAAAATAGAGATATATTTAAAAGCTGATACAATAAAAATACTTTGTTTATACAATAAATATAAAAGGAAAGTATCTTCAGGAGAAAGTCATCGATGTTAAAAAAAAATGTTGTACTTAAATTTAAGAATTCGGATTAATTTCAAAAATGCAAATTAAAACTGAAAATATGTGCTTAATTGCACCCTCTAATTATATTTTCAGCGGTAGCATATCAATCTACATCCACAGTTTTCTGATTGAAAAGCGCGAGCGAGGAACAACTACAGATCCTTATATCATCTTCTATTTTAAATTCATGGTATAGTGAAATTTCATGGACAATTGTTTTTCATTTCATAACATATTTGTTTTAGGCTGTAAATAATCCTATAATGCATGTAACACTGAAAATGTCATTCAATTCTTGGTGACAATTTGATTGCTCCAAATAGCAACCAAGTTAGACGATTGGAATTACATAATCAGCTCCGACATCAAAAATAGGTCTTCAGAACTGGCTTGAATTTCCTGTAACACTCATATTTTTCATAAATGGACATATTCGAAAGTCCAAAAAAAAAAAAAAAAAAGATTTTACTGTAAATAAATCGGAATTTAACTAACAAGCATGAAACAGAATGTTAGTTTTGAATATTATACTCATAGAACTACATTCATAAATTTTAACTTAAAGCTTTGAGAAGTAGACAACAATTCGTTACATTGTCCCAGTTTCCAGTATTGCACACTCCTGCCAAAACAGTCCTTAACTAGGTGGGTATGCACTTTACATACATTGAGAATTTCTTGAGGCAGTTTTATCTTCCACTTACAATAACGCTGCTAAAAGTTTCAGAAAAAATTCTATATTTTGTATCATTCAGTGATCTGGTATTGTCTAATTGTGAAACATTGATATTAACTTAGCGAAAACATAAGTTGTGCATGTTTGAAAACAAGAATTATTTTGTACTGAAATATTATGCGCACAAGTTTAAAATTTACTTTAATTTACGTTTTTCCTGTGTCATGAGCTGCAGATGAATTAAGCTTTGTGTATGTATCGAAACATTTGTATTTCACCTGCATTTAATAATTTGATTTCTAAAGCGAGTACAATTACACAATTTAAATGCCCTTATTATGCACAATTATCTTTATTCTTTGATGTACATGTGCAAAGGCGTAGTTAAAATGACTGCATCTGAAAGATGAATAAGCTTTCACAGGAGTAGAATCAGAATGTTGCTTTAATGCATCTGTTCTATTGTATGTTCTTGTGTTGAGGCAACTTCTAGAATGCGAGAACCGGAAATTTTCATCTCTATTCAGGAATTTTTGAACGATGAAATGTGTCATAGTAAACGAAAATGTAAAATAAGAGATTTATTGTTATTCACAGCAAAATGTGTTCTATTATGTTATGCAAAGGTCGCAACTCCGAATCTATACAATGTTCGGAGATTCTAAAATATCTTCTTTTTTGTTGTTGTTCCTTAATTCAGAATATATTCATAAAAGTCACATAGTGCATTCTCATCCGAAAAATGTAGAACTTTTGGAGCATTTCTATTGAAACTTACGAGACCACAATTTAAAAGAAAGAGAGAGAGAGTAACAATGAGAATGCAGGTACGAGAATAGGTTCTTGACTGTTTGATCTAAAAATATGAAAAGTATTTTAATAGATTTTTTTTCGTACACTTTAATATTTAGAATCAATAAATAATAAAATGTAAGAAAATTACACTGGGAAAGTGCTAACTGTCTATCATAATTAAAAAATAAAATGAAAATATATACAGAGTGTCCCAAAAAGGTGGTTACGGCCTTTAATTTTTTATCTATTAGAGATAAGTGGGAAGTGTAAATTGAAAAAAATGTTTAAAATAAGGTCGGAAATAAGACTTGAGAAAAAATTTCACTCGTTAATTTTCAAAAAGTTACACTTTTTAAATTTGTATACGACCCCCTTACAAAAACAAATTCTCAATTAGTAAAATGTGCACCATACACTCATGAGGTGACATGCACAATTTGGGAATGGTATTCTCAAAAGTGTTAGAGATATGAAGATAAATATAACGCTTACTCAAACCACTTTTCCATGGCTCTCGAAGGGAAAAAAAATCACACTGAATGAGCCATTTAAGGGGTTGTACGGAAATTACAAAATAAAATCTTTTCTTCCACTTTAGAGTTTAAATATAAACGTTTATTGCCATAGCCCCCGATCATATTTCTTTAGAGATATTTCCGACCTTATTTTGAACATTTTTCAAGTTTATATTGCTCACTTACCTCTAATAAATAAAAAAATTAAAGCCCGTTATCACCTTATTGTGATCCGGGTACTGATTCGGACACTGTAAACAGTGTATCCACGTGTAAGTTGACGGACCTTTATTTTCGTAACAGATAGCCCTAGTTGAATACTTTCAGTTAAAAAAATAGCCAAATTAGATGCAGAGTGAAGATATTTAAAACAAAATAAATAAAACTTGGCTGTTCAAGCCTCGTAGACCCCCCTGAACCCCCTAATTTTTAGTTCATTACTGCCATATTAAAACGATATTAATTGACTATGTCATTTTATCTCTTATCTTTCGTGTATTTCGCCTGGTAATCCTATGTTGAAATTTTTTATGATTGAACCTACTTATAGAAAAATGCATGCGATGCCTATTCTACAGCTTACGAAATATTGTAACAATAGATTAAAGCTGTTGTGAACTAATAGTATTTAAATATATGTAAAATTATGTCGCATACTTTTATGCACATTTTTGGGACAATTTTCAATAAAGGGGGTGAAAGATAAAATGACATAGTCATTAATAGATAAATAAAAAGTTAAAAAATAGTGAAAAAATGTTATCTAAATTTGTGTGTGCAGCTCCTGATACTTACATTCATATCTAGGAAAATCTTGCCTATACAAAAACATTGCAAACACTAAAAGTTCAAAATTGGCAAGACTACTATATATCGAGATTTGAAGTATGTCGTTTAGTGACTTAAATCCCTTTTCACATGTGCTCATTTAGATATTTTCAAGGGCCGTATACAATGTGAACTTCCGAAAAAAAAAGGCAATTTCGTTTCGAAAACTATTCGGAATTCAAACCAGTGAACTGAGTATATTTTCAGAACTGCATTTTATCCTCAGTGAGAGATGCATCACGCCTGCGATGCCGAGAAAAGTTCAAAAAGAAATTCAGACACGTGTCTATGTATATATTTAGTCCAAGGAAAGCACTCGAAGCACGTGTAATGAGACAGTAAGAAAGAGGATACTTATCTATTACAATCCATTTATTTTTATTATGTTCTTTGTTTAAATTTATATGTGAAAAATCACTAATTACTATGTTATTACTTCATGTTACACTCAAAAATTATATCAGTTTGTGCATTGTGATTTTACGTATTATACAAAATACACAGGGTGGCCATAATTAAACTGCAAGTGTTCAAGAGGTGCTGGGGAGAAAACTACCGAATATATTCCAGTGAAATTTGGTATCTACACATTTCAGAACATGCGCAAGTCAAATATGCAAAAAAAAACGTCATTTTCACCCGATAGATGGCGCTGTACCATATTTCAAAGCTCACCAGTGGCATATACAACTTTCGAAAACGATACAGAGCATAGTGGCATTCTAAGAGGCATATAAACAATATAAAACATCATTTACAGTTTATCAAAATTCCATACAATTCGCTTCAGTAATTAAATTTTTACAGTAACATGAAATAAAAAATTAACGTAAATTAAGATCACAAATTAAACAATTCATAAAGACGTTTTGGAAAGCAATTAAACCATTATTTATTCTCATTGACACTCATTGGACCTCTTGATCGTTTCATACGCCGATATTCTTTCAGAGTAGCTGAATAATTGCTACTATTCTGATAGAATATCTTCACTAACAATGCACGTTCCTTCTTATTCAGAGTCATGATTGACCATTACTCAATGTGGTCTTGTTTTTACACTGTTCGATGGGCTTAAAATTTACATATATGACGTCTATAAGCTTTGAAACACGATATAGCGCCATCTATCGGGTGAAAATGGCGATTTTTTAAAAAATTGCATATTTGACTTCCGCATGTTCTGAAACGTGTAGATACCAAGTTTCAGTGAAATATTCCTGGTAGTTTTCTCTCCAGCACCCCTTGAACACTTGCAGTTTAATTATGGCCACCCTGTACATTTGTTTTCAATAGCAGTGATTAGACAAATATAGTACTTTTTCTTCTACTTGAGAATAACACGTTTGTCATACTCTAAAAGCTCGTTCTTCTGATAAGGTGATATGTCCCCATATTCATTTGTGTACGGTCCCTTCATCATGCTTTAAAACTTTGAACTAAAATTTCTCTAAGAATATTTATCGAATCATTCCCGAACTTTTATGTTTGCAATGTTTTTTTGTAGATGCAGGATTTTTTTTTAATGTGAATGGAATGGAGCGATCTTGGGGATGTATACAAATTTAGATTGGGTCTTTTTTCAATAATTTTTTTTCTTGCTTCAAAATTTTAAGATCTTTATCGAAATCTGACCATTTTTGTTAGCTGAAGATTACGTCTAGAAACTTTAACGGTTGCGGAATTAAAAGTTGGCTCACTTATACGTGAATATGCTGTACAGCCACATTTTCCCATACAAATAGCTCTACAAATGTATTTTTACTATATACTAATGTTCATCGTGGTTTAATTTTTGTTAACTGGAACAGAACTGAAAATTATCAATTTTTAAAATTAGGTTTGTAAACTAAATACTTTATGCAAAGCTCTTTTATTGTGACTTAAAACAAAAAGGTTATAATAAGTAATCAGAAGTACAGCTTAGGAATATGAATTGTTAAAGTTTTAATTATCCTAGTGGTAACTGTTTACAATCTTTTTAGAAAGTTATTTTGTAGACAAATTTAGATTTTTTTTTTAAACTTATGGCACTTTTGTTGAATCACAAAAGGAAAAGTTTGACTTAAATTTCAATTTGTATGATCAGACAACTACATTTTTATTGAATTTAACTGCTTTTACTGTTCAAAATACATGTTATCTCTGTAGCTATTTAATAATACTTTTGAGAAATAAATTACGCTGATTCTTGAAATGTGTGTAAATTGCCTCTCCAGTATGGATTGTTTGCTAGTGTTGTTAAAGCAAAACTACGCATGGGCTACCTGCCTAGGATGGGGGGTGCTTTGGTCGGAGGACTTTATAAGGGTTTGAACGGGTATTCACGTTACATTGGAGAAAACTGACCGAAACTCTACTATATTGTTCACTCTGCCTATACGATTAAATCAATATACACTCACCCTTTACTCAAAAAACTATAGGGAATTTAGTTCTCTTATTCCTCGGCAAAAATACCTGTTTCCTAGCTCAACTAACAGAATATAATTTTTTTTTAAGGTATTAGAAATTTTTCTAGTGTTTTAGTAGTTTTTAGTAGTTTAAGGTAATAAAAGACCGATTACAAAAGGACATGGGTCTCATGTTATACGAGTTTATTTGGTTAATTCCCGATCTTAATTGTATTTATTGTGTAACTTTAAATAAATAGATATTTTTTTATCTTCTGTAGAATAATACATTTCAATAGTAATAATAATTAATCAGTTAACTATATTAGTTTACTATATTACCAGTATATATCAGTTAACTTATGTTACAAATGTGATACAGTGCTGATATGGAGGAATGAGAGATAATTATTTCGGAAATTTGATATGCGATGACTCAAATACGCTTCAATGAATCAATTATTTCAACATGAGTTAATCTATTTCACAACACAATATCAAATAGTTTGCATTCGCAAAACTAGAAAATCACAAAACGAAATCTATTTTTTCTAGTAATACCGTGTATTCTGCATTTAGCAATGCAAATTTTTAATTATAATACTTCTTTGATACAATCCTTCTTATAATGCAATGCCAAGTTTTAATTCCAATATAATGATACCAATACTCCCACTGCAATAGAAGTTGTCCTCAATGAAATACTCCCACTGCAATAGAAGTTGTCCTCAATGAAATACTCCCACTACATTTTATTCCCTGGAATATGTTGGATAAAGCGCCTGGGTTTACAAACAGCTAAAGCATACAAATAGCTTTAAACCAGTTGATTGCAATCTAATTCAATATGGGAATACAACTGAGTTTCATTAGTTACTGGAAATTTAAGAGAAACTATGCGAAACGGGAATGCTATGTTGCAGAAAACGAAAATGAAGGTTGACTTGCTTCATTAGATAATTGAATATTTCAGATAATGAAGTTTATACCCAATCCTTTGGAATTTTTTTTTGTCTTCGGATCTTGTAGACGTCTTTAAAAGTCTAAAAAATGACTGGATTAAAATAAATATTGAGTATAGTTTAACAATATATAATTTTAAGCACGAAACAGTTTTCCTTTTAAATTTAAACGTCTGTGAAATTTTTTTTCTGCGCAATAGTTCGATCTGTTGATATGCTCTTGCAAATAGCTTGATGTATAAAAAATACATTTATTATACACTCTATAAAAAGAAAAAAATAGACGTACCAATAAGGAATTGTCCGATTGAGATAAAAATTGGTGGATGTAAAGAACATACATAAAAAAAACAAACGATTAAAATTTCCGAACAATTGAATGATTTATTGTAGAGTGTGACCATTACAACGACGAATTATTTGAACTTTTCAGTGACGTAATAACAGAGTTTAACTGTGTTTTATACTCTAACTGAAACTATTTATTTAAAAACACATTTTTTTTGGTAAAAGTATTTTAGAAATAATTTAAAGACAAAAAAAATTAATTCATTAGTGACAATTTTCAATGCCTTTCACTTCTAATCAATAAGGCGTTGTCAATGCCTGTCACGTCTAAGTCAATAAGGCGTTGGTCCACCTGTGACCTCGATGTAGGCTGTCACCCCGCGTGGCACAGACTAATAAAGTTCCCGGATGGTGTCCTGCGGAATTTCTTGCCAAATTGTCTCCAACTGTTGGGCTAATTCGGCAACATTTTGAGATGGTTGCAACGTCCCAAATGTGCGCTATGGGAGAGAGATCAGGCGACCTAGCTGGCCAAGGAAGTACAGGGAAAGCTTGAACAGTTCATAGCAACACGTGCCATATGCGGTCGGGTATTACCGTGTTGAAAAGTAAGTCCAGGGTGTCGCAAAAGGAACGGTAGCACAACAGGTCGTAGGATGTCCTCAACGTACCGCTCTTTTGTCAATGTGATAGTTATGACTATCAAAGGGGTCCGGCTATCAAAAGAGATGGCATCCCAGACCATAACACCTTGTTGTGGGCCTGTGTGGCGTGCGATAATCAGGGCAGGATCCTCATTTGCCCTGGACGTCTCGAAACACGCTTGCGGATGTCGTCAGGACACAGTTGGAAACGGTATTCGTCACTAAATACCATACGTGCCCAGTCAGCGCAGTTCCACGTTGTTCGAGCCCGTCACCATAGTCATCGGACTTGATGGAGCACAGGCATGAGAGGTAATTGGCGTAACGTTCGGCGCGAGCGTAAATTCCGATCTCTCAATCGTCTGTGGAGGGTCATGTTGGATACATGTGTGCGGGTCACACGGTGGACAGTTGGTAGCGACGAATCCGGTGATGTGACAGCTGCTCTGACAATCGTTCTATCCTCCCGTTCTGTTGTGGCCATCGGTCGACCGCTACCATTCTGAAGCTGATATCTACCGTTGTTGACCCACCCTTTCCAATATCGTCCAATAGCCGCATCGCTTCGACGGACGATTCCTCGATTCGCCCAACCAGCCTCTTTCAAACCGATCGCACGACCACTTTCAAACTCCGACATCTGCTCGTAATGCACACAAATCTTTCGGTGAGACATTGTTACAGCGGACGTAAGATATCGCAGTGAAAAAGAAACAGAAATTTTAACCATCAGATTGAGAATCGCTCTTATATGCCCCTGCTGAATACGCAGTTCCGATGCGCTAGCGCTTCCGCTATTCATTTATTGGACTTCAGATTTTAATCATTTCTATGTTTGTTCCGAATGTCTTCATACACGAAATTTCATCATAATCGGGCGACTCCTTCTGGGGGCTTCGGTTTTTTTGTTATAGAGTTTATATACGACGTATGCGTAGACGTCATGCAGAAACTGCCCAGAGTGGATTTAGAGATTATCAGAATCTGTTATTTCGTCAAAACCTGCATGCCAAAATTTTTCTCGATCCCAATTTTTTCTTTTACTTTGTACAAGGAGCTAAAAACAAATTAGCACTGAAAATTGCCAGTAAGATAAACTTTTGGCTTTGTTGTTTTAAGTAATCACCTAGCTAGGACCTTTTTTGCTGCGAAACTGTTTTAATCTTCATAAAGTAACTAAGCGTGAAACGTGCGAACTCACTTACGACAGTGGATTCATTTGTGGCCAAGAAGATAAGATGGAATTCCTTAATCCCTAGTCCCTTAGTCGGATTATCTTTTTTCACAAATAGCTCAGGAAAGAAAGAAGCTAAAAAAAAAAAAAAAGCATAAAAGTTAAACTGCTACTCATGTTTGGGCTATGAGAGTTACATACGTACGTACAGTGGCGCACCCAGAGATTTTGTTTAGGGGGGGGCTGACCTACAAATTCTGCTGAACTCGCGTTATAGTTATAACTCTCCTATAACGTCAAAATATTGTGTACCACTTGACTTGTCAATAGAACACAAGCAATGTAATGAGAAGACGAATTATTTGAACTTTTCAGTGACGTAATAACCGAGTTTAACTGTGTTTTATACTCTAACTGAAACTATTTATTTAAAAACACAATTTTTTTGGATCAAGTATTTTAGAAATAATTTAAAGACAAAAAAAAAATTAATTCATTAGTGACAATTTTCAATGCCTTTCACTTCAAACTTTCCACCGTTAGGGGGAGCTTGAGGCCCCATAACGCCCTCCGTGGGTGCGCCTATGCGTACGTACGTACAAACATCAGGAAAAAACTAGTCAAAATGGACTCGCGGTTCGTAAAATGGATCGTAGATGCATGCGTACGTGATCTATTGACATCATGCAGAAACTCGACAGAGTGCATTTAGTGATGAACAATACTTAATTTTTCATTAAAACCCGAATACCAAAATTTTAAAATTTTCAACAACAAATTAACAACTAAACTATACAATATTTTCGGTTTCAAATCATGTCTGAATTTTTCTTCTGATCAAGTTGTTGCATCATTTTAAACTCATTCCTTGAATATCTTTAAAAAATCTATTTTATTTAACGATTCCACTAGTATCTCTTCTTTGTCTAGCGATTACATAGTTTTAATTAAATAGTTTCCATTTCTTTCCTTTCTTGGCCACCAGATCACACCAACGTCTCAGTGCTTTTGACATGGTGTAAATATTACGATCTCTATTTCTCACAAGGGCCCTCTGACATTTTGTTTTACAATTTTAGATTCCCATACTTCACGATCACACGCTCAATTTGTATTTTGAACAATTTATAGACCTATGTAAAATGTTCAATGGCCTCCTCCGAAAATTCAATTTGGAGCTAACATCGATTTCTCCGTCTCTCACTTATATGGTCTCTGAGATAGTTTCCGAACACACCCCCTTCTATTAAAAAGCAGTCACGTAAAATGAGCAGCTCTAAAAGACAACATTTTGAAACGCGCATTGATTTACTCTTTCAGTTTTTCTTCAGTTCTGAACTCTTTATAAAGATTAAACTTAAGATTACTACACCTACAACCGTAAAATCTGTTCGTGGTTCCAATGTCTTTCATGCTCAAACGATACTTCTGGGGGTGCCGATTTCAGGTGCTAGGTCTCTCATCAGGAATTGGTTCAAAATTAGAAGAACCCAAGCAAAGTAGGAGTTCCTCCCACTTCCGCTTTCGCTCATCACCGTATATGGAGGATCTGGCATCTATTTACGGTTGCCAGAGGGCATAAGAAACAATAACCAGTCAGACATATAATAATATACATATTTTTATACAGGGTTCCAGAAAGGTGGTAACGGGCTTTAATTCTTTCTAATAGAGATAAGTAGTGTAGAGCAGTGTAAATTGAAAAAAATGTTTAAAATAAAGTCGGAGGTAATGCTCCAATAAGAAAAAAAATTCTCTCGTTCTTTTACAAAAAGTTACACTTTTTAAATTTGTATACGACCCCCGTACAAAAACATTCCTAATTAGAAAATGTGCCCCATAAACTAATGAGGAGATGTACCAAATTTGAACCTTTCACCATACAACGTCGCAGATATATCTTTAAAGATGATCGGGGACTATACATCATTTCGAATATAAATGTTTATTGCTAGAGTGGAACAAATATTTTCTTTCGTAATTTCTGTACGACCCCCGAAATGCGATCATTCGACGTGATTTTTTCCCTTCGAGAGCCATAGAAAGTGGTTTAAGTCAGAGTTTTATTTATTTTCATAACTCTGACACTTTAGGTATAATTCTCAAACTTAGTATGTCACCTCATGAGTGCATAAGGCACATTTTACTATTTAGGAATTTTTTTGTAGTCGTATACAAATTAAAAAAGTATAAATTTTGAAAATCATCGCGAGGAATTTTATCTTAACACAGTCTTATTTCCGAAGTTATTTTCAACATTTTTTCAATTTACACTGTCCACTTATCTCTAATAGATAAAGAATTAAATCCCGTTACCACCTTTTTGGTGCACACTGTATACCTATAAATATTTATACACATAAATATCTTAATTTTATTTCTTTTTAGTACAAATTATAAAATAATTAACAAATCCTTCTAATCTAAAACGTATTACATTCCTCTGACTTTACGCCTAACTATTTTAATCGAAAGAAACCCTGGAATTATTCGCCTCATAAAGTTTTCGAGAAAATACAAAAAAGTAATAATATTGATTCATACAGCCGAATATGAATACTTCAAGAGATGCACCCTAAAATAGAAAAGCTGAAAATGGAAGTATGCTTACAATTCATGAAGACGTTTATATGCGAATACCGGATAACGTTACTAATGCTAAACAATGTATTGACTGTCTAAAGCTTTCAGTCTTAGCACTTAAAATTCTCCGTCGCTTTCATCCTTCATGTCAGACATCGTTTTCATCTATCTTGTCTTTTCCGCCTAAACGATGAAGCTTCAGCTATTTTTCAATCTTTTGTTTTTCTGGTAGAGTTTCCCCTTTTCCCCGTCAGAGCTCATTTTGCAAGATAAATCAAGCAGAAAGTCGATACTTGCGGGGAAAAAAAAAAAAAAAAAGTTAAGGGAATTTTAAAAGTATAGAGAATGTAAATTTTTAAACGAATGTGTTCTCTCGTGATGCAAATTTGATGCTGAATAATAGTAATACTAGTTTTAAGATGTTACACAAACGTTTTTCTTTAACCCTTTGAGGTGCAACCCTTTCCCAATACTGAAAAAAGGGAAGCCGTTGCCATCGTTCGACTTAACTACCAGCAAGATGGCGGACGATCGAAACGTTCCTCGCGTGCCACAGATGCAGCTGGCTGTGCGGCACAGCCAGCTGCGTCAAAAAGAGTCTCTACATCTGTGGCACGCGATGAAAGTTTCGATCGTCCGCCATCTTGCTGGTAGTTAAGTCGAGCGATGGCAACGGCTGCCCTTTTTCCAGCATTGGGCAATCTATCAGCTGTTCTCGCATTCTTCCGTTTTTCAGAAGATGTCAGTGCTGTTGAAAATAATCGTGACCATTTTTTTACGGGAAATGACGTGCTAAAAAAAGGAAAGGATTCTCGCTGGAGCTATGACACCCGCAACTATTTTTATAGAAATCAAATCTATTCTTCGTGGCTGGCAACAGTCAAAAGTCAGAGTTTGGTGTTCCCAGAGCGAGAACACTGCGCGTTAAAGGGTTAACTTATTGAAGCGCAAGCATGTTCACATCAATACAGAAGCCCAAATGGATAGACTACCCAGAGCTGAAAAAATGCAGCTTTAGCCATCGCTCCATTTAACCACCAACAAGACGGCGGTCGATCGAATTGCCCATCTGGCGTCGCAGAGATAAAGAAGTTTTCTGACACAGCTGTCTGCGCTGCACTTTTTTAGCATTGGGACCATTGAACCATATTTTTTTGGGACCGACAGTGAAAGCGTTGAAATGAGGTAGTTTTTCACGGCACAACCACCGCGCACCAAAACGTTCAGAGAATATCAAATAATGTGACACTGGCAAAAGATTTAGGAATACTTTCCTAAAGCTGATACTTAAAAGAAACCAATTTGTAAACGTTTCTTAAAATTTTGTAACTACTCATTTTTTGTATATGCGTCTACACCGAGATTCTTTTAATACCTTATTTTAAATTTTAAGATATAAACGCCCTTATTTAGCACGTTGTGCTGAGTTACGGGATTTGATTGCCGGGGCTGGGCAAAGTTCACCAAGCCTTTCATCCCTTGAGTGGGTCGATAAAATGACAACCAAGATTGTTTGGGGACTCCGCGTAAGGTTAACCACTTGACTGAGTCTTCCGAACTTCAGAAACCACTGTCTCAAAAGAGTGGCTGGACATCTCTGGCCGTATATGATGGACGTTTCTGCGGTAATCTGAGGGCTTTGCATCTGGCTTATATGCGATCTGCCAGCATTTTTTCAGGTCGTTCCCCAGATTGTTAAACTAACAGTAAGAGCTTTATTCCCAAGTCATCATTTCTAAATGCCATGTTACATCCGCGTCATTTTTACTAGAGTTTGAAACGACATTAGGTGTCAGCTCAGGTGACGTGAAATTTCAAATTTTGTATCTGTCTTTATTTATAAAATACAGAGTTTTTTGCTAAAGTATACGAGAAAAAACATTGAAATTTTTTTGAAGAACTTTTATGTTTTCTTGAGCATACGTAATAAGTTATTTATTTTTATGAAATCAAAAATTCGGTTCCGATTCTTATAATATAGGGGTGAACATGGTAAAATCATACAAGCCGGTGCGCACCCCATGTAAACACGGCGACAGCCGCTGGAGCTTGGCAACCGTCAAGCTCCACCGACTGTAGATCTAAAGGCCTCTGTAGATCTAAAGGTCTGGAGTTTTAGGCAGTTTTTTTCCAAATGTAACGTAAATGCGCATTAGAAAATTCCTCAGAAAAATTCCTCAGCCAAATGCATTCCTCCCCTTAGACAGATAGCCCTCATGTAGCTTTGCCTTAATCACAAAATTTAATCGACAATACTTCAAGGCAAAGAGCGATTTTAAGCATGTTCTTTGTCAAAGAAGGAAAATAATTCCCCAATATTTCTTTAAAAATTTAAAAGCCTCTATTGAATAGTGAATTTGGATATATTTTAATATTAAACATACTCACTCACGCATTATATATATTTATATATAAACAGTTTTGATTGTAAAGCCTAGGTTTTTCTATACATAGATTTATGTTTAATATTTTTTATATGCCAACAAAACAGAAATAAGTTTTCACCGAATGACGACAGTAAATCACAAATAACAGACTGATCAATTAAAGACTCAAACATTACATTGTCAGAAGCAACACTGAATCTTCAATATTCTCCAAAATTCTCCTAATAAATGCACATTTCAACAAACCAAGCCTACAGACGAAAACATACTTTATGTTATTTAAAACAAAAATTATCGCTAAATCGACAGTTTAAGTTTTGTCGTACTGAATTTATTACCGTTACAGATATTTCTTTCAATTCTCTTCACTCCAAAATGTACAAAGGTAACTGAAAATGCATTTCTACCTTTCCGAAGAAGTTAAGTTATCTTTTTCAAATCGTTTTTTTAGTCATTTTAGTTGAAGTTTAATCCAACAGTTGTGCTTCAAAAATCTTCTCCTTTTCACTACATCTTTTAAGGACGTAATACTCTAGACACACGAATGGAAATGTCTTTCTCATATCATTTAAAAAAGAAACTTACACGTGTCACATATTTGAAACAACTTTTAAACATTTCTTATCTAAACAGTTACACGAGATTGAGAGAAAGTATCTTACGTAGGTATTGTATACAGTATTTTATACTTCGCAGCAAAATATTTTCTGTTCTTACGAAAAATAAATATCGTTTGGTATCTTAAAACAGCATCGAATTCAGGAGAAACAATTGAAAAGTTCGAAATGAAGATTCTGCCACATGAAACTGGCTTTCATGGTATGTGTCACGTGTGACACGAAGCTCAGTGTGTGTAAATTTCCAGTCTTAGAAAGCAGAAAAAGAACTGAATGAAGGTAGAAGAAAAATCAGTGTTCATGAGAAACGTTAAAAAAATTAAGCACAATTTGACTTTAGATGTGTTTGAAAAACATAATTACTACAGAATTAATTATATATGGTTAGAAATTGTTTTAAAGAATTAAAGGTTTAATATCAAAATAGATGAAGAAACTAACAAGAAACAATATAAGGAATACTTCAGAACATTTTTATTGTTAATAGTCAATTTTAATAAAATGCAAGTCACAATTTCGATGTCGATTAAGAGGGCTGTGCACTTACAAAAGTTTTACAGTCACATTTTGGAAGTTTGCGCCACTGTCCGATTTTCATAGATGTTCGCCTATGGCATGAACCCTCTAATCTTCACTTTTAAATGGTATATTTGTTGGGGGGGTCCTTTCAGTTTTAATTTTTGCCTGAATTAGCACTTCAGATGAGCTTGGGTGTCCTTGTTTCCCACCCAGTTTTATATTAAGTTTTACACAGATACGCTGCAATAGCTTCTCTGTGAATCCGGCTTACGGAATATGAGTTGCTTTCAGCATTTTATGCAGAATCCACGAGTTTAAAAAACGCACGAAAATGAAAGAAAATTCTAAAACAATACTTTTAGAGCTCATCTTATTCTTATATTGTCCTCGAAACGTTATCAAACGAAACGACGAAACGAAAATGACGAAACGTTATCAAACAGTTCAAACGTTACAAACGTTATCAAACAGTTTTAAGTTATGGTGAAAAAATTCACCCAATCACTTCTGTTTTAGTGAACGAGAAGAGAAATAGTATAATGGCACAATACAGCAATCAGGGGGCTGAAAAAACGTACAAAACTGCTATTTTATCGTTACAGACGAGGCACAAAACTCCACTTGCCAAAATTTAAAATAAATAGAAGGGTTTTACTGGCACGTGCAATAGGGTGAGTCGAATTTTACTTTTAAAAAAAATCAAAATCGCCTGTGGCGGGAAAAGTTGTGTATTGACATCAGTTGTCTGTAAAAAAATTTTTTTGAAATTAAAATATATTAAGCCCCCCACGCCAGGCCTTTGAAGTTTCACAAAATATGCAAAATTCAACGTTTTTCATTTATTTTTTAATTTTCTTATGTATCAATTTTTTTAACCGCCTGTGGTGGAAATGGATAAATTATAAGTCCCATCGTTTGTAATTATTTTCTTTTTTAAATTAAAACATATTAAGCCCCCCTGCCAGGCCTTTGAAGTTTCACCAGATATACAAAATTCAACGTTTTTTATTTATTTTATAATTTTTTATGTATCAAATATTTTAACCGCCTGTTATGGAAATAGTTAAATTATCAGGTTGTAACGAAAGTTTTCCGCCATATCTGCCTAAAATACTAACTTCTAACTCCTTAGATAACTGTTTTTGAACTTTCGGTACCAAACCTGCACAGTGTCACATGATACAACAATAGTACTTAAAGCTGTACTCATAATACGTTGATATTATGTAGCTGACTTTTTGCAACACAACTGGAAGTAAATGATGGTTCTAATCCTCTAGAGTGATAGTTCTATTTGAGACACCTTATACTTAATGATAACTATATTTTTTACAGATTTCACAACACAGTGTTATAAAGTAAGCCTCTTTCTTTCAAATGCCAAAAATCGTTTGACAAAATAGGAGCAAATACGCCAACGCGAACTGTGTGCTGACGAAGTTTGCGGTGGCGGGAAACTTTCGTTACAACCTAATAGAAGTCCCTTCGTTTGTAAAAAAAAATTGTTTTGATATCATGTCATATTTAAAGTACCCTCCCCCCCCCATAGATACGAAAATTGCATAATTTTTGCTACTTTTTTATAAAGCGGCTGTTTTTGTACCATTTTCTCGAAATGATTTTATTCAGTTTATTTTGAATAGTATTGGTAGATACTACATTGTGAGACATGCTGAATATTTTGTTTATTCTATCCCTTGTGAGATTATTGATTGCTCAAGATACCTATGGGGGTGCCGATTCCTGGGGGTTTTCTTCCCCAGTTTTCAAATGGGTATGATCTTGTCACAGAATTTTTGAAGGACCAGAGATCTCCGAGAAAAATGTATATGGGTAATTTGGGTGCTAAAAATACTAGAGTGTTAAAACTTAGAGTAGCAAGGAAAATGAGAGAAGCTGAACGAGTTAATAAAAAAAAAAACTCTGAATTTCAATCATCAGAAAGTATTTTGGATGGTAGCATCACTTCGGAAGGGGAAGATAATTTTGATTCTGATGAGGATTTTAAGCCCGTTGCCGGATCGTCAAAAGAAGTGAGCAGTTCGAAAAAGACATTTTTATTACCAGCATTAGATAGATCAGGAATTCCGAGTAGAAAAGGTGCAAGGATAGCAAATGCTACACTTGAAGATCTTGGCTTGATAACGAAGACGATACTCTGATATGGTCATCGATAAATGCAAAATAAACCGTCAAAGGAAGAAAATTCGCCTGGACTTGCAAAATAATTTAACAGAAAACATGACAGCTTTGCAGGCATTCTACTTCGATGGAAGAAAGGATCGAACCTTAGCAATTGTAAAAGAAGGGGGCATTTCGCACAGAAGAATCAGTGTGGAAGAGCATATAGTATTATTGCAAGAGCCAGGAAGCAATTTCCTCGGTCATGTATCACCAAAAAACGGGAAAGCTAGTGAAATATTGTCTAGCATTTTAGATTATTTGAGGATAAATCAGATATCTACCGTGGATTTACTTGCAATAGGATCAGATGGAACAGCAGTGAATACTGGTGCTAAAGGGGGTGTGATACACCTGCTTGAGTTGCATGTAAGAAGGCAGTTGCAATGGCTCACATGTCAGTTGCATGCCAATGAGTTACCTTTACGTCATTAAGTGCGGTATTTAGATGGAAACACTACAGACCCCTTTACATATTGTGGTCCTGTAGGGAAACTTCTAGTCTCATCTTAAAAACTACAGTTGTGAAATTTAAACAAATCACTGTTGATCTGCCCACAGTAGATGTAAATGGACTTAGTACTGACCAAAAATATTTGTATCAAATCTGCCATGCTATATCATCGGGATATTGTCCAAAAGCATTGTCAAACAAATTACATGGAAAACTTTCTCATGCCAGATGGCTTACAACGGCAAATAGAGCGCTTCTTCTGTATATTGGTACAGAAAAATCATTACTCGAAATAGAAACTATCGCTGAATATATTGTAAAAGTGTACGCAAAAGTTTGGTTTCTTATTAAAACTGAATCTTCATGCACAGCCGGTGCACAACATCTTTGGGAAATTATACACTACTCAAGATACCTGAGCGATGAGCTGAAATCAGTACTGGATCCTGTAATCCAAAGAAATGGCTTCTATGGTCACCCTGAAAACCTATTGATTGCCATGATCAACGACAAACGATCGTTTGTGAGGAAATTAGGCTTCAGAAGAATACTGAAGGCCCTAACACTTCCTCAGGAAACTATTCGTGATTTTTGTCATTCCACCTCTCAATTTTCATGCAAATGACTATGCAGAATTGATAAATTGGCAGAATTGCTTACTTACAGAGCCTCCACAGACTAAACATGTATCAAATGCAGAGCTTGAGAAAAGGGCCAAAACGGGGGACGTTATTGAAAGTAATCTATGGAATCTCCCGTGCCATACACAAGCTGTCGAAAGGGCAGTCAAGTTAGTCACAGAAGCATCGTCATCTGTCTGTGGAGCAGAAAATCGTGATGGGTTTATTCGCACAACATTGATGTCCCGAAAGCTGATGCCAAACTTTGAAAATAAGGCACAATATACAGTGTAAGACTGATGCTATAAAAAAAAAACTATTTCACAAAAAGCTGTGCCCACATACTTAGGTACTTTATCCGTTGGAACTTTAATTTTGATCCTAAAAAATCCTACCGTGCTATTATAGATATAAAATAGCTTAATGAAGAATTTAATTTTTAATAGTACTTTTAGTAAAAATTCTGTTGCGAAAGGTCAAAATACCGAAATATTCGAAATGGTAATACAAATTTCACCAGCCCATCAGAGGGCTTTAATATTAAACGATATGTATATATATATTTTTTTTCACAAACAAAGGGTCTTAAAATTTAACTATTTCCATAACAGGCGGTTAAAATATTTGATACATAAAAAATTAAAAAATAAATAAAAAACGTTGAATTTTGCATATCTGGTGAAACTTCAAAGGCCTGGCAGGGGGGCTTAATATGTTTTAATTTAAAAAAGAAACAAATTACAAAAGAAGGGACTTATAATTTATTCGTTTCCACCACAGGCGGTTAAAAAAATTGATACATAAGAAAATTAAAAAATAAATGAAAAACGTTGAATTTTGCATATTTGGTGAAACTTCAAAGGCCTGGCGGGGGGCTTAATATATTTTAATTTCAATTTTTTTTTTTTTTTACAGACAACTGGTGTCAATACACAACTTTTCCCGCCACAGGCGATTTTGATTTGAAAAAAAAGTAAAATTCGACCCACCCTAACGTGCAACATGTGCCCTTGGTGCCGTGAAGGGTTAATAGCTCATGAAACAGTGAAAACTATTAATGTAGAAAATGTATGAATTACAGTTTTGAAATCCGAATCTTTTTCCCAAAATTTTACTAGATCAGAATAATTTTTAGACAGTTGACAGTAGCACTGGAACAGCCTTTATTGAAACAGTTTTGTTAATTTGTCCTGAAGTGGAACTCTGATTTTAAAGTTTGTCACAACAAATTTACTTTATTAAAATATAAAAATTCATTATCTGCTTACAGTGTACACGTTTCATTTCATTAATAGATTTTTTTGCTTTTTATAAGAGCGCTATAAAAGAAAGAGCATTATTTGTGTACAAGCAATATAATGAACCGGAAAAAAAATCACGCTAAAAACATCGCTTAAAAATAGCTTTTTAGCACACTTATCTTATTTGAAACTACATTACGAATAATTACTTAGTTCGTTAATTGCACCGTTGGAATCTACGTTCAAATAGCAACGTCACAGCATGTGACAAAATTTAAAAAATATATAAGAAAGAAATCTGAATAAAGTTGCTTTTGAAATATAAAACGAAAAAAACCTGTTCTGTACACTAACCCAATTTGCAACTTCTTGAAAAGAAATTTAAGTTTCGTTACCTGAAATAATCCAATACGTTATTTTTTTTCTGAATATTGTTAGATTCTGAGAATGAAAAAACAGACTATTTTGCATTCATTTTTACCGTTTTAATTCTACCTTTAAACAAAAAAACTACTAAATTCAAAATATCTTATTTCAGGAGAATAGCTCGGTAGGAGAATAATTTACGTTCATTTACATCAACGCCATGAAACTTTTTTAAAGCTTTAATAGCTAAGAGAGAGAATTTAATAACGTGGAGATTTCTTTTTGTGTGAGAAACACGTTACAAAAACATGTTACGTAAATAGCGTTAAGTAAAATTCAAATTCCGATCAGAAAACTTGAGTTTTGAAATCGGTTATTTAAGACTTTTTTTGCATTCGAACATCTCGGCTATAAGCGATGGAAATCGGCTTTGAATCATAAAATAAATGGAACTAGGTTTTGAAAGAGCAATTCTCTCTATTTTAGCTGCAGATGCGACTGGAAAATTTTTGAAATCGCCTTAAAAGCAGAGTACCAATTCTATAATGTGTCACTCATTCTTAAAATAACTGTAAACGTGAAAATCGGACCCTGAAGCGTAAACAAACGCTGACTAAAGAATTTTTTTTTGCCATGACTGACTCGAGGGTGAATTGACTCTTTCACAGTTTCAGCTTTCTTTGCAAATTCGTCAAGCACTGTAATTGATTGAAAAGTGTGAACATCCACTTTATGAGTACATTGAGTACATAGGTATCTGTGAATATAAATAATCTGGTAGTTATGCGTAATTGTCGGTAATTATGCCCAATCACCAGCTTCATTTAGACAATTCGATAAAGGAATGGATATTCATAAAATTTACCAGTTACTTTTAGGTTAGAAAAGGACTATTGGTAGTTTTAAATTACAAGATAAAAACCAAAAGTTCGAATTTTTCTGAAAGGAATGCTTGAAATTAGGTCGGAAAGTCCGAGAACCGTTCATTTTTTTAAGATCGACAGAAAAAAGGGTAAAATGTGCGGGTTCCTAAAACCGAATACAAATTACTAATGAACTCCAGTAAGTAGGACAAGGAGAGAAGTGATCTCTTTACTGACTGCAGAACTGACTTATCACAAGTCAGTTCTGACTATTGATCGATCCAGAAGAAAAACTAGATAGAATGCGAAATTGGCGCCAACACAGAAGTGCAGCCGTTGCCATCATTAACTACCTGCAACAGGTTGGTTGATCGAATGCACATATCTAGCTGTCTTAGAGAAGCTGTTTGGCTCCGTGTCATGCGATTGGCGTCTATTTCAACAGCCAATGCTGCTGGTAATTAAATCAAGTGACGGCGAAGGCTGCACTCTTTGAGCATTGGATAGTCCATTCAATTGTTCTATATCGATAGCTCTGTTCAACTAATTGATGGTATGATTCATGTGATGGAGATGTCTTAAATATCCATGAGTCTTCAATACGAAATTAATAAAGTGGCGATTTGTTTAACTTCTCATGAGTGTAGACATTTGCCAAATCCGTGGATTTTTTTCTGCTGATAATGAAGGTTTTGAAATTCGGATGAATACGGAAGAAAAATATTTCTTCTTGTGTGTTGCTTGTTTGCAAGTTTCATTTTTTTTTTTGCTTAGACTTATTTTATAAATTTTAAGATGCAGAGCAATTGAGACAACAGACTTCCAGTAGAAGGCACTGAAACCACTTATTCTCAAGCCCAGAAGATAAAATTTAAGTAACTTTTTGTTCTGTAAACTAATTTTCTGCATAAACTCATTCAAAAAGATATTCGAATGCAAGGCTATTTGCCTAACTTGGTTTTGCTAATTAGTTATAATTTGACTTTGTAATTAACTGCTTAACTAAAATTCACAGTTACTCCCAGTATCAATTTATTATAGTGATTTTTTTGGGTCGCATAAAAACCTTTTATTTGTGAAACCAATGTAGGAAGTTTATTTTAGAACTTTTTTTCTTTAACAGTTTTATTTTCAATACAATAAAATTATTGGCATCTGTAAAAACGTCTCTAAGGAAAAAATAGGTAAGAAATAAATGTAAATAAATGTCCTAAACTATTAAATATACTTCAAGCCGCATAAAATTTTTTTTTTTAATTTTCCAATTTATATAAATATACTAAATAAATAGTAAGACTTTTCTTACTTTGCTCTTTAAATTTTACTTTGAATATTTTTTGAAAGAATGTGCTTTAAATATATTAACAGTAAAATAGATAATCTTGTTACAAATTAAAAATCGGTTTGCATTACAGTGAGATACAAAGTGAATTGTGATTCAAGAATTCATGAAAGGAATATCTACGATTACATTTCTCGGTTTAATTAAAACGCTCCAAAACTTAGAAAATCTCTAAGCGATCCAGTTCCCAGAAACTTGAGGCTAGAACTTAATTAAAAGATAGATTTCCTTCTGGGAAAAATGCTGCTGTGCAAGAAGTATGCATACAAGCATTCACGCATATTTGACATATTTGACATTGGCTTGCGATTTACTTACTTGTGACTTTCAAATGAAATGCTTGAATCAGATATAATTCACCGAGTAGTTTTTCAATTTCCATTTAAATATTTCTTCTTAGGAAAGAAGTATTACATGTAAAACTAATCAAAATCGAGATATGGTTTAATCCCTCTAGGAAATAAAATAATTACTTTCAATAAGATGTATCTATTTTAATTAAGTGACATTTCAAATCTTTATTTCAAGCAGTCGCATTTATTAAAACGTAATCTCTTTTCAAAAACACTCTTTTTTGGGGGTGGGGTAAAAGCTTGTACCAAAGAAATACCATTGTATTGAGAACGTGCGGCGAGAGCCGGTTTAGAACCCGAGAACTCTGGGTGGTAGAATGCGACGCAATCCAGCCGAGCCAAAAGGTACCCATTTGACCGGCCTTCAATCGTGGGGTGTTGTGTGTGCGCGGCGATCTAACACTATACAAAGGGGGGGGGCATTAATATTCCGTTTTAATTTTAGAAGCGCCTTAATAAGTTTCCCTGAAAACCAGAAATCATACTTCGTAGGTAAGGGATGGGGGGCGATCTCAAGATTCACCCCTTACTCACAGCCTTATTTGTTGGAACATCTTCTAATTCCTGCTAAGTATATTTATTTAAATCATGAGGCAGAAATTTCACATAAAGAACACGCGGCTGTCGATCAAACGGTCCGGAGTTTTAGGCTGTTGTCTACAGAATTAACGCGAATACACATTATAGTCCCTTAACCTTTAAATGTATTAATTTTATGCACGTTCGTAGGGGATCACATGACAGCAACGAGTGTAAGCTAAATTTCCTGTATCAGTTTTATGAATAACTAATTAATTTCTCGAAAAACACGCAGTTAAAAAAACTGAAGCTTATCATTCACGACATGAATAGTTTATGATTAAAAATGTATTTTATATGTGGAATCCACGTAAGAAATTAGAATTGTACTCGTATACTTTTGGTCCGATCGCGAACGTGCTTTAAACATACGATGCAGATCTACATTGCTACGAATTCAAGTGTTGAGTCCTCCGCTCAAGGTCCCCCCCCCCCTCTTTATGGGCAGATACCCCTCATGCAGGTTTACTTTTAAACACATTTTAGAAACTTCACGATAAAATATCACAAAAACGCCCATCTATGTGTTGTTATTCAGCTGTCCTTCCTTCTAAAACAAAGTTGTTGCATGCATAGTATTCGAGGAAAAATATGAAACCGTTCAACCGTCAGAAAAACAAAAATGCTTGAATACTTGCTGCAGTAATTAATGCAATCCAACTCCATTTATCATTTGTTATTCCGAGTGTCCCGTAACTTCGTGTGTAAACTTGAAGGGAATGTAGAGATCATCGTTAGGAATCAATTTCACATAGGAAAGCATGGGCCAAGGCCAATAAATGGGTGGCGCTATACGCGATCTCTCAACCTTGGCGCATCTGACTTTCTGTATATCATAGCTGGCAACGTTTGGGCTTTTTTTCCCGGACGAGTATATACTATTAATTGGCTTTTTTCAGTGACCAGATGTTTAAATTAATCCAAAATTTTAATAAAAAATAAAACTGTTTGAAAGTCGCCGTAGATTATCTTCCGAATAAAGCGTGTAAACTGCCAGCTATGATAATGAGAAAGCCACACGTGCTGACCTTGAGAGCTAGCGTACAGGGCCCCCTATCGATTTCCGCCCATGCATTCCTGTGTAATTATGGTACCTAGAGATATTAGCTACCTCGCCTCCAAGTTTGTACACGAAGTTCAGGGACACCTGTTAGACAGTTTTAACTGATTAAACCATTGAGGAACGACAAAATTGAACCAGCAAGAAGACGGGAATCAGTACAATTATTGTAGATTCTAAATTAATTAATTAAAATTATTTTATTTTAAATTAATTAAATTCTTGTTGATTTTAAATATTAAGATGGTCTTATGCGTTTAACTTAAAAATGGCTAAGTTGGGAGGTGAAGATAAAGCTTTTGCAGAACTTGTGTGATCGCATAGCTCGTGAACACTACGTATGCAATACCAAAAACGTCGCACTTTAAAAGTGTTATGTGCGTGAAACAGGTGTGATAACACAGAAAGCGAACCTGGCGATAGAACTGATAGCTAGAAAGAATGGACGCCAAATAAATTGCCAGATTGAAAAAATGAAAAGATCGTTAAGTGTTAACTCAAGTTTACCAAAACTTAATGCGAGTCGCCAAGGGAAGATACATAGTCAAAGAGAAGTTGTAACAGAAGAAATATTATTGAAACCCCGTGGAAACGAGATGAAAATAAAGGATTCCTCAGACAGAAAAACGTCTGCTAAATACATTGCAAAAGTTAAAGCCAAAGTAATTTAAGAAACAGAATTAAAATAGCGTAACGGAGAGAGAAGGAAATTTAAAAATGGCAAAGAATATTAAATTTAGGACAGGGAAAGAAAAATCAAAATTAATTATAAATATGTTGTTAACTGCATCACACGCAAGACTCACAAATGAATGGAATGATGAAAATATTCCTCCGTTCATGATAGTAGACATAAGATGTAATGTTTATAAGATGCAAGATATCTCAAAAAAAATAATTCAACACGTCCCTGGTGAATATCGATAATTTTTTAAAACATCCTTCAACCTTAACTCAAATTCAAAGTGATGAAGACTGACAATCACCATGTAGTCCTTTCCATTTGATTCTGGGAAACTAAGTAAACTTAAAAATGACCTAAGATTTATAAATTTTCCGCTAAATGCCCCTTCCGGCTTTATTTTAATAAAATTATCATTTGTATTTTAACGTTTTTCAGTTCCTTTTCTTCACCTATGAATCAATAGCTGTTGTCTATGACTACAGAAGGCCGTTCCCTTTTAGGTTTATACCCCTAACAATAATTTCGATACTGTTCGAAAATAAATTTTACGATTAAATAGAAAAAGGAAATAACTCCTGGACTTTTAATTCTAAAAAGGGGGTTCAATAAAGGCGAAAACTCATTTACATGCTTGTAATAATGTTGTTATCAATGTTCCGCATCATTTACTAACTGTGAAGGTTTGATTTAGAACAAAAATAAAAAGACGAAAGATTTTGTTTTGTGGTTTTCTAGAAATAAAGGTAGATTGACTTATTCCTTTTCTTTCCCACAGGATCAATTGCATCAGGAGGTTGAAAACTGAAAAACTAAACATAAATGGTACATTGTAATGATATGCGTTTAGATAGCCGTGACTGTTATATCTCTTTTGATCCCATTTACATAAAATAGGAAGATAACACATAAATACACCAATTTTTATAATCATTAAATGCATAATGCTGGTTGGAGATATCAACTTTGCATTGTAGAATGGAACTGTGTGAAAGAAGCGTAAAAAATTGATAATTTCACAAATCAAAGTGACAATTTTTTAAAAACTTTGAAATTACTTTGTAAATATGAGTAAGAATAAGAGTCCTCAGTATTACAGCATCCTTTTCAAACCCCTCGCACACACAATTTCAGAGATATTTTTTTTTCAATATATTTTTTTGAGCTAAGTACCGTTACATAACGTCTTTTCGACGAGCTAACTTACATGCCAGAAACTATGATTTACATTACTCTTTTTAAAATTCATAATGCACTTTCACAAATTCGTGCCCCGGGAGAGTATGAAAGGCTCAAGACGTCATTAGCTCACAGCTTTAAACAAGAACAAAATTTATCAAGGATAAAAAAAGATGCCTATAGGCAAAATACTTTTTCTATCGTCAAGTGCGGAAAAGAACATTATAATTTTAATGCACAGTTTGAAAATTATCACCAAAGAGATGAATATAGAAAGTATTTTATGTTTATTCTTGCCGAAGGCTGAAAACGTGATTTAAAAACATATTACCCTATCTGCCAAAATGCGATAGCTTTGAGACTGATTAGTGTAGTAATGAGTTAAACTGCAAAAAAGACATTTGCTAGAATTGCAAATTGTGGCCAGAATTAAAATCATAGACAGAATAAAGATGTAAGATGCGACTATAAAATGTTGGAATATATATAACACGGTAACCCCCAAGCACGACGCAACAAAAACATTTTACAATTGGGAATGTTTTCTACGAGGACCCTATGAAACTGAAACTTTGTATTATTTAATCTCCTGAAAATTTTAATCGTACCGTAAAATTATGTAACTTTTTCACTTAACCGTCTTTTATTGTATATATTTACGATCAATATTTATGGAATAGAAGTGTATGTCACTTTTTTTGGACATCCTGTATATGTATATCAAGTAACTTAAAGGAAGTAGTCCGTGAAAATAAAGGAAGTAGTCTTGAATTCCTATATTTTCACGAAACTATAAGAATCTTCCGATAAATTTAGTAGATAATCTATATTTCTTCATAATATTATTACCTAAAAAGCCTAATATGAATCGTATTTTAAAAAGAGACACTGAAGCATAGGGACGGTCGCGAGACGAGACAGATTTACAGCTTTTTTGCGAGACGAGACACACATTTTTAACGTTACGATATAGGGATTTTTGCGAGACGAGAAAGGCTATTTCGCGAAACGCTTATTTTTCGTCTCGCGTCCATCCCTAACTCAAGCACACATTTTTCCAAGACCTATAATTTCTGAATTTCAACCAATTGTTGATTTCAGGAATAGCAATGATTCTATTGTTTATTTCACTATACAAGAAAAGTTTTTCAAAGTTATTACTATAACCAGGTGAAAATAATATCAGAGGGAGTATTAGGATTTCGAAAAAAATCACATTACAGAGGGTGTTTACACATTTTTAGAACTATTTTGAGGTCATTTAATTGAGATTTAAGTAAAGACTTCTTTTAAATGTTCCGTGTGATAGTTCTTTTGTGGATAGCAAGTCTTTATCATGATTTCCAAGAATTAGGTTAAAAGGAGTTAAAGGATTTTTCATAAAATTTCTAAGGCTATTGAATTCGATCCCTCTTTTATAATTTTCCTGAGTCCAACGGGAACATCTTGGGGTTTTTCTTTAAAAAGAATTCCATAGACGAAAGGCACAATAGTCCACAGAAGAAACGCCAGGGGACTTTACAGGAGTATGTTGAGAAGGAATACATGCAATACCTGGATGTCTTATTTTTTCAAGGAACTCGGTGGTACTTTTGGAAGTATTGTGGCTTTGTCGAAGTATGGTGGCAATGAAGTTTCCCTTTTTGAAAGTCACAGAGATAAAGAAATGGAATTTCTTCTGTAAATATTGGACTTAAACTTTCTTTTGTCAGTGCATTGAGTTGATTTTTACATTTGTCACCCACTCTCCTTGTTTTTAATTTCCAAATATAAAACCTTGTGACAATCAAACCTTTTACTAAAACTTTCTTTGCAATGATGGAACGAGGTCTGTACATTTTTTTCTCTTCGTTTTCTGTAACAAATAGATCTTCTTTTTGTTGCAGTCACTGAGTTGAACTCATGATCTACAAGAATCGCAATATATTTCAATTTACCTTGGTCCCCCCCTCCCCCGTCCCCCCCCCTCCCCCCCCCCCCCCCACTTGTGAACTCGCCCTTTCCCAGTCCACTTTACTTACCTCATGATTGCTACAAGGATTATCTCGCAGTGGTATCTGGTTCAATTTACGGAGTCCTCATTACAAGTTAGTTTTCCGCGTTTTGCATAAGGGCTTTTCTACAAAGTATTCCGCGTTGAACCACATGCCTCCTCAAAAGCTCATGATCATTGTTTAGCTTTTTAAAGTTGAACTGTTTCTTTTAGTCCAATTGAAAATTTTACAATTGTTTGCCTTGTCTGGTTCGGTAGATTTTATTCCCTTCTCTTAAATATAAGTGTGTGATTGTTCCACAATGTGATATGTGTTCCACGGGTATTTGTTTTGGAATTTTTTTTGTATTATTGCTACAGATCGATGAATTTATAAATTTTACAATAGATTTCTGCGTCGGTGGATTTATTCCTGTTACCAGTGATTTCACTACAGAAATATTTGAAACACTATTTACTTTTATCTGGTATTTGTTTGGAATTTTTTACCATCTACATAGCGACTTTGGAAATGCGAAAGATTAATCAAAATCGGTGTCTCTTAATTTTGCGAAAAGTCTTTCTATCACGGAAATCACAATGCAGACTTATTGTCCAGACAAAGGGCTGTCACATTGAACATTAAAAAAGGTCTTTATATTTTAAACATCAACTATATGACTTCAAATCGTTCTAAAGATAGTGTAAACACTGTCCCTAATTTTTTAGAGTTTCGAAATTCAATGGGGGAAAATTTAACACTGTGGTGCAGTTCTCATCACTTATTTTTAATTATTTTTGTTTGGCTTTTCTATTCTAAATTTAATATATTGCAGCATTTTTTAAATATCAAAATTAGTCCCTTTTAAAAGATTTTTCAGTTTTTCTGTTACATTAATATATTTTGCTAAATGCGTCAGTCTTGCTCTAAAAATAACTTCACTGCCCGACGTTTTCATGTCCGTTATATGCATTACTTAGCGTTACCTTCTGATTAAGAACATTTCATCTTGGATGGTTTGTTTATTACCACATATGGTAACAAATCAAATAAATAACATTGGCTTTCATTTTGGGTTGCAATTTAGCTGTTACATTATTCCATCCTTTTTGGCGCGTCTGTTTTTTTTAATTCTTTCTATTTGATACCGCTACTGGACAATAGCGCCAGTGATAAACGGATGTGTCGTTGGCGTTTTATTTGGCGTCCTTTTAATGTTCCTGCATCTGTTCTCGCCAATTTGGCTTCATGGGCATTTCGCGTTTCTCGAAAGCTTCAATTTTGGATGCTGATCTATAAGTACGTTAATTACTGCCTCTTACCTGGCCACCAGCCAACAATATGCATCAATAGTTAATTAATTTCTTTGCTTTAAATAAAAACATTTAAAGTAATATTTGTCTCATAAATTGCTCCGTTCCTGTGTATTGCGATGTTTTGTACTACAACTACTAATTATGATCACACAGAAGTAATTTAATAATATTTTTACTCTATCTCAACCGCTTCATAAACACCTTTTAACGAAACTACTATTTCTTAATAGAAACTGCTATCATTTCGAGTAAGTAGGGCTACAAAATTACGACTTAAATTATGTTTTAGCTAAGAGGAATATATATCATTGATTATTTTCCCTTTAAATTAAAAAGGATTAAATTTTCGGCAGTAGGTTTCGTTAGAAGGCTGCGAAACGAAAGTGTGTTTTAAATATGTGTAAATTTACGTTCAATTATTTAGTTTTTGACATTCTCCAAGAAAGTTGAAAAGTGTTTATGAATGCTTATTGTATGTTCAACCGTGCTGCAACTTCCGCAAATGTGCAACGATTATTACGAAGTTTATGTAGGTTATTTCTGTTTTCTGTGACATGTATTCTATTGGAAATGTGTTTGTGGCATTTATAGTTCTTTAACAGAAGCGCCCAAAAGAATTCCAATACATGCGCTCGATGGCATGCTGTTAACCTTTAACGCGCAGTGATCCCTCTGGAACACCAACTCTGCGTTTGACTGCTGCACTCACGGAATGAATGATTTCTAAAAATAGTGCGGTGACATAGCTCACGAGATTCTTTACGTTTAGCACGTCATTCCGTAAAAAAGGTCACGATTATTTTAACAGCACTGACATCTGCTGAAAATGAAGTACGCGAGACAGTGGATAGATTTCCAATGCTGAAAAAGGGCAGCCGTGCATCGCTCGACTTAATACAGCAGATGCGACGTCGAAACGTCATGCGTGCACATACTAGACCTTTTTGACGCAGCTGCTGTGCGGCTGCCTTTTTCAGCAATGGAAAGGTTGCGCCTCAAAGGGTTAAAGTGCATTTTAGAGATATTCGTTTATTTCATAAAAAAAAAAAAAGTGATTTATGTTATTACGGATTACACAATAAAGCTCCCCATCCAAAAGAGTGTCGTAGCATTTATGGATTGTCTACAAGAGAGCTCAAAACAATTTCAACACATTATGATCTGTAAAATTTTTGCAATTTATTTCTGCGTCGGCGAATTTATTCCCGTTACCACCGATTTCACTATAGAAATATTTGAAACAGTACGTACACTTATCGGGTATTTATTTGGAATTTTCTCCCATTTACAATACGACTTTGGAGATGTAAAGATTAATCGAAATCAATGTCTCTCTAAATTTTACAAAAAGTCCTAACACGGAAAAATCGCAATGTAGAGTTATTTTCCGACTACACAGACTTGTTGTAGTTGAGAGATTAATCAATTTCAAATACAACAATAAAACACGCATATAAATTTTTATAACATCTTTCTCTTCAAGAAAACGATGAAAATAGCATTTTAAGTTTTTCTTAGAGGGTCTCAGAGTTACATTGGTAGTAATACAACTTTTTCGAGGTTATATCACAAAATTTCGCTAAATTTCACGACGATGCATCGCCATGTTTGGGAAAAAGAAGACAGTTCTGTTGGAAAGTTTTTTTTTGCATAATTCATGCATTTGGCGTAACTTATATTTGTTTCTTTTACATTTCATGCTCAAAATATCTGAAGAGTTTAGTAGTTTTGTGCTTGCTTAATTTTAATAAATTTGCGTAAATTATAAATACATGTTAATATAAAACAATCATAATATAAATTAACAATTATGAGCTTTGATAACCTCCATCGCAGTTCAACCAAGTTACCTTACACTTCATCCAGCATTCCTTAAAATATCAGTAACGCAACTGTTGCTGGCTTACTTCCCCATAAAACAACTACTTGGGGTGAATATTTAATGAAATAACTCTGTCCAATATCATAATCCTATTCCTCCGAATATAAAAAATCCCAGCAGTGCTATAGAAGAATGCAATATGGTGAAAGAGTTATTTGAAAATGGGCATTTGCAATAACGTCCCGAGCTTTTACTGGGCGCGGATGGAAAGATTAGAGAAGGAGACAGTGCGAGCGTTTGCGAAATTGGAAGATCGTGTTTTACGATGGGATACGCGAATAAACATTTATTAAATTTGATCTGTATTGCATTTTCTGAGGTTCAGTAAATAATGGAGTAAATCCGCGACATAAAGCAAGATGAACTTGTTTCAAAATACCCTTCAGTTAATGTGACGTACCATATACCGATAGTATGATGCATTTTATAATATACAGGGCGCGAAGTTTTAAGTCAGGTTCATTAAAATTAACTTGTGAACGAATTACATTACTACGAGGTTAACTGACGAGTTATGGATAATGTCACAAAACGGTTATGTGCTTCCACGTGGGAGTAATCGCACCAACCGTAGTGGAAAATTAATGAAATTATTGTCCCTATCTCAAATGCCATGAGCCGATGCGGAAACATAATTAGGAAAGGGGCAGATTATTCGTGGTTTTAGTGTAAAATGAGGTTTCACAATCAAAGGCTATTTCCATGCAATTCTCGATTTGAATCATTGCATATCATAATGGTCTGGTCTTCTATCCATAGGCATCCCCATGGTCGAGTGGATATGACTCTGAATATGGAAGATGGCTGAATTGTGAAGATCCAGGGTTCTGGTCTACCCCATAACTGTCAGCCTAATGGTTTGGTGGAAGAATCTGTATCTCCCCCCCCTCCGGTTGCACTTAGTTCGGGTTACCGAGAAAGCACTATTTAAGCAAGAGTTTGCAGAAAACTACATACAACCATTAATATATGCTGCAAATTATAAAACATTTATTTTCTGAAATTTATGTTACAGTGGTTTTTTGTACATTAACTTTAGAGTGGAGTCATCACATGAGAGCCACTCTTTTTTGAGAATGACTCATTCATTAGACATACTAGTTACTTATTATTTCAAGTGATTTAGAATCAAGAGCATCAGCACTTGAAGTCTGAATAGTTTTATAATTTTAAATAACTAGGAACAACGTTAAAAGTAATAAGTGTTATAACATTACGTAAATAACAAAAAATACGGGTTAGATGAAATACATTACATTGCATGAGTTAACAATTGTTTATGAAGTACGCAAATACCTAGGGATTCACAAAAGAAATACTGTGCTGAAATTACATCAAATGTATCACTTCAGTTTATGCAGAGTCTAGAGAACATTTGTCTAAGCAAACTGATCTTTCATTATATTTTTTTAACAGCTGTATGTAACACATGCTAAGACGTATCCGAATGAAATTCTGTAATAAACATCAATAAATGATTTTTACAATGAGTGGCACAAATGGATTTAAAACAATGCCATGAAATAAATAGCATAAAATGCATTAAAAAGTGTTTTCTGGGGGCAGTTACCGATGTAGCGGATAACTCATGTCCAGTAACTCACTGTTAAGTTAAAAAAAAAAAAAAAAAAACGCGAAACGTCATGGAGTCGTAAGGTTTGGTTGCAATCCTCATGGCGGTCCACAATTCTTGAAAACATTCCGTCTTTTCCGCTTAGGAGGCTGCCTGCAAAACAAAAGAAACGAGAAGTTTAGCTATGGACATTTAATAAAAGTAACCAGAGTGTCTTAGGCGAAAACTGTTCAGCGTTACCTTCGCCACACTTCAAGCAATCCTGAGTTTGAAGTGTGGCATAGGCCGAACGCGCAGTTGGGAGTGGCGTAGGTCTCGCAGCCGAAAGGTTGCGAGTTCGATCCTGGGATCAACCAAAGACCGCCTAACGACGGGTAGTGCTACCACCTATCGGATCCTGAATGAGGTAGAAATGAACAGTTTGGGAGTCTGTGGTAGAAATGAACACACCTGGCAGGCACTGCCGCTTTCGATCTAGTTTGGATTTGGGGTTGGTACAAAATGCTATAAAGAAGAGGTGCCGAAGCCCCCCCAATCCATGAAAACAAGACAGAACAGAACAGAAGTGTGACATTCCCTCCAAATGCAAGGAACTCTTGGGCAGCATTCTGGACCTTAGCACTGAAGTGACGTCAAGAAGTGCGGTTTCGATGTGTACGAGAAGACACAGAATTTTACCAGAGTGGCATCTTCGAACTCATTGCACGCTACGACAAATGGCCCAATGTCGTGGTTGACTGTTCGGAAAAATTCAAGGTGGATTGTTCATGATGCCATGGTGTCATTTTATTTCTCTTTTTTCTGGCAATAAAATTTTTGTGTGAAGAAGGGGGAAAAATCGGAATCAAAAAAACTTACTTTCGGAACGACCCTCTCACGACTTCCAAAAGCCTTACACCTTGCTAATATGAAAGGCAATCGGTTAATGTAAGCAAACTCCATTTCTGGAAAAAACATTTTATTTTAAAGTAATTTGTTGAAAATATTGGTATTATAAAATTCTGCCTCAAATAGGTAATAATTATATTTTTGCCGCTGGATTATGCTAGATGAAAATGCCATAGCTCCTGTAATAATAATAATAAATGTCCTAAAGATATTTTGTTATAAATATACTCTTCATTAATTGGAAATACATTGAAAAGTTTAGCATTGCTTTTACTTGAGCCCCTGAACGCAACAGCCCGTGTCTGACACTGGCGAAAGTCACAAATTTGCACATGCCCATGTCTCACACGGGCAGTCTTGTATCTCGCGGTATTTTATTTCTAATGCCCGTTTGAGATCCGTTCTAGTAAAAGTAGATAGACTAGATTATAATTAAACTTATTTACCATAGATGGCATCACTACGCAGCATTTTTCTTTTGTAAACCACGTGATGCATTTTGATGATACCTATATATTTATTTTCTGTCCCACCCAAAAGAAAAAAAAATACTCGTGCTTTAAGGGGTTAACAATGAAACTTATTTTTAAAAATACAATCGAGTGCTATTTATATGCGTTTTTAAAAATATTTGTCTAATATTCCCCATATTTACTTGCCTTTAATAAAAATCAATAAAATCTTACTTTTATAACTTTTTGAAATTTTTTTTTTTTTGGATACCTTTTTGATGATACCTATATATTTATTTTCTGTCCCACCCAAAAGAAAAAAAAAATCTAAATCAGAAGTGTGACATTCCCTCCAAATGCAAGGAACTCTTGAGCAGCATTCTCGACCTTAGCACTGAAGTGACGTCAATAAGTGCGGTTTCGATGCGTACGAGAAGACACAGAATTTTACCAGAGTGGTATCTTCGAACTGATTGCACGCTATACTTCTCATCTAAAAATAAGTATATTACATCTCAGAAAAGTGAATGCATTTCTGAAGAATCTTAGTAGAAAACTAAGTTTCTAGAGAACTATTTATGAACAAGCTGAAGTACCCGTTCTAGGCACGGAAAGGACATTGTTAAACGAGCAAATACAAATGGGAAATAAATAAAAATCCTGGAAATGATTTTTAGGTATTTCTCTTAGTTACATTTTGAAGCAAGAATTCTACGGCTATCTCATTTTTACTTTCCGAACATGTATCATGTAAGGAAAGTATTGTAATCATGAAAAAATTCGACTTCGAGATTTTGGTGTTTTTACACGTTTTGAGGGCTTCTGAATCCATTTATGCTATTTTTACGAGATGTGCGTGTGTGTGTGTGTGTGGAGGACTTATAGTTTTCCTACAGGGCTACGACAAAGATTTCTTTTACATTATGGCCTATGGGGGGAATTTCTTGAAAGTGCGCTAGCGTTTAAACGGTACATTCGATTGAACTCAAATTGGGTATATATGTTATAAACCACCGTTTCAAGATCGGTATTGATTTTGGTGTGTATAGGACTTATAGTTTTCCCTACAGAGCTACGACAAAGATTTCTTTTACATTATGGCCTATGGGGGGAATTTCTTGAAAGTGCGCTAGCGTTTAAACGGTAGATTCGATTGAACTCAAATTGGGTATATATATTATAAACCACCGTCGCAAGACCGGTATTGATTTTGGTGTGTATCGGACTTTGGTGTGTATCGGAGTTTTTCTACAGGGCTACGACAAAGATTTCTCTTACATTATTACCTATGGGGGGAAATTCTAGAAAGTGCGCTAGCGTTTAAACGGTATATTCGTTTCAGCTCAAATTGGGTATATGTTATAAACCGCTATCTTAAAACATATTAATTTGGGTGTGTATAGGACTTATAGTTCTCCTACAGGGCTACGACAAAGATTTCTTTTACATTCTGGCCTATGGGGGGAAATTCTTGAAAGTGCACTAGCGTTTAAACGGTACCTTCGATTGAGCTGAAATTGGGTATATATGTTATAAATAATCATCTTAAGACCGGTATTGATTTTGGTGTGTATAAGACTTATAGTTTTTCTACAGGGCTATGACAAAAATTTCTTTTATATTATGGCATAATGGCATATTGGGAGAAATTCTTGAAAGTGCGCAAGCGTTTAAACGGTGCATTCGATTGAGTTTCAATTTGGTATATATGTTTGAATTATTCATCGATTAAAATTTATTTAAATGCTTGGTAATGATCTTAATCGTAAGTGTTCGGAAAGTCGAGTGGAGTCACTCCATATTTTTTCCTTTGAAAGAGGAAGGGAAAAGTGAAAATAAACATTTCGGGTCTCCACCCACGTTTGCGTAGGAATTTTTAAAAATCGTTCCTTGTTCACAAAAACTAAAGGCTCCTAAAATTTTATGCCTGTATCTTCAGTAGATTTGGCTGGCCAATGATCATCAGTCTGAGTTAGGACACCTTACTTTATTTATATAGAGAGATTTTCACGTATGACTTTTCAACATTGGCAGTGTATTCAAGGTGAAAGTAGTTTTACAGGCACAGAATCCAATAATTTTTCACGTCCGTATATGCCTTTTCATCATTGACAGAATATTGAAGGTGAAAGCAGTTTTACAGGCATAGAAACGGATTAGCTGAAGTACCCGTTCTTGCACTGATTGGATATTGTTAAACCGGGAAATGCAAATTGAAAATAAATAAGTATTGAATATATTTTGGTTATAATATATAGATTTAATCGTCTACAAAATCTGTTTTACAATACTCGTTAGGCATATTCTAACTATACTTGGTATTTTTAAATACTGTTTGGAAGGTACATAATTATTAAAGAGAGTGCTGTATTTGTTTTTCTTGTTCTATAAAACACTTCTTCAAAATTGAAATCTATATAGAAATCGCCTACGTAAAAACTGTTTTAAAATCCCCGCCAGACATATCCTATCTATACTTCACCTTTATTTGCAGGAATATAGACACCGATATTCCAATTAAATAAACTGTAGGGCTAGGCAATTTCTCGACAAATATGGAAAATATCGCCAAGCTGGGTCCAGTTTTGGGTACTTATTTTTTTTTTAATACCGAATTTGCCGATTAATCACAATGAAAAAGGGGACTTTGGATACTGTTCACATTTAATCTGGCAATCCTTGAAAAGTGATTCGCCCTTCCACCAGGTAGACAAAAATCTCTTCCAAAATTCAAGAGCAATCATTCAATTCTTTCAAAACTCAAAAGAGCTAAAAAATACATTTTTTGTCTACTAACCCCCCTACTGAGGTCAATTTTTACAAACATCTCGAGAAGGATTATTATGAACTTTTGTTCCTTACAATTTAATGCAAGTTTTTTTATATCTGTCTCTATTTTCCTTCGAAAACGAAGACAAATATGAAACAACGTTTTGGACCCTTACACCAATTGGGATACGGAAACGAAACATCCCTGAGAGTGCCTTTTAGGCATTCATGTTCACCACATTTTAAAGGAAAAATTTTATATATGGCCTTTGAGATATGGTGGCAAATTTGAAAACAATCTTTGGCCCCCTTATCCCCGTTTTGATGAATTCTAAAAAATCCTTAAAATGATTAAGAATTTCTGTTAGTTACATTTTAAAACAATTTTACGGCTATCTTTTTTTCCTCCGACACAAAGGGAAACGTGTAAAGAATGTTAAAGAATGTTTTGGCCCCATATCCTGGTTTAGGTGAGATTCTAAAAAATCGTGAAAATGATTGAGGTATTTCTGTTAGCCATAAAATTCTTGCTTAAAATTGTATGGCTATCTCTTTTTCCTTTGAGATAGGAAGGGAAACGTGAAGGAAAAAAAAATAGCTTCGGGCCTCCACCTCCGCCTGAGTAGGAATTTTTGAAAATCGCTTCTTAAATGACGCCTTGTTCACAAAAACTATAAGCTCCTAAAATTTCATGTCTGTATCTCGGTAGATTTGGCTGGGTGATGATCATCAATCAGTCAGGACATTTTCCTTTATATATAGAGATAGTTGAGGGTCACGACAAATATTAAAGAATATTATTTGGTTACATCCCATTTCATCGAACTAGAATTTTGAAATTTCTGTAACTTTATATATGTGCGTATTGAAAGATCTTATATTTTTGATACCTTTTCCGAAGTCCTCAGCATTTCTTGGTTCATAAAATTTACCCGAAAACTAAATTGCAATATTATGTCTACATATTTTCACATTTAATCTGGCAATCCTTGAAAAGTGATTCGCCCTTCCACCAGGTAGACAAAAATCTCTTCCAAAATTCAAGAGCACAAAAGCGCAAGTTAAGAGACTCATATTTCTTCTGAAATTTTTCCCAATAGAATAATTGAAATTCTTTCATTCGTAACATGAAAGACTAAATAAATGCACATTACTTTATAATGTACAGTGTTGATATTAAAATATAGGGTAAGGTGGGGTAAATGAGCATGAATCCAAATTTATTTACTGTCTGTTTTTAATAGTATTAATACATATACCTTCTTTGTGTTATGGAATTCCTTCATCCTCTTCCCAAATGGAAAGATTTTACAGAAAATGTTAGTTTTAAATGTAAAACTATTGAACTAAGTTTTTTTTACTGCATAAAAAAGGTGAGGCAAGACGGGTACCAGAATAAAAAAAATATTAAATTTCATTTCTTATACCGATTTAAAAATTATACAAATCTAAAAATATTAAGGCCAGTTCTGTCAGACTTAGGTTCTAGATAAAGACTGTATCCCGACATTTCACTATTGCTGTGTAAGTTGGGGTAAAGTGAATAGATGTTTCTTTTCGATCAAAAATATGAATAGTTTGTTGTAAGATGATTTTTATTTTCTAGTCTATATTTTCAGATGTTAATAGGCAACATTTTTTTTCCCCATTAAATTTATTAGGAGCTTTTGGAAACAAAATATTAACTAAGCATAACTGTGTACACATTTTGCCCTACCACACTAAAATATTGATAGAAAGAATAATATTTTTAAAAATTCTTACTTTTTCTGATAAAAGCAATTTAGACCTTTTCCGTATTGAAAATAATACATTCCTCAAAATTTGTGAAATTACGTTCATTTCGTAAAAGTTTTTTTTGGAGAAACAAGAAAATAACATGAATTCAATTCATGGGTTCAGTTAGTGGACAGAATCTAATATGTTATTATGTATAATAAGCCTTTTAATGAGTATAAATCTTGCAAATGAATTTAAAAAAAAGCTTCTAGTAGGTATTTTTACAATTTCATGAAGACACAAAGGCGACCACTACTAAATACAGTCGAGTCCATTTAATAGAATATTGATTGAAAGAATATCCCACTTAATGTAATAAATTTTCAGTGTACCAAACCATTGTAAGTTGTTAGTGTGGTCCCGGATAATGGAATATCCCGCTTAAAAGAATAACTTTTCCTGGCAAATTAGAAATTCCATTAAGCGGTCTTGGCTGTAATGTAGTTCTAACACTCACTCACATAATAAAAAGACATGAATGGAATGATTGTTTTGCAAGCTATTAGTTAAGTCATCTTTTAATGAACACATCTCAAAGAAAACTGAAAAGATCAATGAGGACTTTTACACTTTTTTGGTTAGAGAAAAATTCTTTAATCCTAGAAGCAAGAGTAAAGTTGCAATTTACTTATGAATAGCTTATAACTCGAAGAATCGATGTAGTTATGTAAAAGTAGGAAACGTACCAATTTAAAATCTTGCTAGCTTCACGGAACAATGAATTTTTGCATACAGACGATTAAATGAAGTCTTTGGTATTGGTACTACTACTAACAACAAAAGCAAGGAGCTAACAAAATATTTTTAAAAAGAATATTTTCGAGACACTTAAAAGTACCGGTAAGAGATAAAAAAGTACAAAAATAGTCTTGTTTAGTTGGGATACATTCTTTGAAGCAATCGAAGTTGACATCTGGTGCTATACACGTGTGATGCAAGTTGACGTTTTTGAACAATTATTTCCCCTCTTTCGTCCACAAGTGGCTTTGCGATAGTACTTTTTCCATAGGAAAACCCCCAAGGAATTTTCTCCATGAGGAGATTTCTTAAGAATTTTTTCTGTTATTTACTATAGAATCGAAGAAAAATATTTGAAAGTATAGAGTAGGGATTGGGTACTTTAAGGAGAATATCTTACTTACACCACCACCACAATTATACATAGGCGACATCTATTCCTAAGAGTTGTCAAGTAGATTTAAAAAAAGAGCAGAATATTTACAATTTGTTTAAAAATTATTGAAATGACGTTTTAAAAATGTCAGTTATGAATCAAGGAATTAGTACGAGTTCTGTGAGTAAAGACTCAAAGATAGATTTCTTACAATGTTTCTCAACTGTCAAAGCGTTTCTCAAAGAGTTCTGATAAACTTTTAAATTCCACTAGGAGTGCGAGTGTTTCACTAAGTGAACGTTCAGAAGATAATGTTATTGGAGGGCAAAAGCCTCGTTTTGATTATGTTTTTTTTACATTCTAATACAATGGGATAGTCTTGCACCAGCACAATACAATTAGTTTCATATAATAGTCTGATACGAAGCGTTCGCTTGAATTTAACATTAGAATGAAGTTAGAGAGGCATACAAGTAAAATTTTAGTGCATAAGATTTTATATGGTGGTAAGAAGTTTGTTAGATTATTAATGAGGGCTGGAAGAAAATGCATCTGCAATCTTCAATAGAAAAATAATGCTGAAAAAAGGTTACATCTAAGATCCAGATTGATCTATTAATGCATTACAATTTAATTTGACTGTAAATGTCTTAACTTTAATTTTGTTATTTATTAAATAAATTAAAATGCAGTCACTATAAATGACCAGTTTATAAAAAGTAACAACAGACGCGTTTTCTTTTTTACTTCTTTTTGTATTCTTAATTTTATGCCTGCGCGTTGGTTGGTATTTATTTTGCTACGGACTGGAAGACATTGTGCAAGTTTTAAAATATACGCGTATGTTTTACTTTTTTTTTTTTTTACAGAATTCAAAACTATATATAATTAATACCAGTTTGAGTGTTTTTGCTTAAAATATCATATTTAAAGTATATCCAAAATATCGAAAGGTTAATACTGTCCGTTGGAGATTATTAAGCTTTTCGATTCTATTTCTTACAATATTTTATTATAAGAACACACATAGGGTGTGGGACATAATTCAAATTTTAAGACTAATCAAAATTTAGGAAACACTTCAAAGTACACAATTTATGATTTAAAAAGAATAATTAATGAACCCCAGTTGTAAACTTTACAAAAAGTAAATTTTAAACTGTTAGGAAAAGTCAAAAATCTCATTTTGCGTATTTATTTATTTTTTAATTATCAAGAAAACAGATGAAGGATATAGCATGAAAGTTTAAGCAGATGAATGTTCTTTTTAAATTTTAAAACTCTCACCCTTTTGTTTACAAATCTAGTTTATACAAACTTTAATATTGGAAAATAAAAATTAAGTAAAAAAACAATTTTTTAAAGTAGAAGATTTTTACTGTGGAGTCCTAAAAGGAATAAAATAAAAAATTATTCTTGGAAAGATGTTACAGAATGAATGAAAGTTTCGAAACTAATAAAACTCTGGGAAAAAATACAGATATTTCACTTTTGCAAGAGATGCAAAATTTTTAAATGTTCAAAATATTTTAAAAAGCATTCGAGACCAATATTACTCTTAAGCTGTAATTTTCTTGTAAGATTTACTCATTAATATCTGTGTTACAAAGGTCTCTAATACTCTAAAAATATTTGGAACATTTAAAATTTTCATCTCTTGCAAAAGTGAAATATCTATTTTTTTCAGAAGTTTTCCTACTTTTGAAACTTTCATTCATTTACAGCTTATCTGTGCAAGAACAAATTTTAATTTAACTACCTTTTTTTCAACAATGTTTTATTAAATTTTTGGGATGAACTATACCTTCAGGTTTAAGAAACAGATTTATTAAGGCAAACTTGCAACAGCATAGGACTGAGAGTGATGAGACTCTGCTTTTTATAAACATTTAGAATGTTCTAGAAATATTCAGTTTTAGCATTAAAGAAGGATCTAGAAATATCGAGGACTGAGGCAAACAACAAATTACAGTTCAAATGAAAATTCCAGTCAAAACAAACCTTGGTGTGATTGGAACACGAGATTAGCATATCAGCAGTGAAACACTCTGCGAACCGAGTCCTAACGATTGATAGTAATTCTCTAGTTAACCAAGGATATTCACTTGCTTTCTTATTATCGATTACATTAAATTCATTATTTTATGAAAGTTTCATATAAGTTATCACGAAACGTGATTATTACACCATGGAACTACTCTTCCTCCACCGGGAATCGAACCCAGGTCTCTACGGCAAGAGCCAGGTATCCTAGCCACTAGACCAAATGGGATTCAGCAACAACTTCAATACTTCTATGAAGTGGAGGCGCCTTGTTTGTAAGCGTAAGACGAGGGCGGAAAGGCAAAATACAATTTCATTAAAAAAATTCTAAAAAAGTCTAAAGCGCAGAAAAAATACATATTAAAATTCGAAAAAAATATTCATTTATTGTGCATTTACTGCGCAAAAAAATCCGCTTGGTGAAATAATACTTAAATATTTTTAAAACTTTTCTTCTTTCGAGAAAATTTTGGTTCATATGTTTGGTAAATGATTAAGAGGCTTGATAACTTTTTTTTTTTTGAATACTGGTAAACAATGACCAGTAAAACAGCACAATAACTACAAATTAAATACAAGTTTTAAAATAATACAATATGAAATTTAAGTTTCAGGGTGAATAGAAATATTCGAAAAGAAAGAAAGGTGGATAATATAAGTTCAAAGATTGAAAGATGCTTTCAATAGATATTTGAAAAGTGAAAAATGTTATATGACAAGAAGGTCACAAAGGGAAAATCAATAGATTTCGCCTTGGAATAAAAATCTTGGTGCGTCGAAAACTTATATTTTATATTCTGAATAAAACAGATTGAGGATAAAGCTACAGCTTCTACAGAATTTTAATAAAAATATCTCCCTTCCTGGTTACACATATCCTTGGTGCACATGAAAAAGCAATATCTCAGGATTTTTCCCATTGTTTTAGCTACAGCATAACTCATTGTATTACTCATAGCAAATATTGCTTTTCACGAGTTCAAAAATTGATCTCATTCGCTTATCATGCTGAATTTTATGCTTCAATTCAGTCGCTTAAAACTTCTTCCATTTGAATTCCACAATTCGTCAATATGCACATATTTACCTCTGCTTTAGATTCGCACTTTTCCAGAAAGTTTTTAATCTTATTTTTTCCGGAAGAGATTTTTAAAATCAGCAAGAGAAATTGCATACAAAGTACTTTTTCATAGACTAGGGGCCAAGGCCTCTAGACTCGCTACGCTCGCTTTTCGTATGAGGCATTCGGCCCCTAATAAGGCTTCTTCGTAAAAAAGACAGAATTTCAACAGACAAATTCCAAAGATTGGATCAGATAGAATGTTACTGAGCTACTCGTTGCTTGGTTCTTGCATGTTCATTGGTACATAAAAACTTAAACTTCACACTACAGTAGACCACTCCCCCATATCACGGTAGATATTTTCTTATAGGAATCCGTGTTCTACGGGTCCTGAGCTATACTCCACCTGGAGTGCGGACTCCGCGTATAATCGCTGGAAAAATTATTTGCATTCCTCAGACACATAATGATATTTAATGTTGCCATTCAAAAGTTATATTAAGTAGGAGTTAAAGCGTAATAAAATCAGAACATCTGTTTCAGCTGTATTTTTAATTATGTAAAACCTATTGGACACCTTGCGTATTTGCCACCCATGGTGATTTTTCATTATTTAGTGACTTGCGTACATGTATAGTTAATGATTAGCTCTAAGAAAATCAGTACTTCACATGTTTTCTTTGATAAATTCTACGGAACAGCTAAGATAGCTTGCCACCAATGGCGACTTTTCATTATTTGGCGATTTACACATGGTCACGACCTATATTTACTGCTCATGCAAGGTTCCCGGAAAACCGTTATCCATATTTTCATATACATAATCCTTTGCAGATTGGCGTATTTAGCACCACGAATTATATCATCTCGCCGCGCTGGAAAATAGGCATAGTTAACACCCCAAATATGTCTACTGGTAGGAAATACTCCAGCTGGACCGAACCGCCTTTAAAATAATCTGCACTTTAATTATTTTTCATTTTCAAGATACTTGGTTCCAGCATTCTGAAACTCGAAGCTTATATTCACCCTGCTTGGAAAGATACTATTTTGCCATATCATTCCTATGCCAAGATGGCGCTTTTAAAACCAGTTACAATTAGTTATTCTGCTTTGGAAAAACGAATAGTCGCTAATTCTAAACTCCTGTTGTCTAAGTGAAATTACTATTTGAAAATTCTCAACTTTGTGCAACACACTTTGAGTTATTTATTTCATATACTTTTTAATTTGGCGTAAAATGGGCGTAATTCTAACTCATGTTTGTGAATTTGACGCAATTCTACATACTTGGAAACGCTTTGTTGCAAAAGGAATGAATGATTTTATGCCAAATCTAGCAGCTATTATGTTTATTTTTTCAGTTTTTTATTAATATCTTCTAAAATAATTCGATTTTCAAAATTTAAGTCAGCTTATCAGGTTCCTCGGAATTTTTCGAATCTGTGGGCATCTTAGTCGAAACTCGAATCCTCACGGTTTAGGAGGAGATAGGTGAACAAGCCTTGACAGCGGTGACAGCGGCCTTTACTTTTTTTTAGAATAGAGAGATATTAGATTTTTTTTTTTAAATTTGATCGACGGTAACTAAAAATGTAAGTTTAAAAAATTGTCTGAGAGCAGATTTTCTTTTTCGGTTCACAACTGCACTTTAGTACGTTTCACATCTTATCACATTGCGCACCGCTAAGAAATACATGACATACGCCAGGGACCTCACGATTTTGGGAGAACTCCTAGCTACTAATCTTTAACGGAATAAAACTCACCACTTTTTATTAACAGCATATCTTTTGAATATTTTTAAAGAAAATAACTATAAATCACACATTTTTACTATATTCTAATGCGAAAATTACTAAAAATCGTAAATTATATTTCGTAAATGTCAACAGCTAGGAAATTTCTACGTTATTTAAATCATAACTACAGATCATAAATGCATTTTAGGTTTTTATCAATAATTATAACATTTTCAAGTACAAAAATGTTTTAAACAAATAATTAAACAATTAACGTTCCACAGTACTTTATTTAAAGTGTGTATGGCACTGCATAAAATATTTTCCTCTACTAATTTATGTATGTAGATTCGCTCATATGTGGCGCAAACTGTGCTGGCTTTCGGAGCAAATCTTATCTTACCGCTACCTGTTGGTTCACGCTGCTTCATATCACTTAACAACTTATTGGATGGATCTTTAAGAAGTCTTCCTTGCTTCCTCCAGGGAAGGGGTGGATCACAGAGAAGAAACACGACAGAAAGCGCTATGGCAACCTTAACTTGAGGCACTTGTCCCATCTGCCTGCCTTGTTTTCATGGATTATGGAGGCTTCTGCTTTTACAGCATTTTGTACCAACCAGAAATTCAGATTAGTTCGATAGTGACAGTACTAGCCAAAAGTGTTAATATCTACCACAAACTCCAGAAGAGTTCAAGTCTATCTCATTTGAGAGCCGATAGATGGCAGCACTACGGATCGTTTGAGGGGGTTTCTTAATCTTGAAGCAAATACCAAGCAGAAGAACCAAAACCTCCTATAGATAAGATCCTCCTTATCTATAGGAGGGTTTTGGAAGAATCCCCCCCCCCCCGCAAGGCTTAGTTTCACTTACGCCCATCACGTAAAGATCTCAGACGCATAATTGTGGCCAGCATGATCATTTCCGTTTTCATCGTCCTATTTTTAAGAAAAAATGGTACATAGACGCTCTGCATGCAGATGCAATTCATAATTTGTGAAAGGGTCTGGAATAACATTTAACAGAAGTTTTGTTTATAAATATTTTTAAAACAAAAAGGAAGACTATTTCACTGTATCCATATTCACTAATCGTTGGCAATATTTTTTTTTTTACACAAAGATTTTTTGTAATGTGTGTGTTGACAGTAAATTTCTCTTGTAGTTCACTCCTACCAATCGCCAAATGTGGGGATAAAGCACAAATCTAGCCTGTGTGCGCATTTCCGTCCCACAAGTCACATGATTAATCCTTGTCTCATATTTCCAACGAGTTATGAATGGCGATGCCCTCTCTCTAGTATTACTTATACTCTATGGACTGGACAGATTTGTCTCTGGTTTAGGAAAGCCTTCATTTTTGTCATTCGTTAGACAGTCTTTCTAGAAACACGAGAAAATTCATGAGCCGTACGCAATGTATTAAGAACAGAGCCCGTCTCCCATATGGATTGCTTCACCAATGTTTATTCCCTGCCGCTGAATCACATAAAAGGATGACGCACTAACGAACTTCTATACAAAATCACTCAGAAGTGAAATGAATTATATTGTAACTTATTTCCCGACCTTGTGCATGTTCTTATTCATCCCTACAACACTAAATGGCAGCATGATCTAGAACAGGATATGCTACAGAGGATATTTTTTCTCTGGCTATGATGATAGCATGTCTCCACATGAATTGAAAGAAAATATTAAAATTTAAATATTTGAAAACTAGATTTGTTACGTTTCTATAAATATTAGTAAAGACTATAAAAAAATAGAAATATGTAGTACTTTAACTTTTTTTTTTTTTGTGTTTCTGAAAATTCTTTGGCCAAAATTCAAGTATTTGAAATAATCGAACATTATATTTAGAAACACAAAGAAAGTTTTAGTTTTGCAATGAAAAAGTGACCTTTAAGAAGATTTTTCTTAAAAATAATATATTCTTAAAGAATTAAAAATTATGCCCCTTTTTTCTTTCATTTTCCTTTAAAGTCATTCACCATTAAACTCGAAAGTATCATGCAGATTGTGATTAAAAACCATTGAAATCTTATAAATAAAAATGTTGTTTGTTTGTGGATTTGATTCGTATACAAATCTACAAAAATGGACCTATCGGCCTGAAATTTCGCGCAGATGTGTAAAATAATATAGAATAAATCGTAGTCTCAAATAATGCCGCACGGGCGGGCTCGAATGAAAAGTCCTCGGGCTTGGGGTTTAAGAAATGACCTCGAACTCATCTCTAGTGGGGTACCCTCCATGGGGGTCTTTTAAGCGGTTCTAGCTCGTATCTACGCTAAGTTTCGGAGGTAACCACGGAAAGCTATACGAACTGTTAGGTCGGCGGATGCGGCCTGGTTTTGAACCAGGCACCTTCCGTCTCTCAGTTTAGAGCGCTGTGCGCTCGGCCACTGCTGAGTATGAGGTTGCCGTTGTAGTACACTTTTAAAATATTTCTACTGTAAAACTAAAATAATTGATTTTCTCAAGCTCGTATAGGCTTATGTTGTTTATATTTCAGATTCACGATACATTTAGTTATCAATATACGATTGATATATTATTTGCTTTTAAGAATTTCTTTCCCCACAACCTTCTCATGAACCATTCCAAACCTATAATGTTCTTTTGAGAAATAATGAAATGTTTGAACAGTTTTTAAAGCAATCAAATTACGCCATTGACTCAAAAAATTTAAATTGTATCTGTACGGGTTACTAGCGTTAAGATGCAGCCAGAAAAAAAATAAGCAATTGAAAGTTTAGGTACAATTTTTGAAAATGCTTTAAAGCCCATTGTACGCCGCAGTGTAAAATCAGCGTTCTTCGCCGGCGCGCCGGTCTAGACCTCGGCGGCGGCGTGATACAAATGCCCGGCGGCGTAGCGCGGCGGCGCAGACCTCTACTTGTTGCGACGGGATACTGGTCATGAATAAATGCTCTCATTTTGTACACAGTTACTTTAGAATTGGTTGGCTGACTGTTACCAGTAAAGAAACAAAAATTATACTAGTACTTATTAGAACTAAATTAGGAGTACTACCACTACTTATAGTTAATTGATAAACTAAACAAAACGTTCTATAATTCGAAAAAGAAAACCCAATGACGAATAAAAATTCATTAAAAATAAAATACATGTATTCACTTACGTTAAGATATTGAGGATTACCATCTCTTTGGTCACTTCATTCGCCATTTGCTGCCATTTTAAAATATTTTCTTTCGACGTTTCAGTGAGCGATTTCCAAATTCGTCCATTCTCTGAAACGTTAAGCAAATGTTCAGCCGAACTTAGTCCCTCTGATCTTAATTTAAACCAATTTTGTGTAGCCATCTTTCTTTTCACAGAAAACCATTGCTTGACAATGAGCAACTCCGTGGGGTTTTCATTCTTGACAGCCAGACGTTCCTCAAGTTCCTTTCCCCATGATACGCACTCCGTTACTAACCTGTTAAAAAAAGCTTGTATTAATTAAGCTTAAGTCATATTGTGGATAGACGGTAAAACATGCATAGATATATATGCAGGGTATCCAGTGCTAACGGTGCACAATGGCCATTTCCTAAACTGTTAGTCAGAGACACATACTTCCAGTTGCAAAAATTCTCTAAATTGTATAATCTATAACATCAGAAACACACAATCGAAGTCAATAAATCAATTCCTATAAAAATTACGAAACTTAAATTTTTATACGTTCCCCTGGTCTTGCTAGTTATATTTAGAAAAGTTTTCTTTATACAATTTCACGCACAATAAAAATAAAAAATCGCCCGTCTACGACCAAAATTCATCGAGTTATGAAGCAGCAAACATTTTGACTTGAGTCACTTTTCCACGTTTAAACATGTCCCGTTATGGTAAACTGTAAAGGGATCATATAAATATTGAAATTTTAAATTATAGATTATAATTTCATTTTCTGACATAATGCGGAGAAAGAAGCAAAACTAAATTTAGAATTCCAATCTTTGAGCAAAGGGTTATAGTCAGTCTTTATAAAAATCTATACTAAATCGTATTTTCTGTACAAAGTACAGGAAGAGTTTTCTACACGGGTGCGTATTTGTATTGCAGCCGAAGGAAGCTATACTTTAAACAAAGGTTACGCTAACAGATTTGTAATATTGTTTAAAGTTTCTAAAATGCACACATTCGTACTTTAAAATGTTTCATTTTCTAATTTAATGTTTAATGAAGTGTTTTATTCCTTTCTTTGTGCATTTTAAGTTATTTAACATTAAACTCTAATAAAAGCACTTTAAAACTCTTAATAAAGTTATTAAACTCTTAAATTCTATTTTCAGTATAAGCTATATTTTTTATGTTAATTTATTGGATACACATAGTTAAGCATTAATCTTCTTTATTGCAATCTACAATCGTAAAATAGTTGATGAAATTGCTGATAAATATTGCAAGGCTCAAAAACATGCACATTAATTTTCCGCAATTTCATTTTATATACAACCCCTATTCAAATTCATTTTGTATACAACCCCTATCTCGAAAAGTTCGCTAACTTTAAGCAGCTGTAACACGTTGAAGTTTGGTCATAGAAGGACGATTTTTTTTTTTTAAGCGTTGCACAGTGGAGTATTTGTGTCAAAATCCTGGCCAAAAATATTTTTCATGTGTTTTAACGTTAAAATCATTACTGTTGACTTTTGACTTACTTTTTAGTATTATATACTTCTTAAATTATATAAAAAAGCGTGTTGTCGCCAAATTTGGCGATATATCGCTAAACGACTCGAAGTTGGTTTCTAACAAATGTCTTGTCCGAGGAGAGTCCCGTACTGGGAACTACTGCTTTTGTATAATACCACTTATAAATGTAATACCACGCGGCTGTCGATCTAACGGTCTGGAGTTATGGGCGATTTTCTCCAGATGTCACGTGAATACGCATTAGAGCCTCTTAAAAAGCCCTCCGCCAAGGCAATCCTTCCCGTGAGGAAAATAGCCGTGCCTTAACCCAGCGGTTCTCAACCTTTTAACTTCGCCCCCTCCCAACAAAGGCTAACTTACGGTAGCACTCCCCCCCCTTCACATTGTTTAGCATGCATTCAGTTTTTTAATCTTTAACAATGTACATTTAGTCGAATTTTCTACAAAATAATGTTATCAGTAAAGTTTGAATGAACATTTTAAGCGAAAATGGATATATTTTTGAGTAAAAATGAGAATAAATTAGGCGATTTTTAAAAATCGTGCATCATTACTTGCTCTTTGGTTTTTCTCGTGCCTCCCCTGGAAACGCTCTGCGCCTCCTTGGGGGGCGCGCCCCACAGGTTGAGAAACGCTGCCTTAACCACAATAAAAATATATAAATGTAATACTTTACTTATAATAATACTTAAATATAATACTACTTATCTATAAATCAATTTTTATCATAAAAGTTTTCAGATTTTCCACTTTTTTAAATGTAGTTACTATTTGGATTTTAGTTTTCTAATGACTTCTGAAGATTAACTTTTTCATTCCGATTCTTTTGAACTCTGATATTCGTCTTCACTCAGAATCACTTTCTTTTTCTTCTCCCTTTTTTTTTTTTTTTTTTTTTTGAGAGAGAGAGATAGAGATAGAGCACCATCGGACCCCTCTGGAAGAAGAAGTTATAGGGTCTCACTGCTATAAGGCTTGCTCTTTTTCATTGGCCTTTATCTAGAGCAGATCATATAAGGGCACTGCTTAAAAGATGCCCCCCTTTGCAAACCCATAAAATCTCATTCCAAGCTCCAGGAGAAAGTAATTTATTTCAAGCCAGCACTTTTCTGTTTACACACTCACACTTCAATGACCCGAAGTCACAGTTGCCAACCTTTGAGAACTAAAAATGGGGAGTTTTTGCTTTGGACACAATTTACTACATAAATGGAAAACTAAGCTGTAAATAGATGGGACTATTTACATGACTAAGAAAGGGCAATTTTAGAATATGTAGAAATTTTCTTCTTATAGCAAATTTACATCAGAAAAATAAGAAATTACATACTGAATCTAAAATACTGATGTTAAATCTTGACTAAAATGAATTTTATATACCTTTATCCAAACACCTGCACATAATTTATAGTTTATGAGAAATACAAGTGCGTATGTTTGTATAGCTTTTGCGATCACCCGTCGAAAAATTATCGAAAAAATAAAAATGGCGCTATATAAATAATTTTTTTTAATAAAAATGGTGGATGTTAGGGGAACATTTTTTTCTTGGAATAGACACTCAATACTGTAGTAATTACGATTATAGGTGAAATTGGGCGCGACAAGCCGCTACACCCTTTCAAAAAGCTTTTTGAAATGTGAATTTTTGAAAAAAAATTAGAAAAAAAAGTTTACAATTTTTTAAAATAAAGTCATTATTTTTTCAAGCTAATAGATACATATAATCAAAATACATATATTTTACTACAATTATACTAAGTATCAAACCAGTAAATTAATTTAAAGAGCCCGTAAAAAATGCAAGACGAAGTAATAGAAAACGCTGAAATCTCTTGCCGTAAATGAAGAAACTTGCTTTTAAACCGAGTGTTGCATCTTTTGGATATGAATTATGGTCGAAAAACATGCATTACATGATGCATCAGTTACTAGGCTATCCAAAAACATATATTACTGTTTTTAAACAAATTTAAAATTTTCGACTTTTGGCCAGGATTTTGATACGAATACTCCACTGTGCGTTGGTTGGTTGGTGTCGTCTCCATGGGGGGGGGGGTCTATAGATGACCTTGATGTTATCGGAGTATAGACTCTTTTCGATGTCAAAGGGGGAGAATCCCCCGAGCTGAGCCAGAGATCTTAAAATGGCAGGGCAGTCGAAAATGTGTTTGGGAGTCAGTGGAATATTATCGCAATTATTGCAGAGACGGTAGATTCTATTGCCATCTCTTTGGATCTTCATGTCTCGATAGTGGCCTGTTCTAAGGCGAGTCATAGTTTTAGTGAGGTCTCTATTAGCGTTTATTTCACAAATCTATGATTCTTTTTTAATGGTGTTTTTAGACGGTACCTTGCAATCGCATTCACATCGTCAAGAGTGACTTTGATGAAATTTTTTTAAGCGTGAAATTTTGTAAGGAAATTTTTTCTGAATATGACTGATAGGACCGGGGACCGTATAAAAATTTAAATTTCGTAAGATTTATAGGAATTGATTTATTGCCTTCGATTGCTTCTGATATAGTAGATTATACAATTTAAAGCATTTTTGCAACTGAAACTATGCGTCTCAAAATAACAGTTTAGGAAATAGCCATTGGGCACAGTGACCACTGGACACCCTGTATATTTACTGTGCAACAATGCAATCTGTACAAACACTGTAGCCTCATATTGCACATACTGAACAAACAATGTAGTTTCAAACTCTATTGAGGGTGTCCCAAGATGGCTACACGATGTTATTATTTATCTATTAGGGATAAGTAGGCAATGTAAATTGGAAAAATATGTTCAAAATGAGGAAGAAAAAAAGACTAGGTTAAGAAAAAAGTTCCTATAGTTAATTTTCAAAAAGTTACACTTTTTAAATTCGTATACGACTCCCGTACAAAAATATTCTCAGTAAAATGTTCCCCAAATGTCCTGATCATCGTTGTTTAAAGATATCACAGCGCTTTATGATGAAAGGAGGGAAATTTTGTACATCATTTCATTAATGTATGGGACACATTTTACTAATTGGAATTTTTTTTTTGTACGGGAGTCGTATACACATTAAAAAAGTAACCTTTTTTGAAAAATAAGGAGGAGTTTTTTCTTAAAGTCACCTTTTTCCCTACTTCATGTTGTACATTTTCCCAACTTACATTACCCATTTATCTCAAATAGGTAAAGAATTAAAGCACGTTATTACCTTTTCGGAACACCTTGTCTACTGAAAATAATCTTATATGGTACTACTGTGCACTACAGAAAAATAAAAATCTGGGCGGAAGCAATATCTTCGATTCCCAATAATGTATAGAGAAAAAGCTACTGTTTTTGTTTTGTAAATGTTTTTCGTTATTGCTTACAGTATATTTTATGTTAAGAGATTATCTGCTTATCAAAATAAAATCCAAGTTTTGAACGTGCATTGGTAAAAGTACTTTCATACTGTTTCTGTGCTTTCATACATTTAGCCTTTTTTTCAAAATCACCAATTAAAAATAACGATTCCAAACATTAGGAAATGGGTGGTATGTTGTAAAACCTTGCTGTAAATTAACATAAACCTTTCTAAGGAGAACATTACTTCATAGTTTTGTGGTAACTAAACAGGCGAAGCACCAAATCATTGACTATATTTTTAGATTATTTTTATGGTGAAACGTTGAGATTATTTTTATGGTGAAATATTTCTTGCAACAATTACTCTTTTTAAGAATGATTAAATGCTTTATTTAAGATTAAAAAAAATGAAGAAAAATTCCTTGCCTGTTTACAGTTTCTTCTTTTTCCAATATGAACTCTTCTTTATTCAGCAATTCTTCCGACAGTTCATCTTCATCGGAATCTGTCGATTCTCCGCTGTTTCCTTGGCAGATTCTGAATAAGTCGTTGATATTATTAAATGAAAGTCTGACATCGGTATTTAAACAATTCATTCAAAATATTTTCTAATGTTAACTTTAACCTGTGCACGAAAGATTCTAGAACCCTTGAAATAATTATTTAATTAAATGTTGTTAGTTCCCCAAGTGAATAATCACCAAGACTACTGAAGCACGCGCCATCTGAAAGCTCAGGTTTGTAAAACCAAAAGAAATCTGAGGAACAAAAAAAAATTTCCTACTCTCCCCCAGCATTTTCCCTTTAAGCAGCGGTTCTGAGACTTTAAACATTGTGCCCCCCCCCCCCCCCCCAATAAACGAAGGATATTTATATTCCATCCTCACATTCCTCATGAAACAGTTTTTTATATTTTCTTCAACAATGAACATTCAGTATCCTTTTTTATAAAATAATGTTATCGGTAAAATTTGAATAAACATTTAAAGTGAAAATAGATGCGTTTTGGAGTAAAAATAAGAAAAATTAAAGACCTTTTGAAGCATGCATTATCACTTGCTCTTTGACGGCTTTTTCGCAGCCCCCCCTGTAAAAACTCTGCAACCCCCAAAGAGGGCAAGTCCCACCTTCTGGGTACCGCTGCCTTAAAATCTATCCACATGCACAAATTACGCAGAGACGAGCCAACTAAAATAAGGGAAATATGAGGTTAAACTACCCAACTGTAATACATTTTTATTAAGAAAATTAGCATTAAAATATTTCCGAGTAATACTAAAGTAACATACTCGTAAGAAAAGAAATCGCCATCTTGTATTTCACTTCCATTACTGCTTTTTATTTCTCTTGAAAATAAAACTAACAATAAATAAGTAAGAAAAATAATGCGAAACGTATTGGAATTCTTTTGGACACTACTGTAGAAGAACGATAAAATCTACAGACTATTTTCGACGAAAGGCTTTATTTTGTAAACCTTAACCCTTTGAGGCGCAACCCTTTCCCAATGCTAAAAAAGGGCAGCCGTTGCCATCGCTCCACTTAACTACCAGCAAGATGGCGGACGATCGAAACGTTCATTGCGTGCCACAGATCTACAGACCTTTTCTCTAAAGGGTCTCTAGATTCTCTAAAGGGTATCTCTCTAGGATTATTTTCTATGATTTATCTCTAGGAGTCACAACTTTGTTTTGTTTGACAGATCTAGAGACCCTTTACAGAAAAGGTCTCTAGATCTGTGGCACGCGATGAACGTTTCGATCGTCCGCCATCTTGCTGGTAGTTAAGTCGAGCGATGGCAACGGCTGCCCTTTTTCCAGCATTGGGCAATCTATCCAGCTGTTCTCGCGTTCTTCCATTTTTCAGAAGATGTCAGTGCTGTTAAAAAGAACCATGACCATTATTTTACGGGAAATGACGTGCTAAAGAGTAAAGAATTCTCGTGGAGCTATGTCACCCGCAACTATTTTTATAGAAATCCAATCTATTCTTCGTGACTGGCAACAGTCAAAACGTTAGAGTTGGGTGTTCCCAGAGCGGGATCACTGCGCCTTAAAGGGTTAAAAGCACAACTTTGTTTTGTTTGAAATACCGAAATACCTAAAATACGCTATAAAAATGAGTGCCCATAGAGAATTATATATTTGAAATCTTTCGGGTATTCCTGTAAAAGTACTATAAATTCTATATACTCCATTTTAAATAGGGTACATACTGGCATATAGAGGAATAACAAATATATATTTCTTGGTAATCAATGCATATTTACGGCAGTTAGAGCACGAATGAATGGATAAAGTCAAAACTAAAATCTTAGCACTTTTCAACAACATCGTAAATTGTTAAAAAGAATACCGGATAGTAATTGTGAAACTCTGAACTTATTAAATTAATTTTTCTTTCTTCCTATGCCATTAAATTTAAATAAATATTTTCTTAAAGAGATAATTTCTCCATTTGATTAACGTTATTTAAGTATTGCCAACTAAAGTGAAACAAAATTTCTATTCGCTGATATTCTTCAATTTGTTGACGCTGATGGTGCAGGAGGGCATAAATGAAAACTTATTTGGTTTTCCAGAACAAATGTTACTCTCCTTCAGTAAACAAATCTTTTAAGCTTCATTGTATGCATACACTTCCCAATCTTTTATAACTGAGTAAAATTTTGTAAACAGGCATATATGAAATTATAGGTTGTCACATTATTTGGAACTTTCACGAGCTATTAATTTAGAATGTTGTTTAAATTTCTGTGAAAATAAACTGTAGAAATTTTTTATATTAGCTGTGGCTTAACTGTTACTGATAAATCCAAAAGTATGAAAATCACTTCTCCTGTTAAAATTTTCTACCGATGGCAAGAAGGAGATAAAGAATAAGATGTGTAATTTTTTTTAACAATTTGATTGCCATATATCTAGGAGCAAGAATCAATGTATTCGCACCGATATGGTTTTCTGAAATTAGAATGATGATTTTGGACATTCTCCTTATTTTTGTGATCAACTAAACTAATGATCAAAAGTTAATTCCTCTAAATTATGAAGCCTTCATTTTCTAAAATGCTAAATAAACTTTTATGTTATATGTTTCTTGTAAACTTACAGAATCATAGAACTACGTACATACTTATTACACTGAAATACGGATTTTCAAATAGTATAAATGATTTCTTTAAATATTATAGTCACACATATGCACCGAGATTAATTTTGTTAAAGCTTAAAGCAATTTTAAGAAAATATTCCAAACTCAAAGATTACATATGAATATCATATAACGGCACAGTAAAAACAAATTTTCTACTCTGGTAGATCAGATGCAAAACGCCAGAAAAGTTTTACATTTTGGGTTATGTTTAATTAGCATATAATGCAAAGCTCTTTTTTTACAGAACACTTATTAGTTACTAAGTAATTTCTATGTAGTCTGAAAATGTAGGATTACTTTTAAAGCATGTAACCGTAAAATATACCTCAAATTCACATCAAAGTAGTTTACAGTATTTGACACTACATTCGTAGTATCCCACTCCTTTCAAAGCTGTGTTTATAAAGTATATATATATATATATATATATATATATATATATATATATTATATATTTTAGATTAACATGGTGTATATAAACAGAGCAATATAAATAACTATCAAGCTTGTGCGTGTCCTGCAAACAGGTAATTAGGTAAATTTAGCGAAGCACAAGCAATCCTTGAAATATTTAAATAACTTTTCTGTTAAAACGGAAGAATACGACATTACAAAGATCGTATATGGAGAAAATGTAGAACAAAGTCATTCATTTAAAAATAAAACTATATAATTAAATTTACTCTTTGAAAAAAAAAAGAAAAAAAAAGACAGTTTCTCTCTCTCTCACACACACAAAGCACTGTTAATCCGTAATCCTTAAGAATCTCTAAACAGAAGGCCAAACCTTTTCATATATCAAACACCTTTAAATTAAAAATTAACGTAATTAACGTTTTATAACGAACTGTAAAAAAAAAAAAAAGTATATTATGTTCTGTTAGTAAGGGTAAACACGAAAGTCAATACCAATTTATTGTAAAAATAAAACTTTTTATGGAGATGTTTCATATATATTCTCACAAATAATAGCGTACGTGATAAGCAGAAACAATTGCCCCTATTTTAATGCAAGGTAGTTTGTTTTACTGATTGAGTAAGACAAACAGAGATTCAGTATGGATTATTGAAAACAATAACAACATACGTCAGCTCGTAGTTAAGACAAATATTACTCGCTCAGACAAAAAAGACAAAGTTAAAAAAAGGAATCTTAAAAAACTACTTCATACCTAGCTTGCCATTTCGATATTAGTCTAGATACCATTTTTAAAGGAGACGGAGGAAATCAAGTGACCTTTCCAGTATATAACTTTGTATTGCAGATATATCATATTTCAAAGCTGTTACTCTGATTGCTTTAATTTTGCTGTAATATCCGAACATAGGAGGATTGAGATACTTGAATAATTAACATTTACACTGACTGATAAATACAATAGGCTTGTGTGCTTTACTTTCAGGATACTGTTATAAGCTTCAAAGTATCTCTTATTTAAATCCTCAACTTATGGAGAAGGAACAATTGGAGGTTAAGGGCCTATCCGCCTCCACGCTAATCACCTAAGAGTACGGTCGTGGGTTCGATTCCCACTTTTACTCTGGTTGTAAAAATTTCCTTTCTCTGTGTTCGTAAAAACTTTCATCGTGTTTTCCTCTTTCTGTACGAGGAATTATAAGCGGATTTCTGAAACCAAGCACATAAATCCGAAAATAACCGTTTCAAATACAACAACAGTAACGAAGGAGCGGTTGAAATTTTAGGACCCTCGGAAGAACTTTATCAATCGGACCACTAGTCCAGCTTCGAACTTCTACAAGCAGTTAAAAAACTTTTAACTTTTTGATAAAATGCTTTTAAATTTTTAAAGAGCGTTTTAAAGATGAACTTTGAGTTCTTTTCCTCGAGATTAATATGCCTTCAAATTGGGCCCATTTTAAAGCACAAAAATGCTGGGTAAATGCCGGAACTTTTGTTGTTTTCCACCCTGCTTCTCTCACGTAGGAAAAAAAAATGCATGTTGAAAGATCCCTAATCCAATGAAGGGTAAATGTAGGGATGACCTCGCTTTACCATGGTGCATTGTGTGTTTTTCCCTATACTCTGCTTCTACCTGGAATTTTCTATTTTCCCATGTAAACGGGTGTATTGAGTCCAATTGAGTCTAATGAGCTGTTGCACTTGGAAAAATTCCCTTCTTCATTTTATACCTCCTTTGCCGACTTTATTTAAAATTGCGTCGATAAAAATTTTGCCAAATGATTTTTATGGACATTTTTGTATACATTTTCAAGTGAGCTATTTATATATAAGAAGGGATACCTTTTACCAAGTGTTTATAAATTTATATGGGCGATTGAACTTACCCTACACTTTGCTGTCCGCACGTCTCGTAAAAATGTCTTCGCTTGGCGATGGGTTTGGGTGGCCGCAAAGGTTTTCGTGCAATAGACTAATTTCTGACCTACTGTCATGGACTTAGATTCAGAAGGCGTTCCATCGGCAATGCTGTTCCTTCCGCGAAAACGGACCTAACGCCGATTCGGTCATAGATGGCGCTGTTGCACCATCTGGCAGGCCTTTAGCATAGTATTTCTATGAAAGAATTTGCGTTTTTATTTTTAAATTAGTAGTTTTAATTTATTTTTCAATTTGAAATGTCCTTTTAAAGCGTATTGATCATGTTGTGAGCATTTAGACAGCGTGTAAATTTATATTCACTAAGCCAGCTAGTTAGTGTCAAGTTATTATTAATATATTTAGTAATTTGTGCTAATACCTCTGATGATGAATAAATTTTCCACATAAGAAATAAAAATAATTATTTTTTCTGGAAAATATGTACAAAGGTAATGATAATAATTAATGTAAAAATAAAATAAAATGTATGATTTAAGTATGCAAAAATAAAGGTTATTCTTTTAAAAAAATAATGTAGGGAAATAGAATATAAAATGTACCTCTTTTTGGTATCAACAATGAAATTCAAAAATTTATGTAATTTCAAAAATTCTTAGTTGCAAATGACTTGTTAACACTTTGCCGTCCGTATGTCTCGTAAAAGTTTCTTCGCATGGCGCGGGCACCACTAATTAAGATTACTTTGAACGTCGCCGTCGGCAGTTTTGAGGTTATCGGGATATATATGTTACTTGCAAAGTATGAAATCCGGTACTCTATAGAATGCCTAAATCTAGCCGGTAGTGTATGAAATGATTACTTTTTTGTACATTTCCTAGGCATTCTATAGAATGCCAAAGGAGAAACTGGCAAAATATTAAATACATATCCGACTGTATGTAAAATCTAATAAAATGTAATTAAAAATGTCATTCCACGTTGTATATGTAGGTTAATTTTAATTTCTTATTTTTTATATGAAAATTTGTTTCCTTTAATGAGAAAGGCATAAGTATTGTTTCGTTCAACTTTCATTTTTCTTTACGTATTATGAATAATTTTTTATGGCACTCTCCTAATTTTTTTCGGAATAACATTTGCATTTTTGAGGAATGCATGTATTTTATATGGGAATGTGTTAGTTGCACCGGGCGAAGGGAGAAAAAGGCGAATTGCACCGCGGATCAATTTAATCCACGAGCTAGTTGCACCCACGAAATGGAGGGGAAGGGGACAATTATAGGAGAGTCCTGCGGTTTCGCAAAGGGCCAGCGATAGCATATTTTCAGAGCCCCCTACAGATATTTCCGGACCGAGTGATGTCTTTTGGGGTCTCGCAAAGGGACAGCAATTACATAACAGAATTCTACAGATCACCAACATTCAGTGGACTTAGTTGCACCTGTTACCGCCATATGGCAGCATAAGACTTATTTATCACTTATAGGTGAATTCAGCTTGGCCCATTTTCACAGCATTGCGTTTGCCTTAATTGCCTCTTGTTTCCTTTGCCTAAGAATCTGTTAGCAAAACGTCAGAAACTGGTCTAGTGATCAAATAAATTGAAAATACTAGTACACCACTGTAGTGTCGCCGTCCGTTTAGCAACCCAGCAAACACACACAGGTTCTCTGAACGTCTATTAACGTTCAGAAACGTCTTCTGAACGTTAATAGACGTTCAGAGAACCTGTGTGTGTTTGCGGGGGATACTTTACGTACGACACCACTGTGGTGTCGCCGGACGGCAAAGTGTTAAGAAAAAACTCTTTTCAATATATTCTCTAGCTTTTTGAGATAATTTTAATGATCAGTTAAACGCTGACACTAACAGATTTTCCTCTTTGTAGAAATGGTTCCCTTACAACTCTGTCCACCTTCACTGAAGTGGCTGACGTCGGAATATTTTATGAGCAGTAGTTGAACAACTAGTTATGTATGAATCGACGTTGTTGAAATGACTGTGGCCAAAGTGACTCCGCCTACTGTGCCGCCATCATCGATAAAGAAGAACAATCAGATAGAAAAAGTGCCTCAAGTAGAAAAAGTGCAGACGTTCCTATCACTCGATTTAACTACCACCAACATGGCCGTCGAACGAATCGCCATGTTGGTGGCATTTAAATTGATTAAATCTGCACTTTTTCAGAGTTGGGGTGGGGCATTATGCGGGACCATCGTGAATCTTCTACAGGGCCTGCTTGAGTACTTCGATGAGTCATCCAAAGGGGCCTACGGACGTTTCTTATTGGTTAGATTTGGCCGTTAGATGACGTATATAAGTGCTGGAACCGTGAGTAACGAATCCCTTCTCTTGTAAAATTTGAATGTTTGAGTAGCACTTGCTCCCTTAGTTGCCTTTTCGAATATTAAAGCAGTTGGAAGGGAGATATATGAATTAATCCTAAAAATGGGCCAGAAAAGTTTCGAGTACTTTCGACTCTCCGCACATAAACTCGCGTATGAAAGGGTTAAAAAGTATTAAAGTGTAAATTAAACTTCCTATTTTAATTCCGAGAAGAGCTAACACATTTTTCGTAAAAAGTACAACTGGAAAAGGAATTCGAGAAATTCTTACTGTATTCTAGATAATTTCCTAGTTATAAAGAACAATATTATATGTATGAAACCTATTTGTGAAATTTAACATTTCTGAGAAGGCATAGTGAAATGCTTCTACTTTTGTAAAATGCTTATAATTTTCCTTTATTTGAATACTAAATGGAATAGTAAATTTGTAATTTAAAAGATAGAATTGTTTAGTATGGACTCTAAGTTATTTAATGGAGACATTTGAACTATAAGCAGCTTGTCCTAGGTAACAATATCAGTATCCATAAAGAAATTAATTTATATAGTGATCCCAGAATGGTAGTAACATGCTTTAATTCGTTATCTATCAGAGATAAGTGGACAGTGTAAAATTTAAAAAAAATGTTCACAATAAAGTGGGAGAAAAGACTACAATAAGAAAACCTCCTCCCTTGATTTTTTAAAAAGTTACACTTTTTAAATTTTTAAACAGACCCAGCACAAAGAAATCCCCAAATATTATTAAAATGCCCCCCCATTCACTAATGGGGGGGGGATATACAAAATTACAGCAGTTCATCATAAGCTGTCTCAGAGATATCTTTAAAAATAAAGATTGTGAGGTAGATTACATATTCAATATTAATTGTCCTTTGTTTACTTAAATTTAATCTATTTAAAATCAAGCATTTTAACTAATAACTTATGAGAGCAGAAATCTAAAATGAATAAGTTTTGCTGATCAGACATTGATTAGCTGCATAAAATGTGATACACCACAAAGAAAAAAGAGGATTGCGCGTTATGTTTTAACATAATAGAAAATGATTTAAACGAAGTATGTATCATGCTTTCTTTCTTATTGAACAGATTAAATTTAAGAAAACAAATGACAATGTTGTTGTCGTGTCCAGGGATAGAAGATTGCATTATCCCCGGATTAGGGTGCCATTGTTCCCCGAAGGGGTTGGAGTTCTGCGTTGGTCTCTAATTTTGAACCAATTTCAGTGGAGGGACCAACCCCTCACTGGAATCGTCACCCCTAGAGATCTCGTTTAACAACTTGGAGGATACTCGAGCCACGACGGATTTTACGTGCACCAGCTTCCATTAGCATTCATAGTCCCACAGCAGTCGAGCCGAGAGGGAGTGGACCCTCCCAAGCACTAAGTCGGATGCTGCTTCACTTGGCCGTGTTCTTAAACGAATGATAATTAATATTAAACATGTGATCTACATCACAAAGAGTATCCTACGTGATTTTTTCTCCTTCGAGAGCAAAGTGGTTTATGCAGCATACATTTATCTTCATATCCCTGACACTTTTTATGATATAATTCTGAAATTTTTTAGATCACCTCATAAATATATGGGGCGCATTTTATTAATTGGGAATTTTTCGTACCGGGGTCATTTAAAAAGCTTAACTTTTTGACAAGTAACGAGAGGAATATTTTCTAAACGTAGCCTTTTTTCTCCTACCTTATTTTGAACATTTTTTTCAATTTACATTGCCAATTTATCTCTAAATAATTAAAGCAGTAAAGAATTAGAGAGTGCTATCATCTTTTTTGGGACACCCTGTACATGATAGTATGCAAAATATACTCAAAATATACTTTTACTTTTTCCCAGAGTTAATTTAATCACCACAATAGATGTTTAATATATGCTTGCATGCTTTCAACGTAGTTTCATAGTTTTTCTTTCTTTAGCTTCCCGAAACTAAATAAATCGCACTAGGAAAATGTTTAAAGTATAAAATAATTATCATGAGCACCTTAAAAGAAGGAAAAGTTTAGATGAATTTAAATAAGCAGTTAAACTATGGAAAAAATATACGGGAAAAAGAATGATTAAGCTGAAGAACAAAAAGTGAAAAATTAATTCTGCGAAAGATAGAAGGAAAAATAAAATATAGTTATTATTTTTTTTCCTTCCAAGAACGGTGAAATAAGAAACTTTAAAAATATTGAAAACGGATATGAGATTGATGGGGTGTAGTCAATAGCAAAATGCGAAGAATTGAAAAATGAGATTATGTACGCAGTATAAATACGTTGAAAGCACTATAAAGTAAACAGTCATTCCAGTTAGTTAGTTAGTTAAACGACTCCCCCTAAGGAGGATTCTCTGCTTAACAAAAAATAATTGATATGCAGTAGTTCAGTGGTGGAAATATCAGTCAGAATTTAATTTAACATGTTTGATAAAGTTTAATGAAATCGTGCTGGAATAAAGGAAATATAAAGGGATTAGGATTTATTTTTTCAAACTTATTTAGGAAATGTGCTTTCCTTACTCATAACAAAACGATATATACGAACGAAATAAACATTAAAATTCAAAAGAGAGCAAAGCTGTTCTAATATAAAATAGTTATTTGAAAGCACATGAAGAAAAACAAGTTATTAATTAGAAGAAAAATGAGAATATTTAGTACAACAGTGAGAACTCAAATTACCTAATCCTTCATAATAATTTTAAATGATTTGGAATAATATAATTCTATTTTTTCCCTCAACATGATTGCGATTTTGAATTTTTCTTGTGTGTATTTAGATTATTCCTTGCTACAGTCTAACAGCCGAAATAAAAATAACAAAATTTTATTACTTTCAGAGAAAAGAAAATTATATTTAAATCCAGTTTTTAGAAAGAAAAGGACATTGAGAAGATTAAAAAAAATAAAGAAAAATTAAAAAAGAAAGAAAATAGATCGTCCAACTCAAAAATGTTTGTGAAGAAAAAAAATACTTGCGGAATTTCATGCATCTTAGCTTGCTTCTTTAGCATCTTGCTTTTAAATTCTTTTGCAGATTTAAAGGGTCTATCTTTTATAAATTCATGTGGTACTGTTAGGCGTTTCATTTCATAGCCGCATAAAAGTCGAAAAAAAGTTATTTACTACCTTGACCTTTGATTTAGGAATTTTTACGTTTTCTGAAAAAAAGCGTCGTTTGATTTGGAATTTCTTACTAGGTGTTCATACCCTCATATTTTTTTTATCATAGTTTTTTAAATATAAATCTCCTACGTTAGTTTAATATTCAAACTCTGTTCTTCGTAAAAAAATTACCATGTCTCATATAATAATTTCTCCTACTTCTTTCGTATTTATGTTTTTCCAAAAATTAATTAGCTACTTAGAAAGCTAAAATAGGGAATTTAGATATTAGTTGAATACTTTTTTTAGCGGGTGTATAAGCATAAAAAAAAACAAGCAAACAATAAAGAACATGGTAGTTACTAACAGCATCTATATATATGAAAGAAGAATCTTGACTGTCTGTCTGTTCGCTATAGGCGTCGAGACCGTTCGTCGGATCTGAACCCAAATTTGGCATTCTGACTAAATAGGACATGAGCAAGCTAATGTCGAAAAAAGGAAATTAATCGGATTTACAGTATTTTGTTTATTTTATGTTTTGTCCAGTTTTCGACCACTTTTCGCGCATTTGAACAGCCGGTTTAGTGAAGAAAGGAGGGGAGATAAAGGGCGTGGCGCGACGGGAAGCGGGAATCCCGCCCGCAGGACGGGGGAGAAATTTTCTTCTGACGTCAGGTAGTGTGAAAGATGGGATTAGAAGGAATGGAGGGTAAACTTGAAAACACGACGGATTTGTTTGAAATTGCTGAATTAGGAAGTATGAGCTCCGAAGTATTTGATGACAGTTTTTTAAACGCATTATCAATTATAGTTACTAAATAATTAGAACCTCATGAACTATTTATAAAGAAATTAAACCCACTGCGAACATTACAAGTAAACAAACCTGGATTTTTAATTCGCCTATGAATATTTTATTCAGAAACCTGGTTTGTTTACAAACCGGTATTTTTAATACAGTACTCATAAAAACTGGGTTTTTAATTCATCTATAGTTATTTTAAGTTTTATCTACTGTATATATATGCCCAAGGATTTGCGTCCAGTTGCGTTCTTACCGCATTTGAAATAAAAAATTATTAGTTTATGAGGTGCGTAGGTATTAGTGATAAATGAGTATATATTAAAACACAACATTAAGAAGGAGAGAAGCCTAGCTACATCCAATTCCCGGTAACCTCTGTGCTCCATCAGGTGCCGTGTTCATTTTTTTTTCATTGCAGCGGGAAGTCCCATGTAATTTTTTTTATTACTGCAGCGGGAGGATCCACATTCCTTCCCTTTACAATCTATATTTAAGCTCAATTTGCATTTCTCTTCCATTGCACGGGCAACGCTGGTAGTAAGCTTATAAATGTCCAAAATGATCACCACTAGAAATACGAATAATATCCATTCTGTAGCAAAACTCGTCCTACACAACCTATTTTAGAATGTCTGGTGTTCATGTTCAGCTCATGCTCGAGCAAGTGTTGCTCCCTAGGCGAACGATTTTAACAGCGTCCCTTTTAAACAATTTTTTTTGCCGGCCGGGGAAGCCCCCCCCCCCACCTGGTTACGACTTTACCCCGAGGTGGATAATCAGTCACAGGTTCTGCCATCCGGCCTAGGTGCCAAATGGCACTGCCATCACCATATTCAACCCTGTGCATCTCTCCATGCAGTGGCGTAACCGTTGCATTGACGCCTGGGGCAGAACGCCTCAGTTACGTCACCGACTCATTAGTTAGAGCACCTTGTCCTAGTATCAGGGGCTGACTACCCCTAAAATTTTGGTGTGGAAAAAGTTATAAAATGACCAGCCCGTAAATAGAAAAATTTCTTGGAAAGCAGCGAGGAGGGTGTGACGAAGTTGACATATTTTTCGAGTCTAAAATAATGTTTTCCTGTTTCGTCTTTCTAAATCAAAATTTCGTATTCCGTATTAATCTCTCTCTCCACTTTGTTTTAGGCTCGATAAAATGTTCTTCCGTTTGCGCGACGGTGTGTCTGGGATTCCGGGGGTTCCCCTTCTGAATTAATTACGCTTTAGCGTATGCTATGTAAGTTCTTATTGCCTCCCGGTTGTTTGTCGTTTCTTTCTCAGGGGGGTTGTAGACTTTTGTTATGGCGATCTCCAAATTCTGGCACTTCTGCCTTGGCGATAGGCATTTAATCCGTTTGTGTCAATTTTTTTTATATTTGTTACGCCTACCGGGCAGATTTTGTCATGTGGGCAGTAACTTATGAATGGCTCATCTTTTACTCGCCAAGCTGTAAAAAAGCTGGCCGTTTTGTAAAAAGTTTTTGGTACACTTCTCCATAGCTCTCGTTAGAGGAGGTTGTTTTCGAATAATTATGGGACTCCAGCACGCCGTGTGGCCGGAACGATTAGATCTGTTCCTGGTGTTACTTTTATTGAAGCAGTGTACTGTGTGAAATAGAACTTGTTTCCTTTAAAAACTGTTTTGCTGATACCTACAATAAACGTATCTTTTACAGAATTCAAGTCGTCTCTCTGTGTTTTCTCAGACTTCTGTGTGACTCATGGATTGGATTTTTAACCCACTATACGTCATGTAAAACGGCCAAGGGAAAGTTCTTGAACGACCACCCACAACTCCCTCATGGGGGGGGGGGTAACAGATCAAGTTGTATGCGGCCGCGGACTATGTGGACCAGATAGACAACCCCCGTCTCCGCCCCAAAAAAACCCCTTAAAATTACTGAAACTTTACAGCTTCTCCAACACGATGCCTGAAATATACCGCAGCTTTGTATTATTCAGAAGACATAGCCTTCCAAAAAGTAGTGATATTCATTTGTATTTATATGTTTCTTTCGTGCTTCTGTTCCTCTGTCGACGCTGTGTCTTCCACCAAGTTTTAAAAAACTCAATCAATTATTGATACAACGATAAAACAGGCAGGCCGAAGAAAAGTATTGTATTATAAAATGAAAATTAAAGTTTGTAGCTTCAGAGCTTATTTTTTCAGTGGGATGCAATTAAAAGTAGATTAAAAAATACTTCTTATTGCACAAATTTGTTTCGTCGTGTACTTCAATATTTTATATTTTTTACAGGTAGACGTAAAAAAATTCTTGAAAGTAAAGAGAACCACACAAGTTAGAAAAAAATGAAGAAACGCCTAATATTTTTGCAAACAAATCTAAACTATTAAAAAAAAAAAAAAACACTTTTTTTGTGTGTGAAAGGAGAAATCTTAAATTATTAACTATTAAATTATTTCTCCAGTATACTTTTTAAAAACTATTTTATCGATAGATATTTATATAATTAGTGTAATTAGTTTTTCAGTTTCGTATTCTATTATTCAGTTTTACAGTATAGTTGGTAAATTAAATAAGATTAAATTAAGGAAGAATACTACTCTTTTTTTTTAAATTGTAAATTTGGAATTTGAGTTACACGCAAAAAATATTAAAAATAAATATTCTATAGTAGAAAAATTCAACTATGTAACGATCGTAAAATGACGTCAAAGCATCATCATCCTTTTAGTTACAATCCACCCAACTAACTCCATGGCGCGAGCGCGCGATTTTCATTTATCCAGTAATTCGCCTAATTTTGGTGTTCTAAAGTTTTTAGTGAAAGATGTTTGCAAGAAAATATTGTAAGAGGATTTTGTAATGGTTGTAAAAAATAAAATGATGTTTACAGCTAGCTAAAAGTGGCGCCCAACGTAAAAAATGGTACAGATAAGTGAGTGACGTTTTATTTTTACGTGAGTGACGTTTTACTTTAAATTCAGGAAATATGGCGTATTTAGGTAAAGCGCGGAAAGAAGATCTAATCCTGCTTGCCCAAGAAATTGGTGAGGAAGAAGTTAGTACAGACTTAAAGATTATAGATCTTAGAAATTTAATTATGAAGTCTAAGAATTATGAGGAAGTGTTTGTAAAAGATGTCCTATCAAATATAATTGAAGTTCGGAAATTAAAAGAACAAGAAATAATTAATGACAAGAATCTCGAAATAGAAAGGCTTAGGTCCCAACTCGAAGCTCATAGGTTAGGCTTGCCAACCGAAATTAATAGAGCTAGTGTAGAAATGAATCAGTCTATCTTGGAAGTACAAAAACTTTTACCAGTTTTCTGTCCAAAGGAAGATGATATGGGTTTATTTTTGAATTTGTTTGAAAGGCAGTTAAACTTCTTTAATGTGCCTGATTCTAAATGGGTTGCTTATTTGATCGGTGTGCTACCAGCCGATATCGCCAAACTTATTGCTAGGGAGCCAAATGAGAAGGCTCAGAATTATAAATACGTTAAAAACTTGTTGTTACAAAGGTTTAAGCTTACGGCAGATAAATTCAGACAGTTATTCTGTCAGCATAACAAATCGCCTGACGGTACTTGGCGAGATTTCTATTTTGAATTAAGGACATACCTTGAAGGTCGTATTTCAGAACTGGGTATCAGTGATTTCGAAAGCCTTAAAGACTTAATAATTTCCGACCAAATAAAAAGAAAAACCCCATCAGAAATGAGAGATCATTTTATGGATGAATGGGCAAACTGGAATTCTCCTAGTGAATTAGCTGAAAAGCTTGATGCTTATGTAAATATTCGAAATAATTTAGGAAAAGACTCTGTCTATTTTAGAAAGAAATTTAGTGGATATAAAACTAGTTCGCCAAAACGAGACTACCAGTCTAAATGGTCTGAAAGAACACAAATAAAATCTGTCTCAGATGATAGAAATCCTTTAACATGTTACGGTTGTGGTAACCCTGGATACATAAAGGCAAAATGTCCAAATTGTTCAAAAAACAGAGAAGAACAAACTAGATTTAATTCTGTACATATGTACACTTGTTTGGGTTCACCCCCTCCAACTGTTTTGTTAGACATATCCATTTTTGAAGCAACTGGAGCTGTTTGCGCGGATACTGGTGCTAGCCGTTCTATTGGTGGAGAATCCTTATATAAATTTCTCAAGGAAAGAGGCCAAATATTCACGGATCTAGAACTTTCTATGCAGTTAGCTGATGGTCATCGAACTACGTCTAGAGTGTTGAGTGCTGACGTGCCAATTACTATACAAAACCGAACATTTATTACGAATCTTATTTTCTTGCCCCATGCTAAGGGAAATCGCACTCTGTTGGGTGTAGACTTTTTACAAAAATCTGGTATTGTGTTAGATATCAAGAGCGGGTTTTGGCACTTTGATGACACACCTCGTCACAAATTCTCGTTTACAAAAGAGGATCCAAATCTGGAAGAAACTGTCGAAAATATCGAAGTAAATTCTTATTCTTTGAGAGAAAGCGAAGGTTCAAGATTAGATTATGAAGAAAAGAAAATTTTAAATGATTTGCTCTGCAAATATGAGAGAATCTTTCAGGCAGGGGGAGAGGCCACTCCACTAGTAGAGCATCATATTAATACAGGAAATCACCCGCCAGTGTCAGTTCCACCGTATCGGTTGTCCCCAGCGAAAAGAGAGTTGCTGAAAGCTAAAATAGATGACCTTCTTGTGAAAGGAATTATTGAAGAGTGTGAATCTCCGTACTCGGCACCGGTTGTCCTTGTTCCAAAACCGAATGGTGACGTACGTCTTTGTATCGATTACAGAAAGCTAAACTCTGTGACTATACCCGATTCTTATCCTTTACCGAGGATGGACGATCTTTTGCATCAAGCCAAACGTACTGAATTCATGTCTACGCTTGACTTACGTTCTGGTTACCACCAGGTAAATGTGTATGCACCTGATCGTGACAAAACAGCTTTCGTGTGTTCTCTAGGAACATTTCGCTATCGCAGAATGCCTTTTGGTCTGCGTAATGCACCAGCAACTTTTCAGAGACTTATGGATAACTTTCGAAAGGGACTTCCTGGAATAAATATACTTACTTATTTGGATGATATTATAATTTTGTCATCCACTTTTGAGCAGCACATGTCAGATCTTGAAGCTGTTTTTCAGAGACTTGAAAAATGGAAACTTTTTGTAAATAGAGAAAAGTGTAATTTTGCATGTAACAAAGTAAAGTACTTAGGTCACTGGATTACCCCTAATGGCATTGAAGTAGACTCTGAAAAGGTTGAAGCCATCACTCGGATTCCGCCTCCCAAGAATGTTAAACAACTGCAGTCCTTCCTACAAACCTGTTCATGGTATCGACGATTCATACCTAACTTTGCAGAACTATCTCGACCGTTAAGCAATCTCACTAAGAAGAAATCAACGTGGTTTTGGGGTACCCATGAAGAAAATGCATTTCAAGCTTTAAAACGCTGCTTGGTTTCGGCACCAATACTGGAACAGGCTGTTGAAACAAAACCATTCATTGTTCGAACTGATGCAAGCAGCTATGCTCTTGGAGCAGTGCTCCTCCAGGGGGAGAATTCTGAAGAACGAGTGATTGAGTATGCTAGTAGATTATTGAATTCTGCAGAACGTAACTATTCAACTACTGAGCGTGAGGCACTTGCTGTAATTTGGGCTCTTAACAAGTTCCGAGGGTACATTGATGGAAGTGAAGTTACTGTGGCATCAGACCACCAGCCTTTAAGATGGCTCATGAGTCTTAAGTCTCCATCTGGACGACTTGCCAGATGGGCTTTGCAATTGCAGGAATTCAATTTGAAGATAGAATACATACCTGGAAAGGCGAATGTTATAGCTGATATGTTGTCCCGGCCTAGTTGTGACATCCTCCTAAAGATAGCTGTGAGCTCTGCTCGGTCGTTGTGGATATACCAGCAAGTAAACCAAGTGATTTACGTTTTAACCAAATGAAAGATGAAGAATTGAAAAAGATAATTAACAGCTTTGAAAGTCACCAAAAAAGTGTTGACTATTATAACTGGACCGAACGTGGTTACATTATGAACCAAGGTGTTTTGTACAGATATTCCCCAAGTTCAGATTCGGAAGAGGCACAGCTTGTTGTGCCATCGCACGAGAAAGAAAAGATTATGAAAGTATACCATGATTCGCCAACAGCAGGTCATTACGGTGCTGAAGGAACTTATGATAGAATTTCCAAAAGATACTATTGGACCCTAATGCGTTCATATATTGCAAACTATGTAAAGAACTGTGCTGAATGCAACAGGTACAAGCCGTCAAATCAAAAACCATCAGGATTGTTGCAAACTCCTGTTTATTCTCAAAGGTTTGAAGTCCTATCTATTGATCTTTTTGGTCCCTTACCAGAAAGTAAAAGTGGCAAAAAGTGGATATTTATTGTTGAAGATTGTGCAACTAGATGGGTAGAATTGTTTGCCTTAAAGCAAGCCACTGCAAAGGAGTGTGCAACGACGTTGTTAGAAGAAGTTATTTTGAGATATGGTCTCCCAAGACGTCTAATTAGTGATAACGGAAGCCAATTTGTCAGTGGTGTAATGCAACAACTCTGTTTCCTCTTGGATATAAAACAAAGCTTGATTCCTGTCTATCATCCTCAAGCTAACCCTGTAGAGAGGAAAAATCGGGATCTGAAACCGAGATTGGCTATCCTTGTGGGTAATGAACATGACTCTTGGGAAGAAAAGCTTCCAACAATTCGTTTTGCTATGAACACTGCCAAATGTGATACCACCGGACAAAGTGCAGCATATTTGCAGTTCGGCCGAGAACTACGGACAGTCGATGACGTACAGCATGACATACGTGCAGTTATTTATAACGACAATTTTGTGCCAGAAATTACACCATATTTGAAGAGATTTGCTAATATTTCGAAGGAAATTAAGGAAAGAGTGGAAATAAAACAAGACCAAAGAAAGAAATATGCTGATCGTAAAAGGCAGCAAGGACCTAACTTCATACCGGGAGATAAAGTATGGGTAACCTCACATCCTGTGAGTAAAGCCTCCAATCACAAAACTGCAAAGTTCATGCCTAAGCGTGATGGACCATATGTGATATTGACTCAAAGATCGCCTACTACATTTGAAATTGCAAGCCTGGATAATCCACATGAACCGCTTGCAACGTATCATTCATCAGCATTAAAATTGTGTCATAATTCGGACGCTACACCAGTGGCTCCGATAAGAAAACGAGGTAGACCACCGAAAAAGCCTCCTGGTTCTTCGTCGGGACGTCGTCAGAACCAGAGGGGGAGGATGTAACGATCGTAAAATGACGTCAAAGCATCATCATCCTTTTAGTTACAATCCACCCAACTAACTCCATGGCGCGAGCGCGCGATTTTCATTTATCCAGTAATTCGCCTAATTTTGGTGTTCTAAAGTTTTTAGTGAAAGATGTTTGCAAGAAAATATTGTAAGAGGATTTTGTAATGGTTGTAAAAAATAAAATGATGTTTACAGCTAGCTAAAACTATAGAAAATAATTGCTTTAAAATATTTTGACATCAGTACATATTTTAACAGAAGAAAAATTTCTTAATATATGTGTATATAAATAATTCATAGATTATGAAGAAAGCTTCAGATAAGAAGTTAAAAAATTGACGAAACTGTGTGCAATTTTCTTTTTTAAAACTTCGTTCGTTTATACTTGAATATTTTTAGAAATTCTCCTCTTACAAAAGAGAAAAAGAAGTCTTTAATAAGTTTAAAAGAAAATATTTTTAGTTTAGTTTAATATGATTATATTTGATTAGTTTAATAATTAAAAAAATTAGAACATTGTCGTTTTCTTTAACATTTATATATTTTTTCGAATGTTAGCAACTATCTGTTTAGAGGCATTGGCCACTACTGGGTGTCCGGGTTCGATTCCCGGTATAAGTTTGGGTGTTATTTCGCCCGTTCCTTCACAGGAATCGAATCTGTGCTCGAGGTGTGGTAGAATGGCTCTCTAGCCCCTACACAACCCGGACAGCTGTTTTGAAAAATTAATATTCTTTTAATTTAGCAAGTATACCAAGAAAAACACTTTACAGATAGACTATCTAGAATATTCATGTAGAATGAAGTTACTAAGACTCGTCGCTTAAGCTATCCTGCTAGTTGAAATTACTCAGTGAATTTTTATAAAAAACACATACAAATAAAAAGAGAAACTCATAATTCTCTTTTTTCCTGCCTTCGTGAGTGATGGAGATTTCTGCAGCCGAGAAAGGGCAAAACTTGGTATTGCCCGAAACGTTTGTGCTGAGCTATTTGTTATTTATTGCTGTCTTTTATAAAATTCATAGTTTTGTAACAATCGTAAAATGACGTCAAAGCATCGTCATCCTTTTTAGTTACAATCCACCCAACTAACTCCATGGCGCGAGCGCGCGATTTTCATTTATCCAGTAATTCGCCTAATTTTGGTGTTCTAAAGTTTTAGTGAAAGATGTTTGCAAGAAATTATTGTAAGATGATTTTGTAATGGTTGTAACGAATAAAATGATGTTTACAGCTAGCTAAAAGTGGCGCCCAACGAAAAAATGGTACAGATAAGTGAGTGACGTTTAACTTTAAATTCAGGAAATATGGCGTTTTTGGGTAAGGCGCGGAAGGAGGATCTAATCCTGCTTGCCCAAGAGATTGGGGAGGAAGAAGTTAGTACAGACTTAAAGATTATAGATCTTAGAAATTTAATTATGAAGTCTAAGAATTATGAGGAAGTGTTTGTAAAAGATGTCCTATCAAATATAATTGAGGTTCGGAAGTTAAAAGAACAAGAAATAATTAATGACAAGAATCTCGAAATAGAAAGGCTTAGGTCCCAACTCGAAGCCCATAGGTTAGGCATGCCAACCGAAATTAATAGAGCTAGTGTAGAAATGAATCAGTCTATCTTGGAAGTACAAAAACTTTTACCAGTTTTCTGTCCAAAGGAAGATGATATGGGTTTATTTTTGAATTTGTTTGAAAGGCAGTTAAACTTCTTTAATGTGCCTGATTCTAAATGGGTTGCTTATTTGATCGGTGTGCTACCAGCCGACATCGCCAAACTTATTGCTAGGGAGCCAAATGAGAAGACTCAGAATTATAAATACGTTAAAAACTTGTTATTACAAAGGTTTAAGCTTACGGCAGATAAATTCAGACAGTTATTCTGTCAGCATAACAAATCGCCTGACGGTACTTGGCGAGATTTCTATTTTGAATTAAGGACATACCTTGAAGGTCGTATTTCAGAACTGGGTATCAGTGATTTCGAAAGCCTTAAAGACTTAATAATTTCCGACCAAATAAAAAGAAAAACCCCATCAGAAATGAGAGATAATTTTATGGATGAATGGGCAGACTGGAATTCTCCTAGTGAATTAGCTGAAAAGCTTGATGCTTATGTAAATATTCGAAATAATTAAGGAAATTAAGGAAAGAGTGGAAATAAAACAAGACCAAAGAAAGAAATATGCTGATCGCAAAAGGCAGCAAGGACCTAACTTCATACCGGGAGAAAAAGTATGGGTAACCTCACATCCTGTGAGTAAAGCCTCCAATCACAAAACTGCAAAGTTCATGCCTAAGCGTGATGGACCATATGTGATATTGACTGAAAGATCGCCTACTACATTTGAAATTGCAAGCCTGGATAATCCACATGAACCGCTTGCAACATATCATTCATCAGCATTAAAATTGTGTCATAATTCGGACGCTACACCAGTGGCTCCGATAAGAAAACGAGGTAGACCACCGAAAAAGCCTCCTGGTTCTTCGTCGGGACGTCGTCAGAACCAGAGGGGGAGGATGTAACAATCGTAAAATGACGTCAAAGCATCGTCATCCTTTTTAGTTACAATCCACCCAACTAACTCCATGGCGCGAGCGCGCGATTTTCATTTATCCAGTAATTCGCCTAATTTTGGTGTTCTAAAGTTTTAGTGAAAGATGTTTGCAAGAAATTATTGTAAGATGATTTTGTAATGGTTGTAACGAATAAAATGATGTTTACAGCTAGCTAAAGTTTTAATTTCTATGGATCTTTTTAAAAATATTCTTTTTCTACTGCTAATAATTAAAATAAGTTTGCATTGGTGAAAAGTTTCTAATAATTTGCCTTTTCCTTTCCAGCAACATCGAAAATTTTACAAAGCATTACATTTGTAATATTTCAATTGTATGAATGTCTTTTCAGCATAATGTCAACTTTCATAATGCTGATCCACTTACAGAATAAATAACTTGTCAAGCTATCAGCTGATAATGAAAATGTATCAGAATTTTCATTCTGAGACTTAAAAAAATGGCTTTCAATCTGCAAGCTTAATTATGCGATCGCGCATATAATTCGAGTTGATTATAAGACGATTACGACATATGATCATGACACATGATGATGGAATGAGCTGGAAGACAGACAACCGCCTGTACGACTGAAGAGCAGATGCAACTTCTTTAAAACACATCCTGTACAGGATGATGATAAAATATAATGATAAGGCATGGCGACGCAATATTCATTGGGCTTAACAAAAAACACTCAAAATAAGCTTGTGTTTAAAAGATGAAATACTAATTAAATCTTAGAAAATAATACGCATAAAATGTGTTTATCGTTTACAGAACGATTACATTGATAGAGTTAATAGATTTTTTTGAAAAATGAATTGAACAGTTCCGTATTGAAAATTTTTAGGCCAAAAGAAAAATTGTGTCAAGCTAGAAAATTCATATCAAGAGACATGCTTTAAATGTATTCAAATGCTAGGGATGCACGCGAGACAATTTTTTGCGAGACGCAACAGACATTTTTAACATTACGATATAGGGATTTTGCGGGACGAGACTAAGCTTTCAGGCTGTTTTGAGAGACGGCAATTTTCCACCTCGCGTCCATCCCTAAACCACTGACATGCTTTAATTGTTTCTAATATAGCGAAGCATTTTTAAAGTTATGGTCATAACTAGCTGCGTAGAATGGTGTTGCATGGTGCATTAGGTATTAGGGCAAAATATACTGAAAAAAAAAGCTGATGCCAATCACTCATGTAGTGATCGGTTTTGTATATAACTATGAAGTTTGTCCCGCAGTGGACTGGGCGCTAAACTCCGTTCCCATAAGAACACGGCAAGTGAAGCAGCATCCGGCTTGGCCAGTGCTTGGGAGGGACTTCCTCCTCTCGGCCCGTCCGCTGTGGAACCGTGTACGCTAATGGGAGCTGGTGCACGTAAAATCCGTCGTGGCTCCAAAGTCCTCCAAATTGTTAAACGATACATCTGGGGGTGCCGATTTCAGGGGGTTGGTCCCTCCTCTGGAATTGGTTCAAAATTACGGGACCCCGAGCTAAGACGGACTTCCTCCGACTGGGGCTCATTGAAATGGAAGCCGCTCCTTCGGCCCATCGCCTGCCTATATAGGAGGATCTGTCACCGCAACGCGGTTGCCAGAGGGCATTAGCAACAACAACAACAATCGGTTTTGTTTTTAGTAAATACACGTACACCCTCTCAAAGTACCCAAGTACAAGCTAAATTTCTTTTCATGATGAAGGGAGTAACAAATTACTTTTTAAAAAATATTATAGCTGAAACGAAATCTGAAAAAGGTATTAATAAATATTGAGTGCTGCAACCTTAAAGCGATACCCCTCTATGATACAGAAGTAGGAAAGCTTTGTCCCACTAGAATACTTTTATGAGAGGGTGTATTTTCAATAACTATGCGCTTTCCCTAACCCTAGTTCTAGCCGCATATAATTTTGTTGTATAAGACTATGTTTAAGAAAGTATTTTAAGTTAAATATTAAATATTTCAGTTTTTGAAAAATAAGTATTCCAGAGTGGTTGGAAAGTCAGCAACTATTTGTAGTTGTAACGAATATTTCAAAAGTAAACAACCTGTCACAGTTTTATTTCCGTTGAACACATTTTTAGAGTGCAACGTTTGGTTATTAAGTACTAGCTCAACGTGTGCATCTGCATTTTTTACTGTTCTGGAATCTTTTAGGAACAGAATTCACGGTTCTCAGAGTCTCAACTGGAATATTTCCAAACTTTTCACGGATATTTTGTTTAAGACTATTAATATCTCTTGGTTTTAACTTGCACATTTCTTCCTACTGTAGAGGAGCGTGCTGTCAGCTCCTTACTATAGATAAAAATTAAGAATACGTCGAGTGTAACATCAGTTGAATGATGTTACACTCGACGTATTGGAATGAAAATACTATCTAATAAAAACTTAACGACATTTTATTCAGATTTTAAGTCGAGCATGCAAGCTCTGCACGATACGGTCAATTTACATCCAGCGGTACAATTAACATAGAGTTCTGGTAACAACAACAGCAACGCGATAAGAGCGAACCATGCGTGAACACACTTCCTTTTATATTCACGAACTGCACATCAGCGTTGCCAGATTCCCTGGCCCTGCTATCGTGGGAGTAGCCGCTAGCGCTCCTCACAGGATGCGCGGAAGCTTGTTCCATGTGGGCGACCGCTGGAAGATCAGGTTGGTGCTCGGGAACGCACCGATCGCAGACGCGGCGGCCGCCACTAATATCTCTTGGTTTTAACTTGCACATTTCTTCCTACCACTACAAAGGCATGAAATGATTACCACTTTGTTATGGGAGCGCCCAATAGGCTGCCAATGTTACCTCCTATGAAGGAACGGACGAATTTACAACCACGCCTAGTTGGGAGTCGAACCCGAGTCTACAATTATAAAAAGTTGACTTTTAATTTGTAAATAATAATATTGACAGTTAATTGTGAAAAAAAAACCAACTGTTGTATGTTTTCAGGGAAATGCGGGTATAGATAAGGATCATGCGATTAGTTCGGGATGCTGGGAGTTTTTTTTTTTTTTTTATCTACAGGGTGACCACTGATCAAGGAAGGTCCGCAAAACCTGAAATAGTCAGGAAATTTTTTAACAGAAAAAGTCAGAGAAAATAAAAATTTTGTCTTAGAACCCGTAATATCAAGAAATGTGATCATGAAAATTATTTAAAATCTACATTCATAAATAAATTTTTATTTGTCATATATCTTGAATTGCCATCTATCTAAATAGGACTTAATGCAGATGAACAAGAGTGGCTGATACAGAATTTTTTTAGGGGAGGGCTTAGTAAAAAAGAGAAAAATAAAATATTACTTTAGGGTAACATTTTCTTTATTGTATATATTGTTTAACTTAAATAAGCGTTTCCTTTTCTTTTTTTTCTAAAACTAGGCCTTCCCCTAGTCCCCGTGCCCGTATCCACCGCTATTGCACATCTGTGTCAAGGCATATTTTCTACGTACGGAAAATGTACAATTAATTTATAAACGCAAATTTAAGATAATATGTTAGGTCACACTTCAAGATTTTCCAGGTTTTAGCCAAAATGTCCAATTTTCTTTGACTTGCTGTGTAAAGTAAAATTTTCCTTGAGGTTTCCTTGATTCCCGGCGAGTCCGTATGTTCCAAAAAAATCTCCTTGCATTCCGAACTAATCGCATGATCATTACCCACCCCCACACTTTCATAAAAACATGCAATATGCTTTTTGACGGACAATTTAACTGTCATCATTATTGTAGCCAAAATTAACCTTCTTTTTTTTTCAGCGGAACTGTAGAGAGTGGTGCTCCATACAGTTAAGAGAGGCTTAAAAAAATCTATCAACAATATTTTAGTTCTCAACGCATATTACAAAAACATGTTAAATCCTTACTTCAACGTACATGCTTTTGTTTTCAGTTTGCATCATTTCTTTTTCTTCCATCAAAAGTTGCATGCATAACTATGAAGAGAAAGAGGTCATCATTCTTTAACGATTATCTCCAACATTTTAGAATTTTTATTGTTTTCAAGGGATAATTATAATCATCCCTGTAAATTATAAGCAAATAAGCCCAAGCATAATTTTAATTAGATGTTCTTTAAAGGCCTAAGTAACCCTGTAAGCACTTAAAAACAACATTTTTAGTATTATGAAATTAGTTAAAAATTCACGAAGTTGAAACATTTACACTTTCCTGGCCTTCTTCTTTAAAACCTATGCCGAATATGGCATATATTCTATAATCATTTTCCTTAAATGACTCTTGTGGTGTGGTGGTAGTACTATGTAGAGGTATTTACAAATCAACTTTTATGTAATTAACCCAGGAATTTCCTTTTAATGGATCACAATGTTGTTGCCTGTAATAACCCTAAATTCACCTGCCTTTGTTAGTATGACTCTCCAATTAAGTCCCTTCAATGAGCTTCTGATGCAATTCTGCATTCCTAAAAATGAATTCTCCTGAAAGAGATTGACTATTTTTCCTTTAAGGAACCACTCTAAATATCTGATCAGACCAGCTTTTTTCATCTATTTTGTACTTTGATTTGTTTACATTAAAATGGTAACACATATTATGGCTCATTAATCAAATTTTGAATCAACTAGTTGATTCAAATTTGATTAATGAGCCAGAATTTAATAGTTGATTCAAAATTTGATTAATGAGCCAGAATATATGTTACCATTTTAATGTAAACAAATCAAAGTACAAAATGGATGAACAAAGCTGGATTGATCAGATATTTAGAGTGGGTTTCTGAAAGAAAAAATAGTCAATCTCTTTCAGGAGAATTCATTTTTAGGAATGCAGAATTGCATCAGAAGCTCATTGAAGGGACTTAATTGGAGAGTCATACTAACAAAGGTAGGCGAATTTAGGGTTATTGCGGGCAACAACTTTGTGATCAGTTAAAATGAAATTCCGGGTTGATTATTTAAAAGTTGATTAGCAAATACACTGTTAATACAAGTAGTTAACATTCCACCATCAAATGGTATTGGATTAGCTGTAACCTTTCCATGGAAAAACAATGAAATCTTATTTGGTGCTTAAACTGATCAATGGAACCAAATCATGGTGAAATGCTTTACCATAGAACGCATGCAGCTAATTTAGCTCCATTGCATGGTGAAGCGTTGAACTGCTTCTATTAACGATGTACCAGTAAAAGTAAATGATAGTTGACTTGCAAGAATATTGAAAATAATTGATATTGAATTATTTATTTGTAAGAGTATTGATATTAATTAATATTGAGTGATGTAAAAACTTCTTGTAAAAAATGGTTTTTTGGTCATTTAACAAGTGGTAGCCAAAACAGAACAGTAAATTAATAAGTTTACGATAAGTATTGTGCTTACTAATGTGTGGGATATAGGGAATTGAAAATTAATGGCAAGAAAAAAAAGGAAAGCAGGCAGTCGGATCCGATAGAGTACATGGGGAATTCATGAAAGTAAATTATTGATTAGTTTGTTGCAGTTGATTAGTTTGCTGCAGTTGATTAGTTTGTTGCCGCAATATACACTAAAAATTGGCACAGTCTTCACACCACACCGTGTTGGCGTTACGTTTACCCACACGTTGTGCTGTAACCTAGGAAAATATTTTTCTCAGTATGTGCATCTTGAATTTTTATAACTGTCTTATACATTTTTCTCTTTATAAAAATGTGTTTTTATAAATGTTTGTATTCAAGTATATAGTTAAAATTAAACATTTTAGCTTATGAAGTCCTTGATATTCTTATTCAACACATCAGATTTGTTTGAATTCAACAAATTAAATGCATACATACAGTGCTAAAATATAAGAATTTAAATGAGATTTACATTAATAATAAAATGCATAAAAGGTCAAACTTCTAAGCATTTTATTTAAATTAAACTTTAATTGTATTTACTTTACTTGTGTTGGTAAAAAGCTTGATTCTGTAAATTAATACGAAGTAAATACGAGCTTGGTTATATCACAGATTAAATTTAAATGTCTAAGTGTATGAAGTAGCATTATCTTCAGTTTCTTAGCATGTGAGCTAAAAAATAAATTGTATTTCACGATACTGATTATATATTTTATTAAACTGTATTGCTACATAAAAAGGTAATATTTAATTTTAATGTATACGTGAGAAATAAATACACGACAAAAAATATTCTGCAAAATATTGATTATGTACCAGACAAGCAGAGTGTCTCGTAAAATCCTTTGTAACATGAAATGAAGTTAACTCAAAACCAATTATAACATAAGGTAAGGCAACGATATAACAAAACAGAACTTTTAAAAATGTCAAATATTAACCCATTTATGCCTAGTGTCCCTTTTTTGGGACGGCATTTTCTCTATCAGTCGGAAACGTTATTTATATTTCCTATCCTTTATTCATGAGTATTGAACCTCAACTCCACAAAATATTTTAACAGGAGCCAGTAGGATGTTGACATTTCAATTTTTATACATAAGGATTTCAAAAGATATCATCCCTTGTTCAAGAAGTTGACATCAGAAAGGTATCTATTATTTCTAGTATTAGCAAAAATCGAAGAAAGTCGCAAAAATATCTGGGCACAAATGGGTTAATCCAGTGTGATCCTGTACGTGGAAGTTACAGTATAGAGAACTATGTATAGTGGTGAGTTTTTTTCCCCAGAAGCTGTTACGTAATGGCATTACGTAAAATTGAAATTGAGTAGCTGAACTAAGTTGTACTCATTTTGTTTAAGTTGACAACTTGCTTATATCAACAAAATATTCTGTCAAGCTCAATAGTACTCCAATATAATCCAATATAATTATAACGACATGTTAGAGTATAACCTCGATTTTAGTGTTGAAAAGTTTTCCCTGAAGTCTTATGTAACTAATGAATTACACACACAGCTTTTCTTTCTTAAAATTTCCAAGACGTAGATGGGACTGGAATTCGATTTGATTTGATTTTGTGAATAAGGCAAAGCTACACGAAGGCTAGTGTCGAAAGGGGGGAGGAACGTCTTGGGTGGAGTACTTTTCACGGTGTATTCACGATATATCTGGGGATTATTAGATCGACATCCGCTTATAGATTCGAACCTGGGACCTTTACACTTCCGCCATCTACAATGTTCAGTGTCGAGACAAATCAGTACTAAAACTGTGGCGTAACCACTCCTACAGATATAGTAGTTATTTACTATAATCGAAGTCCTCAAAGTTAGATATTTGTGAGAACGTTCAATCAGGCAAATTGAAATACAGTAAAACGTTAGATTTCTGGCCAATGAGGGGACCAGCAATCAGGGAACCCAATTGGTAGGTGGGGTAGAATTAAGCTTTATTCTTTGCAGCACGCGTAATGATGGAAAAGATTTGATGAAAAAGAATTGATAAAAAAAGGGCTTTTTAATGACCTGTAAGGATGACTCCCTGGAAGTGTCCCGCAGTGGTCTGGGCGCTAAACTCCGTTCCTATAAGAACATGGCAAGTGAAGCAGCCTCCGGCTTGGACAGTGCTTGGGAGGGTCAACTCCCTCTCGGCTCGACTGTTGTGGGACCGTGTACGCTAATGAAGCTGGTGCATGTAAAATCTGTCGTGGCTACACTGTCTTTCAGGTTTAACGCGACCTTTGACGGTGCCGATTTCAGGGGGTTGGTCCCTCCTCTGGAATTGGTTCAAAATTAGGGGACTCCAGGCTGAAGTCGGGCTTCCTCCCACTGTTGCCCAATAAAAATGGAAAGCGCCCTCCTCTGCCCATCGCCTCCCTAACTGGGGGATAGCATGCGGCTGTCAAAGGGCATAGATATAGGGAATCTCTAGATTGAGCATAACGAGAGAAAACTTGTTGCCTCCAAACGGTAGCCATGATAGTGGCATGCGCATGCGCAGAATGGCAAAAACTTAAATTACGAGTATAATGGTATTTTCAATCACTTTAGAACGATCTGTATTTTTTAAAGTACTCGTATCGAAATATTTTCCCTCGAACTTATTTATTTTTCTGAAGTTTGGCAACGAATGCTCTATTTTAAATTGACGGCAGCCATGATAGTGGCAGAAATGGGGTGCGTTTTTGGCAACAAGAAGCACACGATTAGGAACATTGGATGAGCAATCTAGGTATTCCTAAATCTATGTCAAAGAGCATAAGAAACAATAACAACAACAACAACTCCCTGGAAGTAAAACATATCTCTAGATGAATGGATCAGAGAAATATCGTTTAAGAACAAGAAATATAAATTCACCGGTAATAGAGCAATTATTATAATTCCTTTCAAGAAGCGATAGCACAGAAGAAAAAATTTTATTCGCGCATATACTATCCTTAAAATAGGCACAGCATACACAAAAGACAGCAATTTTTACTAATTATAGATTACTCTTTATGAATTTTTCTATCTTTTCTACTTTTTAAATATTCAATTGTAGACTTGCTGTCTGACACTTAATTTGAAACTTTTAAACGCATCTGTGTTTCGAAGACCAAATGTCCACGCATTGAAGGACACTTGATCTTTTTTTTCACTAGACAGAGAACAATTCATATTTCCTTTGAAAACTAGCTGAGTACCCGTTCTTCGTGCGGAAGGAAGCCCACATTTTTCTAGAACATGGAATTAAAATTTATTCAGTCGGAGAGGAGCAGCCAAATCTTTTCCCTCGAAACCTAAAATCAGAATAACTAACCTGAATTAATTTAAAAAATGCCCCTTTTTCATAAAAAAATGGAATTTTGTATTTATGTAATAGTTAATTTATCGAACAGTACAGAGTTCTGCACACAGTAGGCGTAACTACCGTGAAACCTTCGTTTCGGGCCATAGAAAATCTTCTGTCAGAGAGGGGGTCCATGAATATAGGTAATCAGAAAGACTAAACTGTACACTGACGAGCCAAAACATTATGACCACCTCCACATTTTTCAATGAACTCACCTGGATTACATGGAGAGCACGTAATTTAGTGGGAATGGTATTTAACTGTTGCTGGAGAAGGTAAGGAATCATTCTTGCACTTACGTTAATGAGTGTTGCGAAAGGCTGTTGATATAAGCGAATTTGATAGAGGGTGGATTGTAGTGGTCCGAAGGCTCGGAACGAGCATCTCCGAAACTGCACGACTGGTCGGTTGTTCGCGATCTGCTATTGTTAGTACTTATAAAAAAGTGAATTAATGACTGTGAAACCAGTAGTAGACGCCAAGATGTTGAGTGTGCGCATCATCAAAGTAAAAGGAAGCCGGAGACTGTCCCACCTAGTACAGCAAAATCGGTGGCAGACAGTGGCTCAGCTGACAGCCCAATACAATATAGGTCCAAGTACAAGTGTTTCGGAACACACAGTTCCGCGGACACTGTTGGATATGGGACTGCGGAGCAGACGTCCCACTCGTGTGCTTCTGTTTACCAAGCGTCATTGTCAGCAACTCCTGCAGTGGATACGGGAACATCGAGACGGTGACATGAACCTGGGAACCCCGGATGAATCCCGGGTTCTCTTTTATCACATCGATGGTCGTGTCAGGGTACGCCGTCTTCCAGGGAACAGCTGCTTCCCTCTTTTACAGCTGGCTGTACACAGGCTGGTGGCGGTGGTATTGTGCTTTGGGGGATGTTCTCTTGGGAGGCTCTGGGACCCGTAGCTGTGGCAGAACAGAACATGAACGCTATGGACTATGTGAACATCACAGCGGATCAGTTCCATCCTTACATGACGTATCCACCCTTACGGTAACCATGTTCACTTATGTGCACAAATCGGACATTTAAGTAGTTTTTTTGCACTGAAAATCACGAAAAATTGCTAAAAATCAGGGAACGGGCCAATTTTCAGAATTTTAAAGTCGCTAATGCCCCCCGGCCCCTTTTACCGTTTTGCATGTCTGTGCAAAATTTCAAGCCTATCGGTTAAACGATGCGAATTTATACGCTGGACAAAGAGACAAACTTTCACATTTATATATTAAACGGTTTTCTGAGAAAAAAACTCAACAATAAATGAGAGAGTTGCGATTTTAATAAAAACTGGCACCATAAAAAGTCCATTATTTTTCTGGAACAAAGATTAAAAAGTGTAAAAAGGGATCAAGCCTTCCAAGTGTCCTCTACTCTTAAATTTGATATTAAAGTGCATAAAATGGATTTTATAGCGACAGTTATATTCAAAAGGTTTAAAATACGAGGTGTGTCCAAAAGTTCGATAAATAGAGTCATAAAATAAAGTTACAAACAAAAAACTTTACTTGCCTTTAAAATAATCATCTAGCTATATAATACAGTTTTCACGTTGATTGCATGATGGCTAGAAATCATCAGCAAACGCTCCTTTTAGAATAACTCGAACCACCGTTGTCACATGCTATCGAATCTATCATCGGTGCCACGTGCTGTTGGAAAAACATAGTCTTTTCTAGACTTTATTTTAGCTGGAACAAGAAGTCTGCAGGTGCCAGATCTAGAGAACCTGAAATTAATTCAAAACCTGGTTCCAGAGGCTCATCCCTGATAGTTTTCCTTCATCTCTGAAGCGTTTAAAACACTAATAACACACTCTTTATTAACACATTCCATATCGTACACTTTCATTAACATTTCACATGTTCCTGGCGATTTCCCGCCAAATTTGAAGCAAAACTGAATGTTCACGCGCTGCTACTGTTCGCAATGACACGCTTCTTCACGCTGAAAACGTTAAATAGGCCATAGCACGCACTTTCTCATAAGTGTCTTGATTTGGAGACTGGAAACTTTAGTTTCGATGTCTCTCTTTGAGTGTGTGCGAGCGCAGCATACTAACAAGAATGATTTTTAAAATATGAGGCCATTGAATGAATTTCTCTTACTCATCTATACCATACATTATTATAAATTTAACATGTTTAAAAAACTAAGAATTTAAAAAAATGACATAACATAATTGAGGTTTGTAAAAATTTTAATATCTATGATAAACTCATCATGAATAAAAATAAATCAAGAGAAATTAAGTTTTACGGTAAATTTCACGTTGTGTCTCTTGTTTGATTCTATAAAAGTTTAGTATGCAATGTTATTTTGACAAACGAGGAGTAAAATATTAGATAATACACCTCTCTCCCTTTCCCACTCTCATATATCTCATAAGTATTATATATACATATATAGCATACATACCATTAGATTGATGGTCAAACTATATAAAGAACTGCTCAATAAATCATCTCCTTATAGACGATATTATAATAGCCTTTACTTTAAAGTATATATTTCCGCTGAAATTTTGAGAAATATGCTCTAGAGAGATGCGTTTCCTGTAATCAATGAAGCTGTGACACAATGCAAAATTTCCCTTCGTTATGGGAACTATGTTACACTCGATAAAGTTATGTACTGAATATTTTGATAATGACTGAGATATAAACACCAAGAAAAATAATAGAAAGATTTCTTTTTTCATGCATTTTATATAAATTTTATCTATGTGTTTCGTTATTAACTAGTTTAAGCATGACAAAGCGACTTTATATGCTAAAAAATTGTTTGTCTTTTAATAGAAAGTTAATTGTATATTTTTATGGAGAACCATTTTTATATTTTGACTTTTTCTTTTTTTATTAGTTAAAGCCGAAAATTCTTTAAAAAATCAAGAAAATGTTTCTGCTAGCTTACGTTATAAAAAAGAAGAATGTAAAATTTAAAGAGAATGTTTTCGTTTTTAATACTCAAGGAAGTGAAATAAGTTTACTTAAAATCTTTGTTTCATTATTTTAAAACAATCATTACTATAAAAAAACATTTTCTTTGATACTGAAACTATTTCTTTGATACTGAATTTTTTTGGTAATTTTTATATCTTAACATAAAAGTATTCTTTCACGTTTCCCTAGTTACAGATTCATAAAAACGAAAAACAGCTGTGCAATTTATAAAAGCATAAATGTTTGAGTAATAAATATGTAATGATAAGTAGAACCCTTTGTTTCTGAGCAAAATGAATAAAAGGAATAAAAGTTTGTTTTTGAACAGTTTATTCGTTGGCATAGTTTATCAATTAAAAAAAAATATTTCCAAGAAGGCTTTGTAAAATTAATAAAAATTTATTTTTACACTAATTAAGTTTCGTCTTCAATGCTTACTAATTACGCTAGAAAATGAAAATACTTGTACAAAGGAAATTTAATTGCCCATGAAAATTTGATTTATTTGCTTTATTAAAATACTAAAGCTTATTTATACTCAATATTTTGCATAAAAGAAATGTTCTCTAGTACTCAAATGTATTGGCAGATGACAAGTTTTATGTCGGCAGTTGTTAGACGTTAGTTCGAAATATGATTCTTAAGCTTCCTGTAAAATAATGCCATGAGATTTTACAAGCTTGCAGAAAAACTATTCAACTGACGGCAAAATCTTAAATTTTGTTACAACGGCCAATTGCGGTTGCAGTTTTTCCTCTTACCTCAAAAAAATTGAATCAATAAATCAATAAGAACAACAACAACAAAAAAAAAATGCTTAGCTTTTTGCAAGCATTCTGCAATTTGATATCTAACCTTAAAATATATCTGAGATAGAAATAAAGTCATAAAAATAGCGTATTTGCGGTTAAGCTTGCTGTTAGAACTGTCGATCTTGGTGGGTATACGGGCTGATCTCAAGGCATTTGTCGTGATTTATTTCGAGCATTGAGTTGACCTAAGATATCATACAAGGAAAAGATAATGATAGGCGATTATTTTACAATAGTATTAGGATCTGTCTTGAAACTTTCGTTGTTAAACGATAATATATTCAAGAGCGATAATATATTCGGGCAAAAAACTTCTATCTATCTATATACCTATATATCTATCTATCTATCTATCTATCTATCTATCTATCTATTTATCTATATATCTATCTCTCTCTCTCTCTCTCTCAATACATTTATATACATATACATTTCAATACATACATATATATATATATATATATGTATGTATTGAAATAGTTTCATACAGTGTGTCCACAAAAAGGCTGACTCATTTTGAACGTGAATAATAAAGACACAAAAAAGCTAAAATTCCAAATTTTTCCTCTAGATGACGCTCAGAGCAAATAAATAAATAAATAAATAAAAATTAATCTTTAACAACAAGAAATCTTATCTAATTTGAAAAATAAGATCTCAAATGCATTCATATTTTAATATACTCTAAAGTGCACTAAAGTGCTTTATTAAAAGCGTGTCATAATCCATGTGTCGTTCCTATTTTTCTTCCTTATTCCATTAAGTTGGAGAGTGTATCATTGTTCATGAGTGTACCGTATTTTTCTTCATTGTTCGATAAAACACATCTATCATCGCCTACTGAAGCTGTTTTACAATCTTCGCCAAGCATATTCCAACTATACTACCGCTTTAAATACTGTTTGGAATGGGCATCGTAATCAAAGAGTGTGCCGTGTTTGCTGTTCTTGTTCCACAAGACACTTCTTTGGAATTGAAATCTATTAAAATATCTTCAAAAACTAATTTAGAATCTTCGCCAGGTATATTCTAACTATATTTTCACTATGTAATAAGCTGTCGCGTTTGCCAGTTTCCAGTTAAATTTGGAAGATATCGCTTGGCTCAGTTTTGAAGACTTATTTTTCGGCACCAAACTATACGATCAATCATCAAAAATTGCAGACCTTACGACTTTCAGCAATTTATTCAATCCCCCCCTCCTCCTTCGTGTTATCTGGCAAACGCATTTGTGAAGTGCCTCGGCGTGACAAATCTTGTAGACAAGTTATGTCGACGCTAAAAATCCTGCTTGATTTTAATAGCACTGTAGTGCTAATAACAATACTTTAAATATAGTCTCCCTTGCTACAATAATCTGACGTAGTCTTAATAGGATTTCTGGCGTAGTCTTAATATGACACAAAACTTAGATTTTATATTCAATAAACACTCAAAAATCAATACAGTTTATTTAAAAAAATGTCATTTAACGGCAACTGGTAGCGTAGCAGAAATTACGTACTTAGAAGGAGGATAGATTAAACGGGCAGAGGCAAAGTAATAATAATAATAAAAATAAAAATATGAACACCTAGCGTGTATGCTAGTACCAGGTATCAACGGCTGCCTAATAAATCACCGAAGAGCTCTTATTCTATATAGCCGGGCAACATACGGCACCTTGGCCCGCCAGGAAGACATTAATGTAAACAAGATTTAAATGCAGACTCACAAACTAGGGGAAGTGCATATAGAGATTGCTACCTACGATATCTTTGCGTAAGCCAAGAAAAAAACCTTTGAGGAGACCTGTTGCTATTTTTAGAGCAGATCTAGCCAAAGAGATGCGCAAAAGACTGAATTCGTGCATAAACGGCGAAATCGAAAGCGATTTACAGTAAGACCCCCGATTAACCGGGATCGCTAGGAAGTGCCTTGCCTCGAATAAGCATATATCCCGGATAACCGAATTTACTCTAATTTTGCGGCAAATATTTAAAAATAATTATGGAAAATGTAACATTTGTGTACAATAAAGTAGTAACAATTTAATTAATACTAAAGAAAAATAATGAATATAAAATTTTATGTTATTTAGATTTACGATTAGTACATTACCGCACTAGGGCATAAGACAGTGAACATGGTAGATAACTGAAGTGTGAAGCTCCTGAGTTTTGGCCTACTAGACTAATGCTCTAGAATTTTGGGCGGTTTTCTCCAGATGTATCATGAATACACGTTAGAGCTTCAATTTCGAACTTCGTTAATCTACTGTTTGTACTGCAGTTTTCAGAACAGTCTGGTTGATTAATTTAAAAGAATACCCGTTGGTTTTTCTTATTAGCGTTAAGTCCAATGGAGGTGGAAAATATTCTAACACTTAAGTTTAATTGTTTCAACTTTGTTTAAGTGTGGAAGACAATTTCCAACACTGTTGGACTGTTACAACTTTATTTGTGAGATGAAACAGAAATGGAGCTCACAATGTTACTTAATCCTATGATATTTTTTTCTTTGTAAAACGTACTTCAATTCAAATTTTTTTACATTATCATTCTATTATCAATTATTCCTCGCACCATTAGATTTTTTTTGTGGGGTTACCTCAAAGATGTTTTCCGGAGAAGTTCTGCAAACATCGATGAATTAAAACAAACCATAATTGAAGAAATCTCGCCAATAACACCAACAATGTTGAGAAGAATATTAGGAAATTTGGTTCGATGTTATGTTTGTATTCCAAATGGTGGCGCACGTTTTCAACTAAAAGGTCACAGGACTAAAATGTCAACGATAGACACAATAACTTTGTATTGACTCTAAAAGTTGTAGCATATAATGTGAAAACAATCATGTTAAGACGTCAAATTCCGAATTAAATGTCACTTTTTATATTGCTGAACTGCCTGTTTGCTCTTGGCGAGTCTGGTAAGTGTCAAAATCCACTTGAATAACCGTGAACAGTAGAAGAATAGTTAGCAGTTAATTAATAAGTAAATATTTAAGTTTGAATTTGTGTCTCAAATTTCTGGATTTAGCTTACCTATCAGAGCACGACTTCGAAATTTTCTCGGGAAAAAGTAAGTACAGCTTTAAGTACGTTGCATTTGCTTGGGAAGAATATTTATCGATTAAATTGACTATAACATGCAAATGTAAACAAACGATTTCGAGCATGTCTATGAATTTTTATGTTGTCTTGTCTAGAACGTCAAAATATTTACTCATGAGTTCACTGATTCATAAACATTTTAAATGTGATATAACTCTATAAACACACCACACTTGAAAAAAAAAAACGTTTATTGATAATTTAAAATTTAAAATTGTATATAATCCACGTATTTAAGCAAAATTTTTGACGCACTTACGATTTTATGCTGTTTGCCTTAAATGTCGTCAAGTAATTAAATGCTCGTTAAGTAATTAAAAACTTTACGAGAACTCTCAGAACATACTCATTTACTGTAGAATTTCCTTAATTGTATGAAAACTAAAACTATACATCTGTTTTAGGGAATCTTACAAAAAATACAATAAAACAGAGTAAAATATAAATAAAGAGAAAAATAGCACTAATACTAAAAAAGGAAAAATTTAGAAAAAGGAAAAATCCAATTACAATGTTTTGCTTTATACTGATTTTCTCTAGTTCCTGCATCTCGTGACTATCCTTTGTGTAAAATAAATATACTTTTTTCTTGAATTCTTAAAGTAATTTATAGGAATTTTAACTTAAGAAACGAATTCTTCTTCCAAAAGTATTGTTTGGAGTATGTTAATTAGTGAGTTTCAAGAATAAGTATCGAAATCAGCTGTGAAGAAATCACAGTTAATTAATCAGCGCTTTACCCTAGTCAATATAGAAATGCTGCATTTAAAATAAGTTTTTGCCGTATCCGTAAATCTTTTATCGCAATGCTAGATTTTATAATTGGTTTAAAATTTTAACAAATGATTTATTTTTGTGTTGCAACCTCTTGCTATTTAAATAAGATTAAACTAAAATTTTCTTTCTTAGTCATAAAATTGTAGAATGAAAATAATAAGCAAGAACGAAGTAACGATAAATGAGAACAGAAAGCTAAAGTAAAAATGCTTGATTTTAAACAGATTAAATTTAAGAAACAGAAAAAAATAACAATGAATATTAAATATTTTGGTGGTGTGATCTCATCACACCACCAAATACCTGCTATTTCAAAATTTATCGTATATTATTGTATTTATTTTTCTGTCAATCTATATTTTTGTTTAACATTTCCTACTTTTTAATAAATAACACTAACAACAATAATAAACAATAATAAATAATAAACAATAATAAATAATAATAAATGATTAAAAATAATTCCAAATCTCTCTTCTCAATTTCTTAGTTTTTCTTCTAAATAGACCCCTGAAAAGTCGGTTCAGAAGTGTATCAAGACATTCTTGAACACTTCATGATACCTTTATTTGTACATTTATGGGATGGCGATGTTTTGCTACAGCAAAATTCAGTTTTTTCATATTTCCCTTGATATCGTAGAGTGAAAAAGAGATAGCCTGAAATTCTTCCATAAAATAGAGAGAACACGAATGCCTTTAAGTCATTTTCAGGATTTTTTAGAATTCATGAAAACGGGGATAAGGTGGCCAACCGTTGTTTTCCAATTTGCCATCATATCTCAAAGGACATAAAATTCTTGCTTTAACTTTAGGGAACATGAATGCAAAAAAGGTATTCCCAGGGATTTTAAGTTTTCGTGTCCAAACTGGTGTAAGGGCCCAAAACGCTGTTTTCGTATTTGTCCTCATATTTCTAAGGAAAATGGAGATAGGCACAAAAAATCTGGTATTAAATTATAAGGAACAAAAATTCATAAAAATCTTTTTCAAGATTTTTGTAAAAATTGGCATCAATAGGGGGTAGTTGACAAAAAAAGTTCTTTTCACGTATTTTTAAACTCTTGAATGCTGTTAATTTCAGACAAGATTTTTGTCTACCTAGTGGGAGGGAGAATTACTTTTCAAGGGTTGACATATTAAATGTGAAAAGTCGAGAAGGTTCACCCATTTTTTTATTATTATATTTTTGTGATTTATCAGAAAATACGGTATAAAAAAATAAGTTCCCAAAACTGGACTTAGCTTGGCAATATCTTCCATATTTGTCGAGAAATTGCCTAGCCGTACTGTTTTTTTAATTGGAATATTGTTAGCAGAATTCGCGTAAATAAAGATGAAGTATAGTTAGAACATATCTGGCGATGATTTTAAAATAGTTTTAGTTGGTGATTTTTTATATAGATTTCAATTTTGAAGAAGTGTTCTATGAAACAAGAAAGAGAAATACAGCGACTCGTGGATTATGATGTACCTTCCAAACAGTATTTAAAAAGTTCAATTATAGTTAGAATATGTCTAACGATTATTGTAAAAAAAGTTTTTGTAGGCGATTAGATCTATAACCAAAGTATGTTTAGTATTTATTTATTTATTTATTTTCCATTTGTACTTGTTGGTTTAACAATATCCATTCGTGCGAGGAATGGGTTTTTCAGCCAGTTGGTTTCTATGCCTGTAAAGCTACTTTCACCATCAATATACTGTAAATGATGAAAAATACGTATGCGAAAAATAATTGGTTTCTGTGCCTGTAAAACTACTTTCACCTTTAATACACAGTCAATGTTGAAAAGGCATATTTGCAGTGCCGGATTATGACAGCGCTGGACTTAAAGCAAATGATACTTGGGGACCCTATGTTCAGTGACCCACCGAGAAAGCTTTTATTTTTTTTTCTGGGGGGAGAGGAGTTCACCCTCTAGAGACTCTCTCCTAGTACTATAGATAAATTAACTGAAAAATAAATAGTGCTATTCTCTATACATGAAGCACCATGTCCTGACTGAGGATCATAGCCCAGCCAAATCTACTGGAGATACAAACATCAAATTTTAGGAGTTTATAGTTTTTGTATTTAGAAAGCTATTTTTAATAATTCCTAAGCTGACGGGGGTGGAGCCCAAAACGTTCTTTTCCCGTTTCAGTTCATATCTCAAGGGAAAAAAAAAGAGATACCCATAAAATTCTTTCTTTTATATGTAACTATCAGAAATACATAAAAATCATTTTCAGGATTTTTTAGAATTTGCACCCAAACGGGGCTAAGTAGCCAATACTAAGTGTCAATGCTTCTAGTAGTCTATCTGCCAACTGGATGTTTCTTTTTCTATGTATTTTGCAAACAAATGACACGTTCTAGCAAGATAAATAGTTTCATTTTTAAAACTTGCGGGAATCCGGGAATAAATTTGGTTTCAGTCTCTAAGCTCATCGATAAAAGAAAGATGAGCTCTCATCTTTTACAACTCAAATAACATCATACTCAGAACAGAACAAAGTATTTGAATCAATTTTTATGAGGAAATTAATAAGCACGTGCTAACGGCTTGGCTTCGTTGTCTTAAATTTTGCTTGACGAATTACTGAATTGAACTTTATCTATTAAAATGGATAAAATCTATAAGAAGTAATATCTTAGAAAATTTCCCAATTCAAAAATGTAAAGTACATACTTAAAATACCTAGTAAAGTCGCACACCGGAAATTGCCTTTTATCATGGGAAATTATAAGCATAAAATCTTCAGGATTTCAAATATTTCTGGAATAAATGCTTCACTAACTCTTTAATTCCAGATAATTTTCCTAAGTGTGTAATATTGGAAATATATACAGAATTTATTCTAAAACTCTTGAATTAAATAATTTATTTGAAAACAAAGTTATATTCACTATTAAAACAAGTTACTTAGAAAGAAGCATAATGTACTCATTTCTGAGTACTTTTTCAACATGCAATAGCCCCGAGTACTCCCCTCTTGAATTTAAGAAATATATAGACTCATTATTTTGAGTTCATGGAAGAACTAAAACATGAGTATAAGTATATTCAAAATTTTTGAGAGCATTATGAACTTGTATACATTATGTTCAAGCACATTATATACATTTTCGAAAACAAATGAAAATCTTAAACGAATACATTACTCTTAAAGTTTAATTTATACTTATTATATGCACTCATTTTTGAATACATACAAGAATTGATATTTAATATATTTTTGTTATGTGCATTTTTACTACATTTAATAAGAATATAGTTACTATTGATTTTTGAGTGCCCTCATACAACAATCGATAATTAATATATTCTTAATAAAAACTAGGAGCCAAAGCCCCTGGAGTCGCCACGCTTGCTTTTTGCCCCATATAAGACTTATTTGTAAAAAAGGGTAATTACCCTAATTGGATCGGATAGAATGTTACCGAGCTGCACATTGCTTGGTTGAAACACGATATTTGGAACATAAAAATTTAAACTTCACACTATATTTTGTTGTATAAAATCTGCAGAACTGCCATCCATGCCAGTTGCATTTGATATCCATGGCGGCACATTCGTAATTTGGTGACTAACGTATACGTATAGTTAATAATTATATCTAAGACAACAGTGCTTCATATGTTTTCTTTGATAAAAACTGCGTAACAGCTAAGGTATCTTGCTGCTAATGGCGACTTTTCATTATTTGACGATTTACCCATGCTAATTGCCGATAATCATTGCTCATGTAAAATTGCCGTGCCTATTTAAAACTTTGCCAATTTCCGATCTTAGTAGGGAAATCTAAACGTTTTTTAAACGGAAAAAGGACGCTTAGAATTGACGTTTTGTCTGGAGCGCCTCGAATTAACGCTATTTTAACGATCGATGTTACCTGGGAATGGTTCCAATTCTTGAGATGAATAGTGTCCTCAGTCGATTCTTTCCACAAACATGCTCACCCAAATGTCCTGATGCAACACCTTTTATATTTTTACCGTATAGATATTTTGATTCAAAAATACACAGTGACTAATATCCCCAGCCACACTGAAAAATGCCGGCTTTGCCGAATCGAGCTGCTTGATTCGTTGCTTAGCTTAGTTGGACATTTTCTAATGTTGGACGGTAGTTTGGAATTTGGAACAGGCGTTTAATTTGATATACTAAAGCATCTTATGCAATGTATGACCAGACAAACCACAGCTCCAACTGACAAATCGGGGACATTCAAAAAATGACACCTATCTTCCTTTTCTTCCGTGGACTTCCTCTTCTTCTTGTCAAGCTAACTGAAATCAGAGAAGACATCTCTGTCACATTATTCATGGTTTTCAGTGTCTATTTAATTGCCGAGAAGTAATCAAAAATCAGTCTGAGAGAGATGTACCAAAGTGAGTTGGATTTGCTTTTCAAAATGTAATTTTCAATAATATTATGACATTATAACAAATGAATGCTTCTCATAATACTACTACAAACGTAATTCAAATACCTATAGCAACTGGTCTGTTTATAAGAGTTGGTTAAAAGGCTGTATTAGTGTCTGCGAGTAATTAAAAATATTTCCAAAAACTTTTGTTTTTCTAAAAACAAAAGTTTCTGTTCACTTATTACTCTTTTCAGTGTTTTAATAAAAACATCATCTCTCGTATTATTAGCTGTACAAACATTTTAAACAGTTTTTATGCATAGATTATCTTATGTGTTTTAGGCTTTATTTTCTTACTAAATTCTGAATATGTAACAACTCAAGTTCGAATAAATGCTATTTTAAATACTAACAAGAATATTAACACATTTAAAATTATTATGTACTTTAAATTTTATAGACATTCGCCAATTTAACTCTTACTAAACTTAGTCCAACTGTTATAAAATCACTTGATTTCAGGCAATAGTAAGTCTCCCATCCTTCACAGTTTCCATGATTCTCTTTTAAGTGCCCATAGCTGTGAGAATATCAAAAGAATGGCGAGAAACATGTTCCGATAAGAAATTCTTAAACAACTCAATTCTTGAAGATTTTTTTCGACCTGTGTCTGCTCCAGAACGGAGAAAAAAGAAAAGAGCTCTACTTCCAAATGTATTTTATTTAAAGTCGGATTCAAGTTTAAGAAGTGAGCACACTGTTGTATTCGCATTCAAAGGGAGTATTCCATTTTAAATATACATCTCAAATATTCGAATTTTACAAAATAATCCTATCCAAAATTGAAACTGAAATGCAACCAAATTCTCCTAATTAGCAGTTTTTATGTAATTCCCGAAGAGACCCCTTTTTCGGCGAAAACTCTTGTGTAATATATTCGTAGATCCCGCATGAATCATAACTATTTCTAAATTTTATTAAGTGTTCTGTTTCAGTTAAGTTTTACTGAATAAGGAATAGGTTTGTTTTCTTTCATCGGAATTCCATAATATTACGAAATTTCCACAAAAAGTGGAAAAACATTTATATAAAAATATGAAGGGAGAGTTATGCAATGAATATTCAGAAAAAAAATACATTACTTGAACTTTGATTTTCAGTGAGATTAATTCTCGTATTTTTAAAAATCATCTTTTAATACAGTGAAAAAAACCCAGTGAAATTTCAAATGAAAAATAACCAAATGGAGTCACAAATCATGTGATGAAATTATGCGATACAGTCGAATCCGCTTAATGGAATATCGGTTAAAGGGATATCCATCTTACTGTAATTTATTTTCACTGTAGCAGACCGCAATAATTAGTCATTGTGATCCCGGATAAAGGAGTATCCCGCTTTTTAGAATAAATGTCAGTGGCAAATTGGCTATTCCATTAAGCGGGTTGGACTGCATGCGCTTTCAGTAGCTAATTTCCAGCTGCCACTCATATGCAAAATGACTTTTGGTTGGCCCTGTAAATAAACTGTGCAATCGTCTGGTTACAGGGCCAACCAAAAGACTTTCAACACACTAAATTCTATGGATAGCTTCAACCGTTTGAAGGGTAAGCATTTTTACATTCTTTCCCGTTTTTAGGTCTACCGATTTCGAGCAAAACCCTCCTTAGAGAGAAGTGGTAATTTTTTAAAGTATTTTTTACCTCATTTTGCATATGAGTGGCAGCTGGAAATTAGCTACTGAAAGCTCATGCAGTCCAACCCGCTTAATGGAATAGCCAATTTGCCACTGACATTTATTCTAATAAGCGGGATACTCCTTTATCCGGGATCACAATGACTAATTATTGCGGTCTGCTACAGTGAAAATAAATTACAGTAAGTCCCGTTTTTTTCCCGCTTAACGGTATATCGGTTAAAGGGATATCCAGCTTACTGTAATTTATTTTCACTGTAGCAGACCGCAATAATTAGTCATTGTGATCCCGGATAAAGGAGTATCCCGCTTATTAGAACAAATGTCAGTGGCAAATTGGCTATTCCATTTAGCGGGTTGGACTGCATGCGCTTTCAGTAGCTAATTTCCAGCTGCCACTCATATGCAAAATGAGGTAAAAAATACTAAAAAAAATTACCACTTCTCTGGAAGGAGGGTTTTGCTCGAAATCGGTAGACATAAGCATTGTCAAAACATATAAATGCCGATGACAACATTATATTAATATTTACTTCTTATCCAATGTTAAAGGAATATTGTGGTCGCGAAAACCATGGTTTATTAAGATTTTCATCATCCGATTTTCATCTAAGTCAATTTTCATCATGCCTATATTAAATAAGTTTATATAAGTTTATATGAGATTTTCACAAAGTCGATTTTCATCATTCCTAAATTAAATAAGTTTCTTTCTTGAAGTCCCAACGTGGCATGTATTTATGTACGTACTTATGCTGCAAGATCCATTCTGACCAACCGTGAATTCATTTTGACTAGTTTTGGGGCGACATCTCTACGTAATGTTCGTTTAAATGAACGTATGTTCGTAAGCATGTAACTCGCATAAGTCAATAATGATTTACCGTAGAATTTTGTATATAGAGCTGTTGTAACCTTTAGCTATTTCAAATACAGTTTAGTTGCAGACGATTGCACAGTTTATTTACAGGGCCAGCCAAGACTTTCAACACACTAAAATCTATGGATAGCTTCAACCCTTTGAAGGGTAAGCCTTTTTACAGCAGTTTTCCGTTTTTCCAGATGCCAGGGGAAACTGGTATATTTCCGAATTTCATGAATAATATATAGTTTTTTCTAAAGATTGTATGCATGTGTGTGTTGTAAAACATATAGATGCCTAGTTTTGTCATCATTTAGTTGTTCTGTGATCACAAATCGGATTATTATTTTTCATCAATGTACTCGAAAATTAAGTAGATCAATTATGCTTTTCTCTACGACTTTATGCAGGTGCATAAAATAGCAAAATCTGTAAAAAACCCGCCTTTGTTCAAAAATGTTTTTACCTAAACCCTTATATCTCCAAACTTTATGCATTTTGTATTTGGTTATTAAAGTATTTTATTAATAATATGCGCGATCATATTGATTCTTGAAAATGTAATTTAAATTTTGAAATTTTATGTTGTAAAAACTAAAGGATGGATAATTTTTCCAAATGATCATACTTTACTTTCTTTCTCTCCCTTAAAAAAAATTAATTTATTCATAAATCTGTTTCCAACTGTACAGTTGTCTCGTTATTTCCACATCAGCACAAATTGCACTGTGCTGAAAAAAGTATTATTTATTTTGAATGTCTTGTCATTATTATCAGAAAATAATGAAAAAAAAATTATAATATCATTAAGGAAAAAGTGAGCATATGAAAAGTGAAAGTATCATCATCAGAAAGTCTTGCTATGTATGGTGTGTAATTGCGCATTAAATACTGATGAAAGAGGAAGACATAGAAACCATATATTTTGCGCTTCACATTTTGTCAGTTAATTTAAATAAAAAATGAACTGTTCAATATATTCTCTATGATGTATAAAACTGAATTATACATGGCATTATTTTTTCTTTTTCTTTTTAACACTTTCATAAATACTCTGTGACCATGCACCCTACTTACAGTAAATAATTCCTTAAAAAACATATTTAACGAACAAACAAACTAACAATAGAAACAACGACAAAAGAAAAAAAAATGTCCTTTTCGGAAACATTACTCCATATCAATTAATATGCTGTCATCTACAGCATAATATGTAATAATCATATTTAATAAGTTGAATGTAAAAATAAAAATATTAACCGCATACGTTATGCTGGTGTACCTTAATGTGACATTTTTATTGCCTTCATTTGTAACATTGACATTTTCTTTGAGTTGGATAACTATTCATATATGCAAAGAAATTTTAAGCATGATTAGACCTTTTTTTGTCCGGCTATTTAATTCGTGATGAAAAAATGTGTTGATGGGAATATTTTATTATTCCGAGAATAAAAACCACGAATACCTAAGGCATAATTCTTTATTCGTGTTTAATCAATCAGCTCTTGAGTGGATTCTAGTAACATAACTACTTAGTTTGTGAATAGGTAATTTTTTTTAACACGTACTTTTTTATGGATAAGAGCATTCAGGTAAGCTCTTACATAACTAAATTGCGTAAGTTAATTCCCTCTTTTTTAGTAAATTGTAATTTAAAAATTTTTACTTTTAAACCTCTGTTAATGAAGGAGTTTTTTAAGCTCAAAAATATGTATCTTCACTATTTTCGTAGGTGTTATAATTACAAGAATTAATTATCGTGAAAAATTATTTCGAACACTACTTTATACCAAGATATATCAGAAAGCAAGGCTCTCTAATTAATTTTTTTTTTTTTTTTTTTTTTTTTTTTTTTTACAATCACAATGAAAAATGTAAACCTCAAGTATTTTGTGCAATGCACGAAAAAAAAAGTTAAATCAAATTTTGAATTTCGTCACATAAAAAAAAAAAAAAAAATCAAAACTGTTTAGAACTATGAACGCGTATCAAAATTATAAGGGAAATAAATAAATAAAGATAAAAGAATAAAAATAAATAATGCAATTGTTTTGTTCGTTCTTTATTGTGTCAGCAGATCAACGAATCAAACACGATTTAGTGGGAATATGCGTCTTGATGATGAAACCAATTGTTGACGACTTGTTTGAAGTTGAAATCTGTTGTCTTCTAACATGGCCTTTTTAAAAAAGACATTAAAAGTCTAAGGACTTATTAGAGAATATCGGAGATCTGTGACGATCCGTCTTTTACGCAGAAGTCTACTGAAGGACCGTGCTCTTGCAACATTTTCTTTCTTTGAAAGGCGAGGGGCCAGAGTTAACGAATCCCCCTCGAATTTCTCAGGGCCAAGTATCAAAGAGATTCCGTTTATCGTCAGCGGTAAGCACATGCTCTGATTATAAGAAACCAAAGGCCCTGACAGAAGTTTAATGAAGTTCAGCTAAAATGGATAGTTAAAACTGTTATTAAATGTTCTTCAGGTGCCATTTTGATGTCATGAATTTGTACAAGCGCTTTGTTAACTCAATCAGTGTCTCATATTAAAAAAATTCCCAAAATTCTGAAATTTAGATTTCCGGGGATTAACCCCCAGAGATAATTGAAAAAATTATCTTGTTTAATACGTGGCACAGGTTCATCAAGGCATTCTTCTGTAAGCAACTGTAGGGAACCTGGGGAGCCTTGACCACATTTTCAGAAAAACATTTTTGTAAATTTTATTTTGGCAGCAACACAATCCTATTATAGTGCAATTTAAAGGAAATTTTATTGGCATTAAGAATATATTTATGATAATATAAATTGTGCATTTCTTCTTTTCTGAATTTATTATTTTTTTAAACGTTGGAAAGTGGGTCAAGGCTCCCTTTATAAGGGAGCTCTGACCCATGGTATGGGAGGCTTGGCCCAGGCAATAATGTATAATTTTAAAATAAGATAAAAGTAAATCTTTTTTATTAGTTATATAAGCATTAAGTATAAAATCTTCAGTATGATAATTGAACACTCTGAAAAACATTTTAAGATCATATTTTCTACCATTATGAACATTTAGAGCATAATTATATTGAACAACATTTTAAAAATAATAAAGAACACTGTTCATACAACCAAGTAAGTAGTCCCGCATCTTATTTATGTTAAGATATATTTTATTTAAATTGAACACACATTAAAATGCACACAATGTAACAATATTGGTTTAAATTTTACATTTATCTTAATGGAATAAATTGGGAAAAATCAAAATCAAACTGAACTTTCATAATCACTCTTTCAGTACCACCAGATGACATAGGACATGGCAATTTAGTCATGTTTAGTTATGTCTGTTAAATACACTACAGATGAGTCTTCATTAATAGGATATAAGTGTATGATTGTTCACATCGTCGTAACCTCGTCGATTGTTCACATCGTTGTCAACCACCTATCCTATTATAAACATATAAAATTATTTATATTCATATCTAGGTATTATTTTAATTATTACAGTGTTATAAAAGCAGTATTGCTATATTTTCAAAACTATTTAACAAAGGGAGCCGTGACCCAATGGTCAACCCTCCCTTACATACAGTGGGTCAAGCCTCCCCATCACGCCATTTTGTAAAGAATGGTGCATGGTGATTTGAAACCTGATTCTTTCTATAAACTTTTTTACTTTAATAATAGCTTAATATGACAGTATTTATAAAATCCCACTAGCTCAAAGTTAATTCAATTACTTTCTTTGAAAAACTCTTACAAAGTGTGTTTAAAATACTTACTTTTTAGGCAGAAAAACTTTCTTTCTTGTTTATTTCCACTCCACTATGAACTGACTGGATGAAACTATGATGGGTGTCTGATTACATCAGTAGCTTTGACTGCCATCTAGTGAGGGAAAGCTAAAATATTTTTAAATACCGAAATTCTTGGGTGGGTCAAGCCTCCCTTATGGTCAAGGCTCCCCAGGTTCCCCTAATGACATTGCGGTGACCTTACTTCTACGAAAGGAGTTAGGGGCGAACATACGAAACAGATCGTATTGTAATTCAGTTGGGGTAAAGAACATTTCTGCTGACTGTACATTTCCTTTATCAATGCTTTTAACAGGCAACTTTTGCAAACATTTTTTTAATGCTGAAATAATAGGAACATTTTTCAAATAAACTGCACTTCTGGATTGCAGTTTCTTCGTTAATAATGTTTTTTCAAGATTAATTAAATTAATTTTGGCACGCTTGTGATGTTTCACTGCTAGTCTTTCAATCTGAACTTTATTAGTATTTTCAGAAACAGCAAAACAATAGCAAGAAGAAAAATTGTAATATCTTCAAGAAAAACAATAGCAACAACGACAAAAATGTTAATCTCCTTGATGACATAATGCAGTTTCAATAATAAAAAATACCTTCAGCTATTAAAGATAGGGTTACGCTATAGTAGTAATTCATAATTTCTTGATTAAATCTCTTCGATATTTTTGTTCATCTGGTTATATTTATCTGTGGATACTATAAATTGTGACAAATACGTAAAGAAATTAAAAGAAATGAAATATCTGAATTTTTTATAGATAGTTAGCATATTTCCTCCCAAATTAATTATTCAAGCTTCAATCAATTACACTAATAAAAGCTAACTGAATTTTTTAATAAATCCCAAGAAAGAATTTAACAGTAGAATCTCCCTATAACGAGCTCACTTGGTTCCAATTAAAAAATTCGCTATAGAGAAAACTTCATTTTACAGAGAGAGATTTTTGCAGTTATTTCAGCAAACATGAAAAACTTTTTAGTTAATTCGATGTTTGAAAATATTTAACTATAAATTTCTATTAAAAATAAATTAGTATATATTATAAATTTAGTAAATCTATTAATAGTATATAATAGTTGTGTTCTTACATTTCATATAATAAATGAAATCTTCAAAAGTAAAGACGACTCAAGAATTTAGAAAATAAAGTATGTAGTGCTACTTAAGTTTATTTTACTTGAAAAAAATCCGTTATTTTACATTGCTCTGCATTTCGTGATGTTAAATTTTTATAAAAGTTTCCAAGTTTAAAAAGTATGCTAAAAATAGAGTCAGGCACGTTCTCTTCCATTTTAATGGTTTCGAATGCTTGTAGCATTTCGGTACGATGTGGTTTTGGTGTTGAAACATCTTCATTTTCAGAATCAGTTCCACTTTCCTGGCTTTCATTTTTGTCTATTATACTGTTCAAAATCTCTTCATCTGTAGGATATGAAGTAGTTAAGAGTTCTGCATCTACTTTTAAAAATTCGGAGAGGTCATCTGTTACTTTTCCATTCTCATTCAGTGTTTCCCATTTTTCTTTTAATTCGGACAAGATCACATCTTCATCGACGGAATCAATATTATCTGTCTGATCAACAAAGCTTTCCTCTTTGAAGCAATTATGGATTATTTTAGCAGTTACATCAAATTTCCATACTTTGTAAAGTTCTATAATTGCTTTTCGAAGATCAACGTTTTCTTCGACTGTTTCATTTCTTTCAATTGCACCGATCATTTCTTTCAAGATTCTTTTCCTATAATGCATTTTTAAGTTCTTAATTATTCCGAGATCCAATTGCTGAATTTTGGATGCGCAATGTGGAGAGGAAAAAATCACATTAACATTTTTTAGTTTTTTCCCACAGTCTTTGGAATGAGCTGGACAGTTATCAATTTATGACGCAATTTTACGGTGTTCTTGTCCCATTTGCTTGTCCAATGCTTTTAACCAGCTACCGAAAATTTCGGACGCATTCCAGTAGTTTTTATTAGATTCATACTTCACTTCCAAAGACTTATTCTTTTGAAGCGCCTAGGGGATTGACTTTTGCCAATAAAAATGATCTTTAGCTTTTCTCCTCCAATGTTAGCACATGACAAATCTGTAATTCTTTGTTTACTTCTCTTTCATCCAAAATATTTGTCTCCTTTAAAAGCTACCGTTTTATGTAGGGAGACATTTGAAAAAGAGCCCTGCTTCGTCTGCGTTAAAGATTCTTACAGAATTTCAGGTATTTTTTGAATCAGAGAATCACAAACGTCCTCTGGCACATCTGCACTTTCCCCACAAATTGATTTTTGTGTAAGCCGTGTCGCTTTCTAAATTTGCCCAGCCAGCCGGAACTTGCTTTGAAATCTGAATAACCAAGAGTTTTTGCAAACTCCACAGATTTTCCTTGAATCAATGTTCCCGAAATGGGGCAATTGCGATCTCGAATCGCACGGAACCACTTCAGTATTGCTTCGTCCAATTCATCATACTGACAGTGTCGTACTTTTTTTTTGCTTCGGACCGAAATTTGCTTCCTTTTCGACTATCATTTGACAGATTTTTTAGAATCGTAAAAAGTGTACAAGCCGATATCTTATACATTGCAGTTACACCTTTCTTTTTAATACCCTTATCAATTTCGTTTAAAATTTTTATTTTATCAGTAATACTGATGCTTTTCCTTGACGACATTTCGAATTCCACTGAAAAGCAGGCAGTGACGAAGATACGCAGAAGGTAAAACTAACCACTGAACAGCATAAAAATCAGCGCACACCGAGTCATTACTTCAGGAATGCCTTGGACAGGCATCGCTCATTTTCAATTCCCACCCTTCCCCCTCCCTAATTCTTGGAATTTTGAACCATAGAAATGTTTCTCTTAGAAGAAAATCCTAAGTCCCGGCTATTGTTATCGTTATCTCTGGAATGACCAGTACCAGGTGATTTCAGTAGGTGGTCTGCGCGAACTAAGAGGTCTGTCAAAGAATTAGCAATTTTCTTCAACGACATAAAAAAAAAATTCGTTATAGGGACACAAGAACTTCATTATATGGAGAGTATTTATAATGTTATTTAAGCCTTAGAGTGACTTTCCAATTAAATATTTATTTATAGGGAGAAATTCGTTGTAGGAGACTTCGTTATAGGGTGAAGATTCTACTGTACATACTTAAGAAAAAAATAGCTGATAAATAATTAAATAAGCAGTTTATTGAAATTACTTAACTGTAACTCAAAAAGAATGCCTTTTATACCCCGTAGTGAGCACACAAAAATATGCTATGCATTATATGGACTTTTCTTCAAATAAAATTTCGAAACAGAAAAATAGGTATCAGTATAGGTATCTGAAGAAACTTATAAAATGCATTTATAAAATGTAACTCAAGCATATATATTCAATATTCTTAATTTAAAAAAAATCTTTGCATATCATTTAAAAAAATGAAGTCCATTGCCAGTTAATCTTTTGCATAAAATCCTTGGGCAAAAAGAAAGAAGGTAGGTCGCAATATTCCATTTTAACGAAAAAAATTGAATAATATTTCATAAGTTGACTTTTCATTTCAGAGATTGCACACATTCTAACAATAGTAAGCGTAGAAAAGAATTTTGGTAGAATTGCATTAGACGCATGGAATGCTACATTAAGCATTAGAGGAAATATTTTCTTTTTCAAGACATTAATTCTGAAAATTACTCATTCACAAAACTTGTTTGTTTCTCAGAGAAAAAATGCCTTGGGCAAAATGTTTTAATGAACATAGTAGTATTAAGGGATGCATATAAAAATATCTGTTTGAATGAAAAATAACTTTAAAAAAATCGGAAAAAAGGCCAAATTTTATGAATAAGTCTTTGTTGCCATAAGTCAGAGTTCTTCTGATGTAAGTTTAAAGTAAAAATTATTAAATTTGTTTGCATATTTCAGCTACGCACCATCTGCACCAAGTTTAAATATGTACGTAATATTATAGAACAATATAATCAGAAATAATTCTGTTAGCCCAAATTATTGTACCAAGTTTCACTTTCCTGTCTCTAGTGAGGGGTTAACTTTTAAAGCTGGAATTAAAAAAAAAAGAAAACTCAGCGGATTTTTGTTTAATTACTTTGGCTTCATGCAGCAACATAGAAATTTTTTAATATTTTAATCTCATTTATTATTTACGTCATTTTAAGATGCCAGCTTTATTGCAAGCAGAACCACTTTGATTTTATGAACAACTGTTTTGACACATTTACCGCAGACATTAGATGCAAGCTATTTCTTGCTAAAATATAAGAGTTCTTCATGCAGATCAGGTATAATAATGAAATATCAGCAATTTAAGTAGCTGCTTACAGTCAACATTTCGTCGTTTCATATTTAAAAAGACTGATCCCTCCTAAAATCTAATGAAAGCCAACGCCATAAACTTCAATTTCTTAGAAGAGGAGGCGAATAGACTTAATCCTTATTTCTAAGATATTGCGGAAAAGATTTGAACCACGAGTATCGTCTTCTTTCTTGGAATTAAGTAACGATCTTTAGCTCGTAACATATCGCTTGTTTGATGCAAGAACGTCTAACCTAAAATATAATGATTTTTCGAATTAATACCGCAGGGGCAATGCGGTGATGTGAACTTTTAATTAGTAGGGTACTATTTTTGAGCTTTCAAAATTTATCCGAGGGATGGCGGTAGTGTCCTTTTGGTGAAACGCGTTTCTTCCACAGTATTAGTTGTAACACCTTATCACACCTGAGATTAAACTTTTTTATACTAAACATCGTTAAGGTATCTGCCTAGGTCTAAAAAGCCATTTTTGTGAAAAATATTGATTTTTGTTTTATTGTTTTATTTGAAATATCGTAATCTTAAGATTCCATAACTGTTTTACTTTTTCTTCTACATACAGCTGTTTGAATGTCCCTTCCAGTTGAACATTGATGCTAAAATAAAATCTTTAAATGCGTTTTCTGGAAAACTGTGTTCTTTGTTACCTTGCGTCACGATAACAGTAACTACTCTGATAGTTTTAAGATGTCGTAATGAAATTTTACATAAACATTCTATTGATATTAAAGTGTGTCCTGTAGCAAAAGTTAAGCTATACGTATGAAATTAATAAATTTACAGGTACTCTTAGACAAAAGTTTTTCTCAAAAATTTCATCGCTTTTGTAGATAATTGGCCATATACTTCAGTGTATTTTTAAAATAAAATAAAACTTTTGGTACAAAACACAGAAATGTGTTATAGGAGTATACTATGGGAAGGAAATTACTAAATATTGAGAAAAAATGCAGTGTAGAGCAGTTGGCCTGAGCATGAAATTTTGCTAAATTTTTCTTCAAAAATGCAATTTTTTGAAAAAGTTATGAAATTTTTGTAAAATAAATTATTGTTTCGGTCATGTTTTATGACTTTTCAAATAAAAATGCAGGAATAACACCAAAATTTTACATTTTTGAAAAAAAGTGTTCAGCACGTAGGCACATACCTATTACTATTGTTTCCTAGAACAATGACCAAATACTGCAATTTGTTTTTAATTTGTATAACAGTTTCCAAAAATAAATAAAATATTTTAAACTTACAATGTATTTTCTGAAAAATTGTAATTTTCGAGTCATGAAGTAGAAAAGATGAAGACAAGCTCCCATATAGATGTTTACTACGCTTTGATCTACAGAGTGGTTATAATTAAACTTCCCCGTATAAACAGCATTCTGCAGCTGAAATTACCACGAAAAATGGTATATGGACTCTACAGGAGACGGCTTTTAAAAAGTTTTTACTGTTCTTCTTTTTTTGTGTGTTGCTCAAAATAATAGGTCTTGGAAACTTGGAAGCTTAGAAAAGTTAAAAGAAAAAAGAAATCTATGACATGAACAAAAGTCTATTTACTTGAATTAATAGTCGAAGTAAAAATGAATTAACGGGATTTCTCAGTATTGTTGCACAAATTCGTAAGTGTGTATTCTTTAAGCAGTCTAAAAATATGGATTACTAGAAAAGAAACTTTCTTGATACTCCAAAAAAGGCGTACTGCCGTTATCATAAAAAGTACAAAGCTTGCACAAATTAGTAATGTAAATCGCCAATAATAATAGGGCAAACAAAAGTGCTTAGCTTCTAAAGGTTGGTCCGCTTACAATATGAACTCAATTGGCTCACAAGAAATCCTCTTTCAGATCTTTCTTGACAGGGTATGACGTCACATAGAAATTCCAAGATGGTTTCCCGAAATTTCCTTCCTAAATAACATAAAGAGAAAATTCTTGCATATTCAAGAGACTCCAGTTTATCTCCAAAGTCGCCAAGTTTGTCGCCAAGGTCGAGGATCATAAGTTTGCCGGATCAGTAACGAAGCCCGTAAATCTCTTTATCCAACGATAGACCGAGTACTGAAAGAAAGCGACTTTACAGTTTTGTAGCAATATGCATTTATTTAATCTTGTAACGCTCTTATTTTTACAAAGTAAATAATTCTTTTTGTTGCAAAATTTTATTAGATAAAAAAATTTTTGGTACTAAAATAAACTGTCCAATACTATTTCAGATGGTATAAATTTCAAAAGAGATTTTTGAAAGATCAAATAGAAAATATAACAGTACGAATTCGTTACTACCTGTTTGACAGACAGAGTGTGCATTTCGTAACAGTATGCTGCACGTGCACAGTCAAGTGAGAGGAGTACTCAAATTTCGGTTCAAAAAAATATCTAACCATACAAAACTTCTTGCAGCCGTTAGTTCAAATATGAGATTAAAAAAAAAAATAAAGTACCTTCAGCAGATTTGTGTGTGAGAGATGTTACCGAAATCTCTGCCATGCTTATTTTTTTTTATAAGTGCGAAGTATTGAATATGAAATATAAGTAAATTGAAAATATTTTGTAAGATATTCATTTCAATGACAGTATTTTCTGACATACACATACATACGCTATAGCTATAAAAGATATGTTTAAAAATCTAAATAGCTAGAGAAATATCTAATTGTGAAAATTAAAATAAAATGACGACATTTATACGCATTTGTGCAGAAAAAAAAACTTTAGAAGTCTGAATTTTGAATGGACTTAGTGTCTTAGATATACGTAAAATTTCCAGAAGTAATAGAAAATTAAAAATACCAAGAAGATTTGCCATTGGAGACAATATACACTTAGCAGCCAAAAGAAAAGTCAAATATGGAGGCAACGTAATTTTAATCCATTGAAATTTAAGCAAATACTCGAGATATATCAGAGGACTTAAATTGCAAATTGCGTTCAAAATTCATTTAAAAATTATTCCAAAATACAGCGTGTTTAACATTTTCCTTGCATGTTTTGTAAATATTATCTATTAAAAAGTTAGGATTTTTTTTAATAACAGGTGAGCACTTGCCGATTAGGGATTCGTCACTACAACAGCTCGAAAATATTGGTCATTCTATTACGGAGGCAACCAATGGGCTGCCACCACTATCCCTTGTAAAGGGACGGACGTGCTAACACCCATGCCTAAACCGGAGATAAACCTGGTCACTACATCACCTGGGCGGCAAGTTTATAAAAATATACAGTTCATTTCTTAATGCAACATTCTGAGTTGCTTCGAATCTGTAACCGTAATTTGATACTTTTAAAATCTGCATGCTTCATAATAGCACAGGCAAATAAGACTTTTGCTGCCCGAAAAATAGGGCAGAGCTGGAGGTGATTTTAATCCACCGTCGGCATCCCAAGTAAGTGCTGGGTGGGTTATGTGAAGTAAATTTAGGTGGGCTTAACTTTTAGGAGCCAAAAAAAAAAATGCGAAATTTTGGCACTTTCTTCAGTTTTTCGCATATACCTTGAAAACGGTGCATCGTACCGGAAAGTGATTCCTTACAAAATTAAAGAGCATAAAATTCCGCGTCTAATGAGTCCTCGGATAGTACTATAATATTATCTGCTTAAACTTTTTATAAAACTGTGCAATCTGGCTCCTGAAGAGACATTCTGAATTTCTTCGGATCTCTACCATAATTTGATACTTTCAAAAAACTGCTCATAAGTTGCCCCATTTCTTAAAAGAACATCTTTAATTCCTTCAACAAGCGGTCATGATCATCCTGCCACTGGCGCATTGGAAAGCGTCATGCTTTTCAAGAACACCATTATTTAAAACAAAGCATCGCTGATCGGGGCCAACCCTAGTAGCACAACTAGTTCAAAAAACGTTCAAATTACGTTGGAAACACGTTTTTGAACGTCAAAAAACGTGTTTTAAACGTCTTTTGGACTAATTGTGCTACTAGGGAACGCCATTTGGGAACGGGCCTGCTTATGGACTTCGATTAGTCATCCAAAGAGGCCTTCCGATGCTCACATCCGTTTCCCGTTTGTTAGATACTGCCGTTAGGTGACGTATCTAGTGCTGGAAACCAATAAGCGAGCATGCGTAGGCCTCTTTGGATGACTCATCGATATAAGTAAGCAGGCACGTTTCCAAATAGCGATGGCCCCGCGTTGATGCACGTGAAGCTTCTATAAGTAATGCAGAAATTTACTGGTATGAAGATACTTATAAAATGCTGCACGTACAGGGTGGTTTATAATTAAATTTCCTCTATAAACAGCATTTTAGAGCTGAAATGGGAGAACAGACTTTTACCCATTGCCGTATGAGCTGTATACGAACGTTTTCTTTTCTCCTCTTTTAAAGTTTAATTCAAAAATAGCCCACTAGGTGGAGCTATAAATAGAAAATCGCTAATCTTGACTCAAAAAAATGACCTCAAATTAATTAATAAATGCTCAAAAACCACTGAAAAAATGTTGAAATTGTTTGGTGATTTCGAGTTTGTCATTTCTGTAGTTAAATTTGACGTTTTTTTTCACAAAAAGTGCCACCTAGTGAACAGTTTTGAAATAAATTTTCTCGCATCTCGTATACAATCCATATACTAAAGCTCGTGGCGATTTCTCACAAGTTTAAATAAGTATGACCACCCTGTTTAAAAGATGGCGTTTTACCTTGTGCTAAACTTAACTAAAAACTTGTTAAACTTAAATGTAGAATTTTTATAAAGTTAATTTATAAAATTGCATTCAAGCGCTGAAATTTAATTAGTCGAATAGCTTTTTTAAATACAATTATTGGTAGAAAAGAAATTAGAAATATTTCTTATTGAAAATTTTCCCCATTTCTATTTTTTAATTATAATTCTGTTTACTTTAAGTTGTTTTCTAATTTCGCTATCTTACTTTCGCATTTATCAAAAATAAGACAGGCACAAAGCCTGCAAGAAATGAAGGAAGCTTTTATTCCATTTTGAAATTCCTTTCTTCATCCAAGCAGATATTAATGTGAATAAAAATAGCTTCCTGGTAAAAAAAGCAAACAATAATGGAAATGAAAAAAACCTTCCTTTAGAATCACAGAAAGCTTTTTACGTTTTTCGCAATCAAATTACTAACTCTTTATTAAAATGGATATAAATTCTGTTTTGTGCACATAATTAGAGAGCTAGCTTACAAAAAAGAGATGGCAACACTAAAAGGGACCATGTCTGTTAGAAAGCTAATTAAAGCAATATTGTTATTTATCTTGACGGATTTGAATAGCACCAGTCGGTAAAAGTCATGAAGTATTCTGAATTTTGATGATTTTGGGATATTTCTATTATTTTAAATGTATTTTTTTCAGTAATGTAGATTTCAGTAATGAAATGACTACGAGAAAGTGCTTTGAATATTGATCACCATCATTCACTGTTAGGATTTTTGAACGGTCTTTCATAATTTAACTCAACCGTCAATATAAAAGAACAACCGGACAGATTGCTTCAGTGGCCCTAACGATGAAAAGTTGCAGCAGAAATAACAACAACTGCGTATTAGTACTAAAATAGTACTAAATTAATGATTAGGATTACTAGTTTTGTACAAAAAAGTTGAAAACTGAGATTTTACAGAGATGATGTAAAAAATGGAGAAGAAGAAGAGGAAAAGAAAACAGTTTACTCCAAAAGATATGAATCGGACATAATTCAAGCAAGAAGGAATGTATAAGAAACTGCTTAAAAAATAATTTTGGACAAAATATGAGCAAGTCACATAGCTTCTAGTATAGTAATCCAATCAGTTTTGAAATGATGAAACGAATGGATTTTAGAGTAAAGAAATTGGTAAGATTTTGTGGCTCCAACGCCGTACATCTGTTCTGAATCACAAACATTCATTCAATCAAAATAAGCAAATTCCCTGCTTCACATAAATGAAAAATCCTTGATTTGTTACCCTGACAGGAAACAAATCTGTTATTAAGGACGTCAATGCAATAGGATTAAACATTCTGATTTATTAATCGGAAAGCACATCCGATAGATATGCCAGGGGCCACTTAAGACTGTCTACCCCGAAGACAGTTCTAGGTCGTCAGGAAGTACCAAATGGAATGGATGCTTGAAATCAGCGGAATGTGGCGTTCATCCAATAATATAATCAATCACGTAAGTGATTAAAATGGCACCGAATATCTGAAAAGGTATCGGGAAATATATTTTCATTTAAAGCTGTGGAAACAGAAACCAGTAATTGCAAATAAACGGATTTCGTCTTTCACTCGAGTGCTTTTCGCTATCACTTAAGCAAGAATAATATGAATGTGAAAGATGAATAAGATGACAGGAATAGATGAGATGAATATGAAGACAAAAATATACGAATTCTTGTTCTTGACATATGCATAGGCGTAGCGCGACTGGAAATTTTGGAAGGAGGGGCACATTTTGGAATCAAGAGTAGAAAAGGGAAAGTTATCTTATGCAGTCGAACCCGTTTAATGGAGTATCGGTTAAAGGAATATCCTGCTTATTGTAATAAATTTTCGATGTGCCTATTATTTATCTAATTAATTCAAACCGTAATATTTAATCAAAGTGATCCGGATAGTGGAATAATCCTCTAATTAGAATAAATTTTTGTGGACAATTGGCTATTCCATTAAGGAGATTCGACTATATTTATAAACAAATGCTTTAAATAAAAATATTTTTCGACCAAGTTATAGGGCACATGCCTCCTGTGCTATAAGGGTATTTTATTTCTTATTCCCATTTTATTTCTTAAGAATTCCAAGTCACTGAATTGTTGCAGAATGAAATTTTCTTTTCTTCTTCAAGAGCAAACAAATAACAGTTCAGGCAGAGAAAAAAATTGAGAGACGTAATTTTGTTTGCTGAAAAAGAAAAAAGTGCAAGTAAACTTCAAAGGTAGTAGAGATAAAAGATTGCAAATATAAGACAAAATCGGCTAGTTCCATTACTTTGTGGAAATTTTCAGTGAAAACTTGTTTAAGTGAAATCTCTGTGATAGGGCCGTGGCAGACCAGTGATTAAGGCGTTGGACTCGTAACCGGAAGTTTGCAGGTCCGATTCCGATGCACCAGTAAAGGCTACCGTGTACGTACATTCGGTGTATGTGTACGTTAAATCCGTAGTCCTCAAAGCACTCTTGGTGGTTGCTAGCAGTTTCCGAGGGGTGCCAATATTCAGAAGTCCCTTACCTTCCGATGAGAATCCAAAATGTGGCGGGAAACTCCGAGAGGAACGCATGTACCTCTAAACGACATTTTCAGTGATGTGAGCTGTCCTCTTCTTACAAACAATCAAACAAACTTTGTGCTCACATTTAGTCCTTCATCTGTATCGTGTAATGTTGCGGCTTTCCATTCTCTGTTTCATAGTAATCAGTGTCAAACTTGTCTCGGCGACTTCAAGTTGACTTCTAGTAACCTGACTTTTGTGGGTGTAAAAATGAAACTGTGCTGAAATTTATCGGCACTTACATGAAGTGTATGGGGAAGATGCATTAAAACGACATGCTATCGAAAAGTGGCGTGTTTGAACGAAGACGTACGAATTTCTGAAAAAGTTTCGTTGGGAAACATTGCTGTTGTTATAACCCACAGGAAGTAGCCCATCATTATGGTTTACAGCAATGTATTCTCTTAGGAAAAGAGGTCTCATAATTAAAAACCGCAGATGGGAGACCTGCACTTGCCCTTAAAGCATTATGACTTCGCAAAATGTATGCATACTAATATAATGCATAATGTATTTTTTTTGACTTGATCTCACAGTACGTGTAAGTACAAATTGCAACCTGGGGCAGCTTTTGTGACGTCACTTAGTGAGAAATTAAACCCGAGGCGTAACTCTTTAACGTCAAGCGTTTGTCACACAGTGACGTCACATTGTGACTAATTATCAATTAGAAGCAGTTGGATGTCTCTTCGTGTCAAACGTGCGACGTCACTCTGCAACGTCACACGCTCTACATGAAGGACGTCACGCAGGCGTGTATTTACATCACATTTGTGATGTTACGAACGTTCCGAAATATGACGTCGCCGCATAACTACCAAACTGATTGCTGTATGGGTGGATGCACAACCTCAGAGGTTTCAGTTCAACATGGAGGACATTGGAAACACAAACAGATTTCATATGCACTAGCTCCCTTTAGCGGGTATGGTTCCATAACAGTCCAGACGAAAGAGGTTGTAATCCTCCAAAGTGCTGACCGGTGCCAACGCTACTTATGGGGATGAAGTTGGGAAGTGTGGGATCACCCTCCTTATGCCTCTACCTTTTCATCTTGTGACTCAACTGTTCCTGTTCAGTACTCTTTTCTGTAATGACTCTGTGAGTTTTGGTTCCATGCGAGAAATATTTTCAAAGCAGGGTGAAAGATGCAACTGAAGTATGATTATTGGAAGTTGTATGGGATTCTTTTGATGAAGACATCGAATAACTTGTACCACGTCTCGATAAATGTTGAAATAACGGAAATATCTACTTCAGAAAGTAGATTTTACACTGGATATTAGGATATTAATGAAGTATTTGAGAATACAAAATTCTGTTTTGTTTTCTCAAGCAGTTCACTAACATTTTGGGTGACCCTCAAATATTCTTATTGATTGGTATTATAAAACTTAAACATCTCAACATTAACGAAACAATTTTTTTATATACTTTTTTTACATTTTGTTTTGATGTAGGAGATATTTTTGGTTTCATTTATTAAAAATTTAATCTGGAATTATAAATCAGTAAAATGTAGTAAGAGGCTTTTTCACAATATTAACAAACAGTAAATATTTTTATTTGAGTAGATAAATTACAGTACTATCTAAAAAACTACGAACTATACTGATACAAAATTTAGATCTAAAAATAGAATGCTACAATTTGAATAGTTTATTTGATAGTTTATTAGTTTATACATAAATTTAATTTTCAGCCTTAAAAACTATGTACTTCAGGGAAATGTTTCGAAACTCATATCTGTACGGTCATTTAATATGTTTGTTTTAAAATTGATAGGATTGTATTTGGATTCCGAAAAAGATAATACATTAATGTTTTCGTAAGTATTATTTTTACTCATACCGTAATATGTTTGTTAATAATACATTTGTATCTACGTCAAGACGGATGTTTTTTTTGTTTTTTTGTGAATGAGATACTACTTTTTGAAAACTTTCAAGAAAAGGGAAAATAAATTAAAATATTTATTTCGATTGTAAAAGAAATCCATTGTAGATAATTAAAAAATATATTTATAGTCTCCCTTTATAGAATAAATGAAACTGAGAAAAAAAAGTCCAATAATTTATTAAAAATTTCAGAACAATACTATATTCTAATTTTGTCATTGCGAGAGAATAAACTAAAATATCACATACGTCTAGACTTCTCTCTCCTTTTTATGTACAGTGTAAAATTAAAATAATATAATAAAGATAAATCTTAAATATTGTTTTTTAACAAAAAACCCCCAATATATCATTTTACAAATCCTTTTGAATTTATGTCATTAATGAATTAATTACCTTAGATAATCATAAAAAACGCGAATTGAATTATAATTTTCTTTTATATCCATTTTTTTTTTAATGAATTTATATAGAGAGAAGAAATCGAGAAAAAAGTCAAATGTGAAAGAGGATATTATTTCTTTGGGTTCTCTCAATCTTCATCATTACCAGTTAGATACTTGTGTCCCAAAAAGGTGGTAGGTGGTGGCGGACTTCAATTCTTTATCCATTAGAGATAAGTGGGCATTATAATGTTGACTTAAACCACTTTTCAATGGGTCTCGAAGGAAAACAAATCACGTTGAAGGATCGCTTTTCAGGGGTCGTACAGAAATTACGAAAGAAAATATTTTGTTCCAGTCTAGCAATGGATGTTTACTTTCAAAATCATGTATAGTGTCCGATCTCTTTCTTTAAAGATATCTCTGTGACGTTGTATGATGGAAGGCTCAAATTTGATACACTACCTCATTAATGTATGGGGCACATTTTACTAACTGGGAATTTTTTGTACTGGGTCGTATACAATTTTAAAAAGTGTAACTTTTTGAAAATTAATGAGAGAAAGTTTTTCTTAACGGAATCTTATTTTCGACGTTATTTGAACATTTTTTTTTTTCAATTTACACTGCCCACTCATCTCTAAAGAATTAAATCCCATTGCTTTTTTGGGACACCATATATAATAGTATCCATTAAAATTTTTATTTATTTATTTGCTATTTTAAAAACTGCTGATTTGAATGAAACAAAGATACATTCTCGTGGTTTTATAAAAATGCTGTTTATATAGAAATTTAAATTTTTGTGTTTGAATTTCAACAAATCTTGATCATGTGTGTCAATTAAGATAAAAAATTGCACTAATTGAGATTTCTACTCGTGCTGTATATGGCTCGTACAACAAAGAGGAATTATCTTCTAAATAGTCAGTAGATGTCTGTAGCAGAGAGTAGAAACTCTTTGGAAATGTGAGGCAAGGTTTAATCACGGGACAATGCGCCGACGAGCTAGACTTCTGCTTTATCGTCATATTTCGCGAGGCGAAATTTTATTGTCAGCAAACGCATTACAAAACCTCTGGGCTTTAAAAAAATATCGCCAAGGTTTAATGGATTTGGATACATTTGTAATATTCTTTGTTTATAAAAAATATGTTTAAAAAAATAAAAATAAAACCACTCTCCTGTGACATGCTATTCCAGATTCTTTTACAAATCATAAATTGCATCTTATATGCAGAGCAGCTATGTACCATTTTTTCTTAAAAATAGACGATGAAGACGGAAAGGAGCTCCCTGGCGAGAAATGCTCCTTTGAAAACTAGGGAGAGTTGGATGAGCGAGAATGATGCACGCGAGATCGTGCCAGGAGACAGGTGCCTCAAGTTAAGGTTGCCATAGCGCTCTCGATCCAATTTCTTCTATAAAGTATGTACAGCCTGCCCGAACATGAATCTGCGTATTAGAATTAAGAGCATCAACAGTGATTTACCAGAATGAATAACGAGGGTGAAAAAAATCTTCCTTACAAGTTAATTTATCAGTCATGTGAATATGAAAGTAAGTTAAAGTAATTAAAAAACTTTGTAAAAAACACACATAAGAAGTAAAAGGAAAGATGATACGCGTTTCGTTCAAAAATTGTTTTGAACTTCTTCAGTCCAAGCCCTTCGTCGTAAAGAACACAGGGAACTTTTATCCTAAAAAGAGCTGGAGATATGAAGATTTATATATGCTGAGTTAAACCACTTTTCAATGGCTCTCGGAAGGAAAAAATCATATCGGATGATTGCATACTTTCGAGGTCCTACAGAAATTACGAGTGAAAATAGTTTTTTACTCTTTATGAATGAACGTTTACAATCAAATTGATGTATAGAACCTGGCCATCTTTGTAATGAGGCGTCTCTAGAAAGTTTTATAGTGTGAGGCTGAAAATTGGTACATCATCCAATTAATGCATGAGGTCCATTTTATTAATTCGGATTTTTTTTTGTACGGTTATCATACACAAAAGTGTAACTCCCTGAAAATTAACGAGAGGAATTGATTTAAAAAGATTGCGCAGTCTTTTTCGTACTTTATTTTGAACTTTTGTTTTTCAATTCACATTACCCATATCTAACAGGAACAGAATTAAAGCATACCCAGGCAGCAAAAGAGTTCGGTAAAAAGTTGGCCGACTGTCTATTTCATCGGCTCGTACTCGACATCCATTTAACGTCCGCTGAAGCTATACCGTCGACGTATAATTCATTCCACAGCTCCCTGACCTCGAGAGAAAACTCAACCAACTTCCTCCATATACTCCTCGGTCTCAGGTATTTTCGATCCGTTGAACCGAGGTCGGGAGCGGACTTCGAAAGGACTATTCAGAGATGGCGTTGTCTGTGGGGAAGGGGGATGAAAGAAGATGCTGCTTCCTAGTACAACATCGCTACCCCTCCCCCCCACGTCGATTTGAATTTCGCCCACTCCTATCTCTTTTATCTTCAATCCAATAAGAAGCCCCCTTTTCATTCTGCCTGGCAGTATTTTTTTCGGGAGCGTTCAGTTAGCTTCGTTTGACACAGTGCAGTGTTGCGATGCAAAATGTTGGATGGCATATTCAAAAGTTTAACGGCTTACACAAAATAACATACCAACAAGAAACACACTCAATTTAAAAAGGTTAGTAAATTATTTCTGTGTTTGTTCACTTATAACAAATGTACTTTTGTTGCTTGTTGAAATCTCTGTTGAACAGAAAATAAAATTCCATGCATAATATAATTGGATCTGAAGTCGAAGTAAGCAATTTATGATTTACAGCGACTTTGCAACCTTTTTTAAAAGAATAAAACATCGAATATTTAAAAAAAATAATAAAATACTGAAAATACATTTTTTCCATTACATATTTTCTAAAACCTATCTCTTTTTATAACATTGAAATTAAACGTGAGCATTTCAAATGAACTAGTTTCATTTCTTCATTCTTTAACCAGCATTTTGAGCACCATAAAAGTCCTTATATAACTCTGTATGGTTATCGCAAATACTTCCCCATGTGCTTCTTTGTATTGCATTTAATATATGTCTCATTATAAATTTAATTATGTAATCGCTGAATTTGCTTGAAATAAACTGGAACATTTTGAATTTATCCAAGAAGAATTTTCTGTTGTAAATACACAAAATATCACAGTATATATTTTAATTTATGTGACACAATAATTATGTAATTAAATATATGGATAACGATTTACTTATGTTCAGCACAAGTGTCAACGTTTTAACACAGAAATAATTTACTCATCTGATTTCTAATATATTGTTAGACTAGATTCATGACTAAATATTAGATATTTATTTCTTATTTAATAGGAAAATATTTTAAGAGAGCTAGATATGTCTTAACTTCTATAAAAATGAAAGGGCGAATAAAAATTATATTAGCTAAGTTGTTAAATTTAGCATACTACATTAGGTGTTGATGGGTGTTAAAAGTTACTGTATTTTGAAAATATAACGATTAATTAACATCTTTATTTGAAGAAATTAATTATCCGAATTAAGAACCACTTTCTTCATCAATTTGAAGTGGAAAATTTATATGCTATAGCTCATTAAAAACGTCCCTAAAGCAATAGATACAATCTCGACTGAATCAGGATAAGAGAGCAAGTTGTCGGGAACCCTCGGGAAATCGCCCGGAGACTCACAGAATCACTCCGGAGTAGACAGTCCAGGGACCGTCACCCGACCTGACATCCCAAACCTTCAACGGAAGTCGAACGGGTGAAATTGGGGTCCCGTGAATACAGTTGGCCGAGATGAGGCCGGGGATTTCTTGCTGCTTGGGTATAACCCCTTTTTTGCGACACCCTGTATATTTATCAATGAGCATTAATAATTTGGCGTATTTAAATCTCATTATTGTGTTTGTGTCCAAATTGGCATTCCATTACCTCTTTAAGAAATGAAATCAAAATTCCAAATTTATCCTCCCGCCCGGGTTGTGTAGGGGCAAGAGAATCATACTACTACACCTACCTTCTACTGCCAAAGCTGGTCCATGTATTAAGTGTCTCCATAATAAAGTGAGCAGTGCTTTCGGCCTATTAGTAGCCTATGTCTATGAACGGCTAGCTCCCGACATTTGAAAGAAAAATTAGTCTGTTACATGAAAAAGGAAGTATTTATATTGTGGAAGGTAATTTTGGGGCTTTCTAAACTTACAAGCACGGGCTTAGATATCGGACAATCATCCAATAGCGGCTGACAGGCTAAATAGCGTGAACCTCTCAAAGGAAAATACTCGATCCCCTCTTAATGATTAGCTACATAAGCGCCCTCTAGTGACGCCTAGTGACGAATCATGAAGCAATCTACTACTATTACAAACATGAGCAGAGCATAAACTTAATGATAGCGACTCAGCACCATTTTACAGGCAAATTTCGTTTAGCTTTTTTTAGAATACGCCAATGATCGTATAGCCAAGTCCGTGCTTACAAATTTAATACCCAACTCTTATCCTTTACTTCTAAATTTTATCCCTTAAAGTGTTAATAAGTGAGAATAAAGTGCCTCAAGCTTTTGCTGTTATTGTTTTAAAAAATGTCCCTTTTGAATAGATTTACCCTATTATAATTGCCGTAATATGGGAGACTCGAATTTATGAAAGTACACTTAAAGTGATACAGGCATAGAAAAATAGAAACATAAAACAAAGGATTAGAAGAAGAAGTAAATGTCACCACTCAAAGTCCCAAAAGGCAACATTTACAGATCGGTATTTATCTTAAAAAATATTTGTCGTTTTTCCAAACTTGAGAAAACCAAACAAATATTTAATCTTCCTTTGTGTTGACGAAATGAAGTTGAGCAAATGATTTGTACTTCCAAATCATAAAAAAGTATTTAGTTCCAAGAGTTTGGAGCTGTAAACTTTGGCTTTTAAGATAACTGGTCAAAATGCACCGATTGTTATAATCCTTTACGTAACAGTTTAATATTGAAGGAAAAACACTAAAAAATTATAGTAGTTTAATGAATGTTTCAGTTATTTCAAAGTAAATATAATAAGCATTTGATGCGCAATATCAGTAAAATCTCAACTTCACATTTTGTCAATATCTGAAAGAAAATAAATCTCAGTAATACTATTTTTATCTTAAGAATACTATTTTATAAATTTTAAGTAATTTATTTCAAGAATAATTTCCTTTTTTCCAAAGGTGATACTTAGAATATGACTATGGAATATGCATATTTAATTATTCCGAAAACGTGCGCTTTGTTTATAAAGGAAAGTTATATAAAAAATATATCACTTAAAATCCCTTTAATAAAATATAATGTTAAAGTATTTACTTTATGCGATAATTTTATTATAAAAAATATGACTTTCATGATACAGCAGTTAACTTTTTTCTTTTGCAGAAACCTCTATACAATGTTATTTTAACTCAAACTCAAAATTTAATTATGGAATATTGTGTGACTTGTGTAAGCATGTTCTACAGACACTCTGAACGTAAACCGTAAATAAATGTTCTTAGCCTAAAGCTAGAGCCATAACTTAGAAATATTGAAAAGCTGGAAATCATAGCATTATGTGAAATATTGTACCAATCTCATTAAATAACTTGAAAGATGAACACAATTTGAACAAAGTTTGTGATAGTTCAAATTATTATTACGTTAACATTTATCTATGTTTAAAATTAAGACGTTCTGTATGCGCAAGATAATGTAAATTGTTTATAAACACATGAGGAGATAAAATAATTTTGCCATCGTTATTTTAAAGTTTTAATAGCAAAAATAATGTCTTTAAAATTTAATGATTACTAGACATTCAGACTTATAGCATTGGATGAAATTTTATTAAACGAATTTCAAATCTGAAAAGAACTAGTACTTTATTATAATTAATAAAGTTATACATTATATATAATTTGTGATCCACTTTGCTGTGGATCATGTGGACTTTGTTGTGAAGTTTTACTTGTCATACAAAAGGAATACAGTTATTATCCATTACCTATTTAAATATCATTAAAATTGTATTTTCCATAATTTATAATTTTTACATCTCATTACATTGCTATCATTATAATGAGATGTCATTATGATATAATGAGACGTCATTATATTAAAGATCTGATTTACAATATAACAAGCTTTCTCCCTGTCTGTTTGATAGAAGGGTTGAGCACCATTCCTATATAACAATAATTTATATTCCAATATTTTAAAATATTTTTGTTTTAAATTGAGAGAATCGAGTAAATTGCGTCCATCTGTAAATGGCGGTACAAAAAGGCCCACCTTTCTTCCTTTTATTAAAAAAATACATAATATATATATATATTTTAAAAGTTGAACCATCTACACAAGTAGAAAAGTTGAACCGTAAACCTTATTGTGCTACCCTTTTGTACCATCCCTTAAAACCAGTTTGTACCACCCAGAACCTCTTTGGATATAAGTAACTTTTATGTTGTGTTTTATGTTGTTAACTTTTATGTCAATTCCAGCAATGAAGGCTTATAACTGCAATATATCTCATCGAATTCTGAAATTTTAAGTGAACATGTGTCTGTACTTAGGAGAGAATTACTTTCTGAGTCCGATCTAAAGCAGAAGCATTTCCCGTGCAGATGGTAATGCAAAATGGTTACTTCGTTACCAAGAGTGATTTATAACATCTTTGCTGTTTCATCTACTACAGCGTAACGTTCATCTACTACAGCGTAACGTTTTTTAAACCTCCGCGGTTGACCGCGGAGGTTTAAAAAACTTCCTTGTACAAAATAAAGGGTAAATTGTATCGCATATGATTTCAGTACTCGAATTTTGATAAAAACATTCATTTTGAATTTGCCTGAATCGATTTTGGCAACTCTTGTCTATAGACATGTGTCCGCACGCACTCACATAACGATCATCTGTGTGACTTGAAGAATATTGAGGTATTTGTATTTAGAACTGTTGTAACTTTTTTTTTCTTCTAGTGGCGGGCACTTGCCGTTTATAGACATTGGCCACTAGCAAGGCCAGAATTATTGGTCTCTGTTATGAAGGCACCTCATAAATGGACCAGCGTTGCTTCCTATGAAGGGACGGACGACATGACACCCAAGCCCGTGCCATGGGTTCGAAACCGGACCCGAGATGTGATAGAGAACTAGTTGTTGAATAGTTGCCGATTTCATTGAAATCGACTGAGCAATTTTTTAATAGGGCCACCCAAAAGACTCTCAATGCTAAAGTCTATGGATATTATTTGTTTAAACTGCAATTTAGAGTCGTTCCTTATTTGAAAATAAAAAAAATTAGTATCAGTGTGTATCATATTTCATGTACGACTGTTGAATCAATAATTGTTTCATATCTGATGTTAGTAAAAACTGATATTATGGCAATTGAGTATGGGAAACCGATGTATCCTATCTGACTTTCAAATAAAATAAGATAATATAAAATGCACTAAAAATGTTTGTAGTTTAATAAACGTAGATATAAATCAGGCGGTGTTCACATCAATCTTTTTAAAAACAGAAATAAAATGTTTTTTAAATAATGTAACGTGTCCAACACTATATAATTGCTTCAGTTATTCATTAGCTGTTTTTTTTCAAAATATTTATAACGGGAGTAACTTTTCGTAAGTTTATTGTAATATCAAACAAGCTCTATTTCCAGAGCCAAAAAAAAAGGAATTTAGTGCATTTTGTGTTTCATATCGCAGCAAAATGAGCTGCCATATTTATTTATGCATAATCGTTATACTTTAATTTCGAAGGAACTTGAAAACGATAAAAAATATCAAAAAGTCCATTTAAAACTAATGTATTTCGTAAGACTCATTTTTCTTAATGGTATTTAAATTGGTTTTCGATGCAGAGCTAGCGTTTCAGCATGTCATCAGGGAACATATGAAGTTGAAAAATACTTTTAATGTTTAATAAATGTTTCAAGACGTGGGTTTAAAAGCCAAATTCTCTTTCACAGTACAAGAAAAAAAAGATACGGACATTATTACCTGAACTATTCAGATATTGCAAATACCTAGAAATATATTTGTGTTAAAGGGATCCAAGGGTGAACTGGGACTTGGCCCCTACCAGACGGTAATTATAGGCAAGTGTAGCGTAATTGTGTGGGATTTTATGTTGTACGAATTCGATAATTCAGTTTTTTATAACAGTATACGTTGAGCGAAAAATCTGCTTCGTCGCACCAGAATTGTTCTACGGCTAGGTCTCGATTATTACCAACAAGGGCCCCGGGCAATGATGAATTTTGGGGGGGGTTTCCATGAAATTTGTTTTATTTTTCATAACATTTTGATATAAAAGAAGACTATTTCAGAACAACATTTGAAATTGGGGGCCCTGGGCAAAGTCCGATTTGCCCATACGATAATAAGGCTCTGTCTATGGCCAGGAGGAGGCATCGGCATTACTGAAAATCATTTGGGCAAGGCAGTTAGTCGAAAAGATAAGCGGCGGCAGCTGCCAGTGACAAGCAGTTGCTGGTTATGGTTATCTTACACGGAAAAAAAAAGTGGACCTTTCTCTATCTTCCACAGGATGCCATACGATATAACTAATTGTGTCGACAGAGCACGTGCACTACTGACGACGTCACTTGTCGGGGACTGGTCGACAGCAAAACGCCTTCTGCAATGATGGGCTTTAGCCCTTTTGCAGCGCTGAAGTGTTGCATAACACAGTTATTTCGAATCGAGATAGAATTTCTCTTGCACCGTGGCTACAGATTGTTGATTGGCGCAACAGTTTTGGCGTCGAAGGGCTCTAATAGCAGCTACGTGATTTCCCTGACCTTCATAAGACGGTTACAAAATTAAAATACTTTTAGTAAATCAAAGGCCATCGTTAATGAGTGCTACTTGTTAAGAAAATATCTTCCTTTTCATAATCAGAACTCAAACACAATTCGCCTGCTTATGCAAATGCAATTTTTTTTCTTATTTACTTACAGTGTGACGATAATTACTTTCTGCAATGCTCCAAAATGTAGAAGTATCATCGCAAGAAACCACAATGCTTAAAAATGAAAGTTTTTATGCTGTTTTTGTTGCCCAAAACTATTTACTGGATGTCTTTTCAATAAATTTGGCTGTGATGCGCTCTCGAGGGGAATTTCATCTTTACAATTTATTTTTCGGACTCTTTCAGCGTATGCTAGCAATTGACTATCGCAAAATTTTTCAAAATCCACAGTTCAGTTATAGTTACAGTCTACTCTGATAAAGCCAAGTTTAAATATCATGATCATTCATATCTCCAGCTTCTTTGATTAATGATAAGTCACTAAACACTGCTTAAAAACACGCATTGTTTAAAATATTTATTGTTTTAATAGCAGAAAGGATACCTTCATAAATATTCAATCATATTTTAATTAATGAAGCAGCTTTCCTTAATTGTTGTTAAACAACTGTTAAAAATTGTAGAACTTAATAATTATGAAAAATTACTTAAATAAAATAATTTCAGCAACAAAATTTTGATGTCTTTTTACAGAACTTAAAATTTTCATATTTGAATGTAGCCAAAATTAATGAATGGGAGAAAAAGTGTGAAAGAGTTTGGAAAAACATTGGCCAAAGAAGGGAATAACCAGCATTAAAAATAACGCTTAATTGTTGAAGTAAAATTTCAGATGAGTAAATTCAGAATTAAATATCACTCAATAAAGAGATTAGAAATTAAAAACCCTGTTTTGGTTAAATTTGTTTATGGGCGAAGACATTATCTTACAAATCAAAAATATGTCATTATTCAAAAGTACAATTATTTTACTTCTTTATTTTAGCTGTGTACTCCTTCGCAAGGAAGAGGTAAGGAGGCTTGCGAAGAACGGGTACGAAACAGAAATTATTTATGGCGTAGCATTATTTTGTAAATCACATGTGTCACTATTTAAAAGTAAATTTTTTTTATGTATTTAATGGCTGTGTACCCGTTCTTCGCACGGGAGCAATCAAACACTTTCTTTACTCATATGATTAAAATTAATTCCATTGATGTAGAATCTCAAAAAAAAAAAAAAAAAAAAAAAAAAACAACCCCGAAAATCTTTGACCCGTGACTTAAACTTGGTCTTACAAATACTAACTTGAGATGTATATAGCTGTGAAATATGACGAAAAACTAAGTCAGTATTTTTGCGATCAATAATAACGCAAAAAATGTTTCTCAAACATATTTGTTCGCTTTCAAAATGCTTTATTTCTGCAGTTTAAAATGTAGTCTTTTACGTTTGGGTTGAAAAATAACGTCACATAATGTAATCAGTTGTTTTATTTTGTACTGAGAACTAAAATACACTCGAAAAAAAATTATGCAGTAAGTCATAGAACTACACTAAAATATTTAAAATAAGAAATAGGAAAACAAAGAATATGTAAAATAAAATAAATAAATATTTCACAAATAACCATATTTTAGTTGTTAAAAGTCATTTCTTTTATTTTTATAAGTAATAAACATATTTAAACATCTTATTTACACTTGGTATATTGTCGGTGTGTTTAGAAAAAAATAATCTTTCTTTATTTCATTTATTTATTCTGTCATGCCTCACAAAGGCAGAATCAATTAGGGAAAATTTTCGGAAGTTTTTAGGAACAATTTTTTTCATACGGAATGCTGTTTATTTTAATCTTCATTACTTTGATGAAACTGTTTTTTTTTTTTTTCGTTAACTTTATAATAAAAGAATGCTTTTGTTTACTGTAAAATGTAGTCTTTTGAAAGTTACCAGAATAGAAAATTGAAACAAAAAATTCTTCAAACGTCAAAGTATAGATAAACAACACACATGAAATAAATAAATAAATGAATATATTTATATATATATGTATGTATGTATTTCAAATAATAAGTCATAACTTTCAAAATATAATATATATATATATATATATATATATATATATATAAAATAATAAGTCATAACTTTCAAATGGTGAAGTTCAAAACCTTTTTAGGTATACGTAAGTTTGTTTTTCTACGTAAAACAAATGTATTTACATGAATATCGGAGATTAAAAATAGAAAAGTAAGTCTCAATCACTCCAGTTAGTTGGTAACAAAAGAATTTATTAATGAACATAAGAGATTCCACGTATTTATTAGAATTTGGATTTATATATTTTTTATGATATTTAAAATTCTCCCAGAAAAAGTAAATTGAATTAAGGAAATTTGAAATTTTCATTCTATGTATTTTTTTTTTTTTACTCACTCACACTCACGCACACAAGCGTATATCGGAGTCATTCTTTAACTATTAAATTTGTTTTCCTGCTATCTTGCTTTCATGTTAAATGAATGCATCCATTAACCAAATTTGCTAAGTGAAGACTATATGTCTGTCCAAATGCTCACATGTTTTTATAAAGGAAATCATCATTCTTTTATTTTTATGAATTTTGGTTTTTAAGAGGGGGGGGGGTTATTTGTTTTGAATACATATTTGGATGTTTGCTTCATGACTATTTGGAAGTGCTGGGTATGACCACAATTGTGTTTATATAGTAATTTTAAATTTAGGAGTATGCAGATTGCGAACTTTAATGCTTTGTTTAAAGTCACACACACAGGGTACACAGGGTATTCCAAAGAGATGGTAACACGCTTTAATTTCTTATCTTTTGGAGATAAGTGGGCAATGCAAATTGAAGAAATGTTCAAAATATAGTAGGCATAAAGACTACTAAAAATAAATTCCTCTCGTTAAATCAAAAAGGGACACATTTTATGGGGTATAAAAAAATGTTGTTCTTACTGTAAACTTATATAAAAAAATTTGGTTGTCCTTATATAACTGTTGAACACATTTAACTAATATATGAAAAATAAGATTTTTTATTGGAGAAAAATTTAAAAAAAACCAAATTTTGCTACTAATTTTGAAAAGATATTTCCTTTTAAATTTTTAAATAATTTGCTTAATTTTTTTTGTAAATGGGGAGAGATTGGACAAATTGAAGGATGGAATTTTTGTTATTTGTGTTAGTTATAGTGGAAAAAAAGTAGCAACATCCCCGTATAAAAAGTGAAATAAATCGAAAAGAATGCCATAGTTGATTTTTTAAAGATTACAAAATATAATTAGTCCTATTCTTAACCTCTACTGGTCATGTAAGATTTAAATAGAAAAAATGTCAAATATTTTCATCAACATTTGACAAAGCCTTATCATTTCAAATATGATAATACTTGAAAAACCAATAAACTGAGACATACGCTATAAAAGGTTTCATTCAGTTCAGCAAAGAGAGGACAAGTGTTCAATATAAGCAGCTGCAGCAGGTGCTTATTGTAATTGAAATACGGCTTAGAAATTTTGATAAGTTGAATTTATAGTTTATAGACTATTTTAGCATATAAATCTCAAAATTGATATTTTTACATAACTTCCATATTAAAGTGGTGGTCCCCTTAAATTTGTATGTGGCCCCCCTAAAAAGACACTTCCAGTTAGTATAATGTTCCCCATACGTTAATGTGCTGATCTACTAAATTTCAGCCTGCCTTCATGAAATGTTTAAGAGAATAGCCCCTGACAATCTTTGAATAAACATAGTCAGGGGCTACAAATGAATTTACATGTAAACGTTTATTATTGTAAACAAAAAAAAATTCTTTAGTAAAATCTGCAAGATCCCTGAAACGTAATCACCTGACTTGAATTTTCAAACTATCGAAAGCCGTTGAAAAGTAGGAAAGAATTCTTGTATTTTGTACATCACTGTATGGGTCACACATTACGGGCACTTTTTTGTACAAAAGTCAAATACCACTTTTTAAAATGTCACTTTTTGAAAACCAACGAGAGAAATTTTTTTCTCAACACAGTCTTTCCTTGCTTAATTAAAAAAAATTATATGACCTATGTTAATGTGCGTAGAAGTATAGGAAATAAAAGTATAAAGTAGAATAAAATCAGACGAGAAAGAGTGAGATAGATATTCGTAAAAAAATGTATATATACGAAAGTAATCTGTGAAAAAACCAGATTTTCTAGTGGCTTGTGTTCGAAGCTGAGAAAAACAAAATTGAAGCTATGCTGAAACCCAGAAAAAAAAGAAGGGAAGTTCGTAATTCGAGCTCGAAAGCTAATGAGATTAAGTTAATAGGTTCTAAGGTTTTCCAAATGACGTGATAGTATTTGAAAACTTCTTAACTTCGTTTACTAGTATCTGGAGTTAACTAAAAAAAGTGGTAAATAGAATTCCCCCAGGAAAATGCCGGGAGAATGTAGAAAATCTTTCTGTCATGTGATGTGACACTTAAAGCTATGAGCTATTCTGTAAAGAACAGTCTTTTTTTTTAAATTCCTGTTGATAATCTAGTATAAATTACTGAAAATATTTTAGAAATAAATATAGATGATTTTGTTTCAAGCTATAAATCCAGGATAAGTATAAAATGTATGCGGAATATTGCAGTTTCTCAACAGTGGTTTACGAAAAAGTGTTGTGACATGAAACTGTGGATATTAATAAAGCTTTATAAGTATATTGAATGAAATAATTTTAGAAGCATCTATTTTTTTGTGGGCGGGGGAATTAAGGATACGTTCTTGGTAGAAGATTTCTGTTTTTCCACAGAAACATGATAGAACACACTACATAAATGAAGGCCGTGATATCGTATAACTCACAGAATTAGCAACTAGAAGACTGCAAATTTAATTCCCAACTTATTGCTGTAGACGCATGTTGTGCACGTGCATGCTCTGTTAGTTATTAGAAGCAGGGAGTAGAAATATAATAGTGGAAATATACTAGTAGAAATATGAGAGCTCATCGATATTTAAAAGCCGTTGGAAATGGGAAGCAAGAATGAACCGTGTGGTTTGTAGCACGACAATTCGTAGAGAGGCTAGCCTTGCACTTTATCGCCACATTTGGCGAGCGTTGAGATAAACTACAAGCGACATTTGCTGTCAACATTACAAACCCTCTGGCATAAAGAATATCGTCAATTCGTAGTGGATCTGGATACATTGAAATCTTCTTCATTTATAAAAAGTATGTTAAAAATAGGAAAAAATCACTCTCTAGTGAAATGTTATTCCACAAAAGTTTCACAAAGCATAAATTGCAACATATTCACAGCAGCAATGTACCATTTTTTCTTAAAAATGTAATGATGAATATGGACATTAGCACGTTGGCCGCAAATGCTCCCTTGATAAACAAGGATAGTTGCTTGTGCAATAATTCTTAGAGTGAGATCTTGCCACAATTCAGCTGCTGGGACAAGTGTCTGAATTTGAAAAAAATATTTTGTTACTAATAATTTTAATAATTTATAATTCAAACACATTGTGATGAAGATTCAAAGGCTGTGAACATAAATACAAGATTTCGCCAGTCAGATTTTCAAAGCACACACACACAACAACAACAACAAAAAACCCCAACCTGATTATAGTTTTAAGAACCATAAAGTCGTCTTTGCATCATCAAAGCAGTGTAGATCAAAAGTACACGCGATTTTATAAAATAAACACTTACGGTAAAGTAAATTTTACTTCTGCTGTATTTGAATGGTCCGGCATCTAGAAAGTTTCAGAAACCAATGGAAGTCTTAGGACTAAACCTACTTTATTTTTTCTAGAAGTTTAACGAAAGTCTTTAATTCGCAACAAGTAGGAGCACTATTTACACAATCTATACATAGATATCCTAAAATACTCCGATTTGAATACAATGAAATCCTACTACACGCTACAAACTCAGTAAAATACACCAGCAGAACCCCGAACTGCTTTTCAGCTTGCAACAATAAAGTATTTAAAAGCAGCGTTTTAAACTAAGCTTTGCGAAACAGAGGAAAGAACGTCGCTTGCAGTAGCACAATACAGGCTCCATGGCTCTCACTAATGGCACAGTATTGTTCGCTGCAAGTGAGGATTCAGTACTAACTCGGGCGCGAACTGCCCTCCTTTTAAACTCCCGTCAGATATCTGTAGAACTTTCCAAGTTATTTCATGTCGAGAACATTCTCTAATGCGTAGTTTATCTAATTTGAGTAATTCTCCATTGTGTAATTCGTAATACTAATGCTGTGCGTGAAAGAAAACATTACACGATTCATTAATAAAATCGCGCAATTTCGCCAAATTTGGCGCCAAAAATAAGTTACTAAAAGTTAACAAATCAAGATTCTTCGAAAAATCACTAAGCCTAATGTTATCCTATGGGAAACTTAGAGATCCCTATATTACGTTCTGATTAACCGATTTGCATGCAAGAAAAGGCAAAATTTAGTTATTTGAGATATAGAATAAGAATGTTAGCCTACATTAATCCTCAGAACAGCAGATCATTCCAAAAACTCTTAATGATGTGTATCACAGTCCCCATTACAGCGGATTTTGTTCTAGAGAGAGTTTTACATTCGTTTACATGCAATTGCATAATCTTAATTGCAGCAACATGATTTGGGAGCGTTTCTGTATGACAGTTAAAAATTACTTAATGTAATTAAGATTAATTTTTGTATCATGAAAGAATTAGAAAATATAATTTCACCGTATTAAATACTAAAAATTGTAAAATAAAGATTTAAAAATAAATGACACAGTCAGAAATTCACATTAAGGAAATAAGGTTTTATTCCCAAATTTTAATTGAATATTAATTAATGTACTGAATTGTACATCTTAATTCTTTTTGAAAGAGAATTAATAATTAGGAATTAAAAATAAATTCTCTGTTATTAAAATGTTACAATAAACGTTGGCAGATAATCTTTTAAGTAAACGATAATAAAATACGGTATTTCAAATATGAAGATTAATCTATAAAGGAAGACGCTAAAAATTTATTTTATAATTGAAATGCCGCGAGTAATTTTATATCTTTTAATAAAAGTAATATCTTTTTACTAAAAAAATGATTAATTTTATATCTTTTTGCACGTTAATTAGAACGATACATTTTGTTTACAGATTAAAGAATGAATTATAAGAGAGTACCTTAATATTTAATATGTAATTATGAGCTGTAACAATAAACGTATTCCTGATTCTATTCACTTCGTTATACAAAAGAAGAAAGCTAGGCAAACGCAACTAGTAATTAAATTTGGTAAAGGCATATTGGCATAGCTTATTCGAAAGATTAAAAAGTAGACAATATGTAAAATAATATGCATAATTAATATTTTAATCCGATAAAAACTAATTTTCTTATGTTTCTCTTAGTTTCCGTTTATGACTTTAAAGAACATTTTAATTAATGAAATCACGGTAAAGGAAATTTACAGCGTTTCTAAATTATTGCACGATACAAGAAAAACGGTGACACTATTTAAATATGTGTTTATTTCTTGACGTTATAAATTATCGCATGCATGTGATAGATTTTATATGAAATTCCCCAAAAAGAGATATAAATTGTGTCCCATAATGACTAAGGAAAACTTTTATGGGAGGTAGGGTACATACCAAATTGGCCCGAATAAAACCCGGTGTTTTTTGACTGATCATTGCCCGTATGAAACCTCACTGGCACTCAATTCGATCCCTAAATACAGGGTTTTTCTAATTATCTTGATGAAAAATTTTGTGGCCGCGTTATATTCTGGCCTATACGGTAATAAAGGTTCAGATTCACGGGGCAATAGTGGGACAAAAACATCGTCTTCATGTATCTGCTAATAATAACTTTGGAACAAGTGCTGAAATAATTATGGGATTTCTGACCATTGTTCGTCAAGACTAATCTATGTTTCACAGAAAACACGTGACTAAAACTGATAATTTAAAAATTCTATTTTATTTCATGAGTGATATTTTTGGGTGCAAGCTCACTGTTTTTGAACTTGGTTAAGAAATTAGACGAACGCTTCAATAGTTTTCTCACAGTGATTTCAAACAGGTAAATGAAAACGGTAATTTTGAGCCCTCATTTCCATGTGATTCCGATTCTTAATTTTACCTTCTGCTCTTGCTCTTGCTCTGGCTTTCTGCTTTTGCTCTCGTTCAACTTTGTCCTAATACAAAAATCCCTTAACAAAACCCTTAACAAAAATCAGATTAATTATAAATGCGTTTAACGATTGTGTAAAACACAATCACTTATAACTAGATACTTACCAGTTTGAAAGACTCGACTATCAATACCGAAATTAATTTCCGAATGCAATCAAAGAAGTGAAGATATTATTCCTTTTTATTCCAGTTATGCGAATTACTTTAATAATGCTCCTATACCAATAAAAATGAGTCTTATCACGTGAGAAATTATCCATGTTTTATTGATAGTTAAAAAATCAGAGTTGGTGTATATTAAATACATACTTAACGTAGTTACTGCATGTTTAAATACCGCATTTCCTGGACATCATAATATCCTAATTATGCAAATGTTGGATGCAAAGAGAATTAATTCACTTCTCTGCGAAATGTAACATATGGGACTGTGGCATGAATTACTTAAAATAACCTGCAGGTGATAAAATAGTATAGACTCTTTACTTTGAGACTTTGATATCTTACTCTTTATTTTGAATTATAATAGAACCAGTAATAAAAAGGATTGGCACAATCGAAAAGTTTTATGTATATTCAAAAGCTAATCAAAGTGGGGGAAATTTGAGAGATTTCTTTTATGAATAATTGTGAATAGTGTGCTTAGTATAAGCTTCTTTATGATTGTACTCCTACATTAACAGATTAGTTATAAATTTATCCACAATGAATGAGATAAGTACAGTTTTCTCTGGTATATTTTTATCGTTTATAGTCATACATATCGTATATAATCACAGCTCTTAATGTTAATAAGAGTAATTTTATTTTAATAGTAGTTATTAACGATATTTTTGTTAAAATTGTACCAAATTATGTTCTTCATCTTGAGATGCATGTTTAATACTTTGTTTTAATAGCATCAGTAAATTTGAATGGCATCAATAATATATTTTTTATGCTGCAAAAATGATCCACATGAGACACAGTTTTCTCATATACTTTCTCTTTGTGCAACATAAAAATATTCTTAGGTACTTTGCCCACCCACACTGTTTCTTCTATGAATAAAGATAAATGTTCCGATTTACATCTGTCATACTCTGATTGTATCGTGCAGACTGGCAAAATGAAGTATTTCCGTATTTCCCTTTTGCGACAGTTAAATCCTACTTCTATCAAATTATTTAGAAAAAAATAACAGCTGCAAATTAAAAAATATATTTTTATAATTACTTAAAAAAATTTCATTTCGAGATTCACAGCAGTATAGTGCTCAAGAGGGTCAGTCCATCAAGTCGGACTTCCCCACAGAACAGGATTGGCTTAAGTTTAAGAAAAGCTCTATTAAGATTTATTTACAGAGCATTCATATGAACTTATGAAACGAAAATGTCAACGTTACTATTGGTTCTTCAAAATACAGGTTGTGCGAAATTAAACGACCCTATTTTAAAGTTGTCTACAGACGGAACTATCCTTGAGAAAATTATGAAATTTCGTACCGGACACAATGAAGCGATGGGAATTTGGCTCGAGTTTAAAAAAAAAAGTTCACCAACAGGGGGCGTATTTTACTGAATTACTCATTTAGCATACATTTATGACAGTTCACAAATATTATTGCAACAAACATGTTCAACATGACGACCATCATTGTCAGCTACCATTCTGGAATCGTAAGAGCATGTTCCACAGCTGACCGCAGTGTGTTCGGGGTAATGTTAAGAACATGTTGTGAAATGTTGTCTTGAAGATCAGGAAAAGTTCTTGGATTATCACGACTTACCAAATGTTTCAAACTACCCCAAATCCAAAAGCCGCATGGATTGAGGTCTGGGGTCCGGAGGCACGAAAGACGCCTCCTGGTCTCGAACATTTGATTTTTTTTAATTCGCTGTAACAAATTCCCATAACTTCATTATGTCCTACACAAAATTTCATAACTTTCTGAACTACAGTTTCGTCTGTAGATAACTTTAAAATACGCTCGCTTAATTTTGAACAGCCGGTACATTATTTGTTGATACTGCAAAGATAACTAAACGATGTGCAAAGATGTGCTAAACGAAGTGTGCGAAACAAAGATGTGCCAAACGAAGCACAAATTTCCTTTCTGCTTTTTATTTCGACTACATTCGAATAGCTACAATACTTTAGAGTTAGTCGATCAATCAGGGATCCTCTTCACGTGTACCGTTTGCAATGTTGTAAAACAGCCCCTTATTGTAGAATTCAGATTAGTCAATCGACGTATTCAGGTATTTAACGTTTACGACACAAGTTGCTCTATCAAGCCAAACGAGTGGTGAACTGGAATCGTAAGTTTGCGTAGATCAGTGGTCTCTAATTTGAAATGTACAACGTGATGCTTAACGATACGTCCAAATAGCAGCCTCGTGATTGCTTTATATATTAAAAGCATCATTAAAAGTAAACCTTTCCTAAAAAAATATACATATATATGTACTTTTTACCACGATTTTATTATTTATTTGCCAGGAGAGGACAGCTCGCGTCACTGAATGTGTCGCTTAGAGCTACATATACGTCCTTCCCGGAATTTCCCGCCACGATTTGGAACCTCATCAGAAGGTGGTAGGGGGGGGGGACTTCTGAATATTGGCACCCCTCGGAAACTGCTATCGACCGCCGAGAGGACTTTCGGAACCACGGATTTAACGTGCACGTGCACCGCATATACACGGTGGTCTTTAGTAGTACACCGGTATCGAACCCAGAACCTTCCGGTTACGAGTCCAACGCCTTCAAGTGCCATTTATAAGGTTACAACCCGCAGTGGATCAGTCGGTTGAAGCTCGGTTTCCATCAGAACATCCAAAAGTTCAGCGCCGACCTTTCTTCGCTCTAGTACAGTGGAACCTGTCTAATGCGAGCACTCCAGTAATAAAACTGGTCGCTTTATACAAGTGGAAAAGTGTGGTGATTCTAAAGCGAAGTTTTAAAAAAGTGGCCTCTATAGATAAAAAGTTTAGACTGATAATAGATGAAAGCTAGTTTTCTTTCATTAGAATGATTTATCGTTATCATTATTTTTATATTCAGTTTTACAATGCCGGCCTCTTACCGTATGTAGGCATAGCCGGAAGTAAAGGCCGAGAGTGCTGGTATCTTTATTATTCGGGGACACCCAATGAGTGGGCCAATGTTGCCCCTTAGGAGCAGGTTTCTCGATTTTGGATCAAGTCCAGACGAGAGACATGTACCTGGATTGGCACTCTCAAAAGTATCGCTTGAACATGGAGGACATTCGAGCCATGAGAGAATCTTACGTGCTGCACCAGCTACCTTTATCGCATACGGTCCCCCAGCAGTCCAGTCCAGAAAGGTTGTCACTTTCCCAAACGCTAACGAAGTCGTTGCCGCTGGAATTTTTGGTGTTCTCATGGAAACGGAGCTTCAACCGACTAAGCCACTGAGAAGCTGTATCATTATAAATAACACTTTGACTAATCAAAGCGTGGTAAATAAAGAAATTATTTTAAGAAAGTTTTTTTTTTTAAATTTGAAAAATTAGATTCTTCATATGCATTGTGGATTTTTTTTTCTCAAGACGTTTAGAAGATAATTTGGCACTTCAAAAGGATTATTGATTGATTCTTTGACTATAGTATACTTCCATGGTAATGCAATTTACTAATAATATTAAAATTATGTAGTTGAAACATTAATGAAATTTTCAATATTTTGTTAAAAATATTCATAAAATAATAATTATAAGACATTAATAGTTCAAAAATTATCCAAATCAACGAAAGTAAAATTAAATTGGAATTTTGTTTTCATAAAATTTTATAATGATGAAGTTTTTTTAATAGTACAGTCCTAATAAAAAAAGAAATGAATGATTAAAAAAATAACGTTTGATATTAGAAAAAAATCTGTAAATTTTGATTATTAATTACTTTAATCACTAGAAATTGGCGGTGAAATATAATTATAGTTAAGAACATTTCTTAAATTAGTTATTTTAAAGTATTTCAGCAATTTTTATGATCATAGTTTTCGCTAAGCTCAATTGTTTTTCTTAATATATCTTGTATTAAAGCTAATTGATAAAAACCAGGTTCTGTGAAAAAGCTAAAATGTTATCAATCTTTACTATTAAATTAAAAATATAAATTTCATGTAAATTCAGTGTTTAGTCCGATAAAAAAATCTCGGATCATATATCTGATCGGGTCTTAAAATTAAAGAAAAAATAGAAAATTGAATTTTCCTCTTAAAATTTGCATTTGCAATTTTGACTCTAATATTTATTTTAGCTAAGTCAGTTGAAAACATAATGAAAGCCTTCATAAACAACGCATTTATATTCCCAAAACTGAAACACTTGAAATTATGATACCCTTTTCAATGAAAAGTATCATTGCTTTGTCTACAAAACCATTACTGAATTTTTATTTGATTGAATGAATACATATCTGAGTAACCTAGATCTGGAAAAGAAAATAGAGCCTTAAATAACTACACAAAATCAACAACAACAATACTTTGAAGAGTAATTACCACGTGCAACAAAGTAATAAAGCAAACAGAAGCGAAATTCTAATTACTGAGCTAAGAGTAATTAATGTACATACGAAAGAAAAATGCAAGCGTCTTGGAGGATTAAAATAGACGTATGACATTTAAGAAACGGAAATATAAGTTAAACATTATTGCGCGTAAAAGTGCAGTTTGTAAAACATAAAGAGTGTTTATTCATGTTTTAGATTAAATAGCAATTTAGTTAACTGCAAATAATGTATTGTTTAAAAAAATAGCATGCTTTCAAGTTTTGAAAATATCTTCGTCAATTAATTTTCAACACAATTTCTATACTAGAAAGTTAATAAAAAACTCTTCTCCTGTAGCAAGCTAATGACGTAAATTTGCCGGACACATAAAATACCTTAGGCTGAAAGTTAAAGATCGAAGTCAAAACTTCTTGGAGGAAAGTAAAAAAAAAAGAAAAGAAAAGATTTTAAAGAACATGCAATAAATGTAGCATTCATTCATTCATTCGAAAAATGTATTTTTGAGTTACTTTCCAGCACTGCATGCGAAACATTGTTTCAATATAAAGAATAAAGAATGAAAAATGCAGGTTGTTTCACGAAGGACCTCTAACTTTGAAAATAAATAACTCACCGGTGATTGATATAACAATGTAACAAAAAGTATGTTTATTAAAAAGCCCATAAGAATTGGATACAAATGCAGCAAAAATTTAGTTACAGATTGCATCGATAGATGGCTTTGCAAGCGAAAATGCTGATTTCGGAAAGACAGACGCTTCCGTATTGCCGCTTACAGTGTCATGTATAGATGAAGTTCGTAAGTAAAATTTTGCGAATTCGTATCAAATTTTTAGAATTTTCTAATAAACATACCACTGATTTTGTTTTTTATCAGGAGGTCCTTCGTGAAATGGCATCAGATGTAAGGTAAATAGGCAAGTAATGAGACGTTTAATTAAAAAAATTAAAGATAATTCCATAAGTTATCCCTGAAAAGAAAGAAAAATACTGCAGGTTGATAGACATAGAAAGAACAAAAAAAAAGTTGTTTCCAGGAACTTTATTTTTTGTATGTTAAGTAGCCCATTACAGTACGAGGTCCATTGCTGGTAAATAACTTTTACGGCAAACAGTATTTCGGAATAGAATGAATTTGTATTGCTTTTTCATTCATTATCGCTTTGAAATAGTTTGTTTTGTTTTACAGTAAAACTTACTAAGCACTTATTTTGAGAGTGAAAAACAAACCTCTGAAGAAAAAAAAAAAAAAAAAAAAAAAAAATTACTGAAACGCACTGTAATATTACAATAATAAAAAAAGGGAACAATATACGGGCATTTTCTGGTATTCTTTTTTTTTTATGAAGATTTGTAATACAAATTTTGAAGATACTTGGAAGCTAGGTGCTCGTAATCGGAAAAAAGAAAAATTTCTTTGAGATTTAAATACTTAAATATATTTGTACTTAAAATTGGATCAGAATGAAGCATTTGTAAAACGTATTTGAATACATTTCAATACATTTCATAGTATCACACCGTGATGACATTATAGTTATTCGTAAGTCACTGATACATGTCAGGTTCATATGACGTCTTAATGTAACTTATCTTTAATCGGTTACAATTTCGCTCCAATGTCACTAGCAACGATTTGTTACTTTGCAATGGCACCAGGATTCGGCATTTCTGCATTTACGATGTCAAACGTGAAATGACAAATGGACATTATGATGATTCATTTCTATTTCCACCCTGACATTTTGTGAGAACCCCGTAACCCTACATGACATCATTGTAAGGTCTCATTAAAGTTACTACTAGGAATAATATAAAGTATTGAAAATCCAAAAATGTTCATATCTATTTCTTGATTCGAAACTATTAATATTTGTATTTCATGATTTTAGAAATGAAAAGAAAAGAAAACTACGAAATTATATATATTTTTCTATTTATAGAGTTGTTAGATATCTGAACCACAGCGCTTGATTAAAGGAAGGTCTTTTTGAAATAAGACACCTCTTATGAGCTTCTTGAAAACATGCTTCCCGTGGAGTAATACATGTACGTGTATGAGGTGGAAGTATGAAATTAAAAAATAAAAATTTCTTGAGACTGCTAAGACTAGTAGAGAAAAACGGATATGACCGAAATTTTACTGGATTTTTCACAAAAGATGAGCCAAACTTCAAGAGGTGACAGCAGACTTATAAATAAACAATTTTCATGAAAGAATGCAATGTCAGAACGAAAACGCAAAGGCGATTTTGTTACACTAAGCAAAAACACAAATACAATCAACGATTAAGTTACGAAAGCATGTTTAATAACACATATTTACTAAAAGGGTTCAAAACAGTGATCTGCAGCATTTATGCACTCTGTACAATATTGAAGAGAGGATCGGTGAATACTCCGAAACATACCAGAGATATCGCGCACTTTTCCTACTGATGCCGAAAGTTTGAAGATCCCTGCTGTCGCTCTTTCAAAAAGAAAGAGATGCAAGATTTGGCGAGCGCGGTGGCCGTACCACAGTTCAACCTTGCCCAATCCACTAATTCGGAAAGATTACGACAGTATAGTTTTGTACGTCTCGTACATGGATTCTGGTGCTCCATCCTGCTCGCTCCACATTATGTGTCGTAAGTATGGAAAGAACGTCGTTCAACATGTCTGGCAGCACCTGTTGCAGAAACAAAATGCGTTTTTGCTCATCAAGGCTTTCTGGTAGAAGATACGGAATCGAATATGTGGTGGCTGATTATTCTTGCACCACACATTGATAGAAAAGGGAGAATCACATATGATTAAACTTGATTTTGTTACTTAATCGTTTTTTGTGTGTTTGTGCCTAATACAACAATACTACATTCAGCGCAATCACATTTGCAGAATAATTAGGCAATCTTAGTTGAAAGGTTTTAGTTTTGGATGTGTACTGTCACCTCTTAAAGTTTTGCCGATTCTTTCTGAAACACCCTGTATAGCGCCCCCCCCCTCCTCTGACGAATTGTAGTACAGTTGCGGTTGAAATGAAATGAGCGTCTCTACATACTTGCTTTTGAAAGATGTTTTTAAGCCACTGTTTGTCTAAAAATATCATCCTTTGGTTCTAAAACTGAGTTCCCGAGTTTGTTGAAGCTCAAAAGGCAACACAATCAAGAAAAAGTCTGTTATGTTCATGCATTGCAATAGACAGCATTTGGAAGTAAAAAAGCATTGCTCGCACTTCACTGTACACTCTTTATACAGAAAAAGGATTTCTAGAGTCAAAGAAAAGCTAAGTGCTATACTCAAGGGATTTGTATTACTGTAAGTTGAAATTTGATTATTGATAGTAAAAGTATTGTTATCGGATCACATATAAATATGTATGAATATTTTAATCAAATTATTCTGCCAAAGAATTTACGAATAGCTAATTCTTTCTTCCGTTAGCAAACAGTAGATCATTTATTCGAAAACAGGGGCTATTTGCATTTCACTTAATCATAACTCTTCAGAAATAAAAAGTAATTTTGGAAACATATCATTCATGAAACTTGTCCCAAAAGATGTAAGGATAATAAGAATGTCAATTCGATTCTATCAGAAAATTTTTATGCAATGGCGGATAAAAGTTATTACGAAAGTATTTTCCGTACTTTCCAAAAAGGTTGAAAAGTGCTAATGAATTCAGTTTGTTTGTGTGTTCGTCCTTCCCTTCTTACTTGCAGAATAATATTTCGAATAACAAACTAGGAAACAAAATTCTTGGGTTATACTTATTAATAATAATACTTACTTGGCTAACGCTGACACTAATGTTTAGGAAAAGTTTAACGTTTTGCTTCTTCTTGTAAAAATAAAATAAAAATAATGATGGAATATCTACAGCCGTGGAAAAAGTATAGCGTTCAAAATATGATGACATAGAACAAGAAATTTACAATACATTTTATGTAATATATAATGATATGAGATGTAACAATAATGGTATGTTGAACTCACAGAAAAATTCATTTAAGTTTAATTACATTATGTAAAATTTTATGAGAAATTAGAGAAATTACTATTAAGTTAAAATTAAAAAAATATATATGGCGTCGATGTGATTGATTTTTTAGTAAGTGATGCAGGAATCTTTTTTTCTATTACTTGAATCAATCGTCGGTCCATAAAATCAGCAGAGCTTGAAAAGTGTTCGGGGTAATTATTTTTTGGGAACTGTGCCTACGATTTTGAGATAATACTCGTTCATGTACTGTCATCTATTCTTGAAAATAATTCGAGTTAGAATGCCCCAAATGTTTTCCAGTGGATTCAGGTCGGTACTTCAAGAAGGCCATTGAAGTGATTTTACCACGATCGCCACCAGCCAGGATTTTGTAAGCTCGAAGTATACATAGATGTATTGATTTGTTTAACTGCCCACTTGCTTGATGTAATCAGAGAAGCAATTGGAAATATATTATCAAAATATCCTGGTACGATTCTGAATTAGTTTTGGTTCACTTGGTGCTTGTCACCAAAATGTGTTTGCGTAAGCTTTAAACTTAAATCAACACACCAAGTAGAAAGTTAGTTTTTTCTTTTGAACTCATTGAGCAGACATTAGGGTTTCTATTCTTCAGTTAGCACAGAGCAACTTCCTATTGACTTTAATATTCACACAAAACATTTTTTGTTTGCAGGCCAGCGTTTTATCTCTCTTGCTTTGTCAAGAACCTCGCCTGCATGATTGTCTTGATGAAACTATCCGACATTTTTGTTCCTTTTTTTGAGTCACAGCTACCAGAACTAATGTGTAAGTAGTTGACTACAATCTTCGGATTTTACATGCAATTTCAGCAATATTTTAATTACCATCCCCGAAAGCTAGTACTTTAGTTTGTTCAGTTTATATAAGTGTAATCCTCTCAGCATTGCATTAAAATACACAATAGTAAATTGATTCAGTACTCACAAAACTCATAATCTTATATAGAATTAGAGATAAATGAATTCTCGTGTATACTTTTCTCGGGTATTCTCTACCGTACGGGTATTTCTCGGTATAATCTCGGGTATTCTTTTAGATGATGTAATTGACCGACGACGCTGAACTTTTTTGCAAGCTGTCATCCATCGATTTAGATAATTTTTAAATAATCTAATAATTATGAATGTCTTGTACAAATCTATTTCACTTTATTATTCAGTATTATTAAATTAAGTAATAAAAATTTGCTTAGTTTGAAGTCACAGTTGTTTTCCATAATTTTTGACCGACGTTATACTTTTTTTTCAGGGGCTGTACGAGCTTGAGACAGATTTGTTACTTACGATCTTTGCATAAGCACAAACAACAACAGACGTGATCCCACGACAAGCTGTTGCACGTGCGGCCTTTGGGATACTTGTGCTGAATGGTCAGGCTATCTCAATCTTCCTTCTAAGAAAGTCTCTTAGATCAGACGCCTGATCTTTCACAGTCACATGCTACTAGAAGATTGATGCTTGTCACTCGAGCAATAGTTAAATGACATTCTCATCTGATGACATGCTCCGTATGATAACTAAGTTTGTGCACACGAAAGGATTGGTGGTCACAATTATACGACTGACAATTCATGCTAGGTAGCTCCAAAAAAGCTATCCAAAAAAAGTGATAACACGCTTTAATTATTTATCTACTAGAGATAAGGGGACGATGTAAATTGCAAAAAAATGTTCAAAATAAGGTAGAAAAAAAAAACACTAGTTTATGGAAATATTTCTCTCGTTTATTTTCAAAAGGTTACATTTTTAAATTTGTATACGACACCCGTCCAAAAAAATTCCCAATTAGTAAAATGTATGCAATACACAAATGCAATGATGAACAAAATTTGAGATTTATATCTGAAAATGTGTCAAGATTTGAAGATAAACATATGCTGACTTAAACCACTTTTCAGTGGCTCTCGAAGGAAAAAAATCACATCAGATGAGGACGCTTCAGGGGTCGTACATATATTACGAAAAGAATATATATATATATATTTTCGCTCTAGCATTAAACGTTTACATTCAACTACATGTATAGCCCCTGACCATCTTTGCTTACTGATATCTTCCAGACGTTTTATAATGAAAGACTGAAATTTTATACATCAATTCATTAGTGTATGGGACGCGCTTTGTTAACTAGGATTTTTTTGTGTGGGGGTCGTATGCATATTTAAAAAGTGTAACTTTTGGAACATAAACGAAAGGAAATTTTTTGTAATTTTTTTTTGTCCTACCTTATTTTGAACATTTTTTTCAATTTACATTGCCCACTTATCTCTAATAGATAAGAATCAAAACTTCCAACCACATTTTGGAAATATGTTATTATGTGTTTGAAAACATATTTAAAAGACCCCAGCCTCCAATATGCGATTTTTAAAATCTTATATTTATGTGTAGAATTGCATAGCTTCATGATAGTACCCAATGTTCGTACAGAATTGTCGCACATTTATTGTTCGGATGCTCATGACTAATACAATAACTATTATAAGTAATTGCATTTTGTTGAAAGAACTTAATATTCATTGAAATTGTTAATAGTTTTACTGCAAAAATAACTATGCTGAAGCAGAAAGGCATTACCGAAGAGTTTTATTTTGTCCATTATCTTAACGATGTCATTTCGCTTAAGGGAAAGTATTTTTAAACAAGCAAGTAATGCTTTAATAAAAAGTACCATCAAATGTAAACAAAAAGGATCGTAATTGAAGGCACATCATTAAAATTAGGTGTCCTAGTTTCGTATTTTCTTAATTAATTATGTAACTACAATCATTAATTTGATTGAAGAAATAAATATTTTAAGTGTTCCATTAATTTTAAGTGATTTCTGAGCTACTCCTCTAATCTCATCTTCCTGGAAATAAATTGCTTCTTATATTTATTCTATTATCCTTTAAAAAAGATACACGATTAAAGAAGATTTCTTTACAGCTATTAGTTTAGAGCAAATGTTAGTGCATACATTTTTCAGTGCATCAGTGGGGAATAGTTTAGTAAAATTGATTATGGGTTCTAATTATTAAGGAGTTGTTATAAATAATTTTCTTACTAGTGTAATATTTTTACTATTATTAGCAAATGAATGTTATTAATTTCAAACCTGGAAAATGTAATTTTAACCTGGAATTTTGAGTGGTATTTCCAATTTCTTTTATTCCTTTTCTTTTGTGTGTGTGTTAATTTCGTAATTAGTTATGCAAGAAAAATAGGGTGGATATGTGGATTCTGATACACTTCTCAGCATAATAAGAGAAAGGAGGACAAATAGTGCCCAGGCATGGATAACGATGAAGTTTCCAGCAAAGTGAAGTATGAAAGGCAAATAGTGCTGACGCATGAATCATGATGCACTTTCAAATATAAGGATGGCAAATATAGGATAGACATATGGATAATCCAAAGAAAAGAATGATGAAAGAAAAATCGAGTCCACCTGTGGATTAACATACTTTTTCCAAAGTACTGAAGACCCATAGGACCTACGCATGGATAATGATGAAGTTTCCAACATAATGAAGCAAGAAGAAAAATAGATCCCAAGCATGGGTTATAATACACTTTCCAATGTAATTTTCAAGAAAGACAAATAGGACACACACATGGATTATGATACACTTTAAACAAACTGAAGCGCGAAAGACTCCATTGGTAATATGTACTCAATTGGTTATATGTACTCCATTGGTTATATGTACTTTGAGGTATAATGAAGCAAGAAAGGCTAATACGGACCATTCATGGATTATGATACATTTTCTGACATAATGGGATAAAAAACAAAAATAGGACTTACAGATGGATTATGATACACTTGCCAACATAATGTACCAAGAGAGATAAATAATCTGGCACATGGAGTGAGATACACTTTTGATATATAGTGCTTTAATGCATATTAATTTCATAAATAATTTCCTATTTTTTATGATTATTCTAATTTGATCAATAATATAATAATTTTAACAAATTATCATCTCTTCTTCTTTAAATCTTTTTGATCATCACTTTCCTTTAAGAATATGGTAATGCTGATAATTTCTTCTTCTCATCATCATTAAAGTGATAATAAACGTTTTTTCAAATCAAATAGATTTTACTTGAAGGGACATAATAAGGTTATTTTATATGCAAATAATTTTCATGACAAAAAAAAAAGTTTTTTGATATTTTTAAAATAATACTGCCGTAAAAAAGTACAACGGTAAAAATAAGTAGACACAAAACAAGAAAATTATGTGGTATATTTATCAAGAAGATATTCATATCATATAGATGGAAAGTAAAGATGTAAATATATATCATAAAGATGTAAAGATAGATCTAAAGATAATTAATCCTGCGATGCCATTAATCACTTAAAATATTCTGAAGTATTTTTTATAATTTCGTGCATTACAGTTCAAATGATTTAAATTCACTTTGAAAATAAAGAATTTTTCATTGAACTACATTAGCATTAACTATGTTTTATGCAAAATGTGTTCGCGATGAGCTAGGTTAATGCATGTGTGTCACACAAGTTTAAGCTTACATTTGAAAATTTGAAAAAAAAAAAAAAACAAAAAGAAAAAACAAACACCCATAATCTTTTTAAAAATGAAAGTGCCATTAGTCCATTTTAAGGAAAGTACAATAAAAAATCATATTATAAATAAAAAAAAAATCACATAAATGACACTATGTGTTTTTAGATAGATAAAAAGAAATATATTCTGTGTATAAACAACAACAAAATTTTACTAGATAATGTCTTGTTTGTTTTAAAAACTGTAATTTTATGAAAACGTTTGTAAATAAACTGCCGTTTAAAATAAAATTTTCGATAATATAAAGAATAATAGGATATTTCTCTCTTGAATATTAAGTACACAATTTATTAATAATCTCATTCTTTATTTTCTCATATATATTGTGAAAAATAAAAGATTTAATGAAAAATGAAAAGTTCATACGCACTGAATAATGATTAACATTACATTATGTTCATGAACTGACATCTACATTTTCCCAGCACTGTTTAACAGGAAATTAATTTTGAGTTAAATATTTCTCTCACAAACATAATTAACATTTATAGTACAAATAAAAAAATTCATTCATCTCAGTATCTCAAATTCAAAGCATAAATACTCATATAAGGAAGTAGATTAGTTGCATTAGGTGTAATTTTCTGGCATAATAATTAACCGTAAAAATTTCTCCATTATCAAAATGTGACTAATAGGGATCGACCGATAGTATCGGCGCCGATACCTCCTATTTTTTTAGGTATCGGTATTGGTTCTTTCGATTCTAAAAGTATCGGGAAAGTATCGGTTTCTGTTGCTTTCATCCATTTTCACCGATACTTTTCAACAGATACTTCGCTTTTCGGAAGAAATCCACGCCGGCGCAACACCATTCTGGAATCTTTATTTTGGTAATAAGATGAGAGGCATATTTCTTTCGCACAATTCTTTGCGCGAGTGTTTTCGAACTTTTTTTTTTTTTTTTTTTTTTTTTAATTTTAACCATCGCTGAATGGATGCCGTATCACCAAGTGTGGTCGAAATTATGGACGAAGAATCGTTAGATGACAGTTTAACAGGACAATCGTCTATTCTTCTAAATTATTTTGAATTGGTGCCCAACACTCAATACGCTATCTGCTAGGATTGAAAAAAACAAATGTCGAGCGGTAGGCTATAATTTTACTTCAGTTTTATAAACGTTTATTTTCTTACTGTGTGGACTCGAAAAAAAGTTCATTCATATGTATATATATATATATATATACACATACACAATTGAATCTCCCTATAACGAACTCGCTCGGTTCCAGTTAAAAACTTCACTATAGAGAAAATTTCGTTGTACAGAGATTAGCAATTTTTGCAGTTATTTCAGCAAATATAACAAACTTTTTAGTTAATTCGATGTTTGAAAGTATTAAATTATGACTTTCAATTAAAAACAAATTGGTATTTATTATAAATTTGTTAAACTTACGGTTTCTTACTTTTCATTGTATAAATGAAATGTTCAAAAGTAAAGACAATCCACGAATTTAGAGAATAAAATATGTAATGCACTTCAAAATTCCGTTATTTTACATTGTTTAGCATTCTGTGATTTTAAATTTTCATAAGAATATTCACATTTTAAAAGTCCGCTGAAAATAGTGAGGCACATTTTCTTCCATTTGGAAACCTCCTTTTAATGGTTTTGAAAGGTTGAAGCATTAAAGTATGATGTGGTTTTGGTCGTGAAGCGCAGGGCCTTATTATTATATGGGCAAATCGGGACTTTGCCCAGGGCCCTGGACTACCCCCAATTTTAAATGTTTTTTCTGAAATATTCTTTTTTATATCAAAATTTTATGAAAACTATAACAAATTTCATAGATTGGGGGCCCCCAAATTTATCAATGCCCGGTACCCCTGTTGGCCATAATCGGGCGCTGATGAAGTGTCTTCATTATCGGAGTCAGTTTCACTTTCCTGGCGTCCATTTTTATCATCTGTTACTCTTCCACTAAGTGATCTGTTCAAAAATTAAAATTTTCTTCAAAACTAACAAAAAAAATATTTTTGTTAGTTTAATGTAATTAAGGTAAATCTGAAATATTCTCTATGGGAAGATAAGCTTTTCGTCATATGGAGAATGTGTGGAGAATTTCGTCATATGGAGAATGTTATTTAAGCCTTAAAGTTACGTTTCCATGAAAAATTTCGTTATAAGGAGAAATTCGTTGTAAAGAGACTTCGTTATAGGGAGATTCCACTGTATATATAGGCTTTTGATATCGGAGAAAGTCTAGCGCTTGGTATAGATTTCACTCTTAAGAGACATGCTTTAAATTTTTATTTAAAAGAATTGGCGCAAGGACATCTGATTCGGCTTGGGTATGACATAGATATCAAAATATATGGGAGAGACGGTCCTTGACATCGTTTGATATTTCAGGGGATGATGACCTTTAACGCGCAGTGTGTCCGCTCCGGGAACGCCAAACTCTGACGTTTTGACTGTTGCCAGTCACGAAGAATAGATTGGATTTCTATAAAAATAGTTGCGTGTGACATAGCTCCACGAGAATCCTTTACTTTTTAGCACGTCACTTCCCGCAAAAAAATTGTCACGATTATTTTTAACAGCACTGACATCTGCCGAAAAATGGAAGAACGCGAGAAAAGCTGGATAGATTGTCCAATGCTGAAAAAAGGGCAGCCGTTGCCATCGCTCGACTTAACTACCAGCAAGATGGCGGACGATCGAAACGTTCATCGCGTGCCACAGATCTAGAGACCCTTTTTTTGACGCAGCTGGCTGTGCCGCAGGTACGGGCAACCTTTGAAAAGTTGTGGGCCAAACTTTAGGATGTTAGCGAAGTCGCGGGACAAACTTGCGGATTTTAGTGAATTGGCGGGCCGTATGATTGGGATTTATATGCGATAATGAATGGTTTATAATGAGTTTTCAAATGTTCCGCGGGCCGGATCAAAAGCCGTTGCTGGCCACATCCGGCTCGCGGGTGGGCGGTTGCCCATATGTGTGTTAAAGTGTGATATTTCAGCCTTCGAAATACGTTTGAGGAATTTCTTTCTATTTAGCTTATAGAACTTCAGATACAGACATTTTAATATTAGTCAGCCGGAAATATTTGAAACCGAAAGTAGCATTCTGATATCGGAAGTGAATCATAATTCTGCGCATGATAACGGGGATAGGGTTTGAACCGAATGACGTTTGTCGGACATAACCCCTCCCCCCCCCCCTTCCATGGTGCCCCTCTGTAAACGTAAAAAAGGCGCCCCTTTTGTGCTCTAGGTCAGTGGTTCCCAAAATATCGGCCGCTAGAGATGAGTTCGGGCTCATTTTTTGAAGCCCGAGCCCGAGGACTTTTCATCCGAGCCCGCCCGAGCCCGAGCAATATTATTTAAGTTGGAGCCCGAGCCCGCCCGATCCCGAAATTTCAGCTAAAGATAAAAAAAATTCACTTACTTCATTGATACAATACAATAAATTTTGCCGTTTGTGCAAATCAAAGACAAATATACTAGTTGGAAACTCCCAATGCACTTTCTAATTCTTTGTATCCATCTTTTATCAAAAAATGTCGGATCTCATGACTAACTAAGGAATATAAACCGCCGTTCTAAAATACCCAAAGAGCTTCACGCACCCACCTTCTAGGCGCCCGAGCCGCTATTTTTATTTGTTTATTTATTTATTTATCTTTTATAAGTACTTTTATTCTCCTCACGAATCACTTTTTAAAATCAGTTTCGAGCAGTATGTTCAATAAAGAAGAAATTTTTCATGAGCCCGAGCCCGCCCGAGCCCGAGCACAATTGTGAATTTCAGAGCCCGAGCCCGGTTCGGGCCCGGGCTCGGGCTTTCGGGCTCGGGCTGAGCCCGTCTCATCTCTATCGGCCCCGGAGAAAATAAATTATCTCGACCCATTGTTGGGTCACAGGAGCAATTTCGATGGGTCGAAAAGGGTGGAAAAAATTAAACTTTAGTATTTTATATATAGTAAACTACGCTATTTTATATAGCCACTATTGGTTATCGTTATGTAGTATTGGGTCGCGAAAGAAAAATACAGTTGAAGATTTTTTGAAGAGAAGGACAAAAAAGTTTGGGAACCACTGTTCTAGATCAAGATTTTCTCAGTTTTAATTCGAAATGGCGCCCCTTTCGACGATTTCACCCAGACCTTGCTTACGGTGCCACGCCGCCCCTGCTCAGAGCTTAGAATGAAAACAGATAAAAGTTTTTCATATGAATCACAGAAAAACATGTTAGCAATGATCATAAAAAGAAAAACACTGAAGATCAATTTTATTAAATATGGATTTTATCATTTTTGGATTTTTCTTTAACCTTCATTTAATCTCGTCATTTTTAAGCATCTTTTATTTAGACCCTCCAAGGCGTAGGTTGAAAACAAGCAAAAATATATTTCTTCATATTGTAGCTGTTTCAATGATAAAATTAAGGATACTAAAATTATAAACGAAACCTATATGTAAAAACAATTTATTCCTTCTTTGTGTCGCAAAGAAGTTAACTTTTTTGGCAGTGACTTGAAAACTGGCGACTCCCGTGAACTTTAATTATGTAGGTCCAGAAGTTAAATGATCCATTTTTAAAACATTACACTACACACTATCAAAAGTACGAATTATCAAACGTTTAAAGATTTTATTATCTATCAGATTTATGAGAAAACGTAGGATTTGTGTATCATTCTGTTTTGAGAAGTGTAATAATTATCAATATCTAATAATTATTTATACTGTTAATTTAAAAAGTTGAATTAGTATAATTAGTTGTACCAATTATTATTTAGTTTATTTCAAATTTTGGGGTAGAAAAAATATATATTTCTTGTGAGTAATATTCTGTTTATATATAAGGAAAACACAGGAATAATCGGTGTGTACCTGTTCTTCGTACGGAAAAGATTAAATACATGGATCATCCGGATTAATTGTAACTTAACCCTGTCCGAAGAATCAAAATATTCGGATTTTCAAAAAGAACTTAAAAATGATCATTATGGGTTCATATTAAAAAGAAATTTTGCTAAAACATTTAATAATTCAATTAGTGGTTAAATAATTGGAGCAGATAAATAAAACCATTAATTAATATGAACTTATTATGCCTTATAAGGGAAGAATTTACATACGTATTTAATGGATAATATGTAAATACATATGCATTTACATAGTACTATACAGTTTATACATTATCAAAATTTAATGCAGTTTAAGTAATATAAAAAATATTTTCATATGTGAAAGAATTCTAATTAAAGAAAATATAAATAAAACTTGCAAGCTTTGAAGTTGAACAAATTTCATGTGTTTACTTTTGTAAGCACAAAATCGAGGCATGAACCAAAAAAAGACACAAATAGTAAGAGAAAGCAGGAAGCTGTTTTGGGTCTAATGTGGAAACCTTTTATCTGGCTCATAGCAACAAACAGGCGAAAAAATAGAGGTTTAGAAAAATTGATTTAAATATTTGCACCAGTCGACACTGGAAATGGATTCTCTTATTAATATATCCCTTTAACTCCCCCCCCCCCTCTCCCCGTGTTTGTGTTCTCTCAAGCCTAAATGAATTATCTACCTATAGGAGGAGGTTTGGGCGGAGTACTTTTTAAGGGAGTCTAACGCATATTCACGTAACATCTAGAGAAAATCGCTCAAAACTCTAGACAACTAGATCGATAGCCACGCGAGGAGAAAGAATTCCGAACACGCACACTAAGACGCTTCCCAGTGCTCAGCTTTTTATAAAATCGGCCATTCGTCGGCATGATTGAATAGAAAAGAAAGACTAGAACTACTGTGAATTCACAGTTCAATGTATCCACTGTTTTTTCTTGCTTTCTACTGGGCTCAATTTTCATCATGCTGTTATTCATTTTAACGAGAACTTCACTCTCGTTACAAAAACTGCCCCAAATACAGATGTAGGTTTAAATGACATTAAATTATGTAAAGTATCGGTATCGACTATTTCTGAAAACGAATTTATAGGTAAAGTATCGGTATCCGTTATCGGCGAAAATGTGGTATCGGTCGATCCCTAGTGACTAATGATGTTCCATTCATGGAATGCACAGATGCTGTGTCAGAATAGTTAAGAGATTTTTATTACTATATTTAAAATTTTAGTAAAATGTTTGATGAGCAGGGATAGTTAAAAAGAAAGAGCTGTTTCTGAGTTTTATTGAAAACCAAATAAAATTTAGAAATGCATTTTAAGTAAAATAAATCTATTGTGATTCATTAAATTAAAAAAAGAAATGGAAGCATGTAACTAATCATAATTTTACATAAATGTTCCAAGTGAATTTTTTAATATTGTTACAAAATCATAAGTATTTTAACTTATATTTCCTCGATCATGTTTTTTATTACAGTTTTACTTTATTGTGTTTGTAGCTGATAACATTCGTAAAAGCTTTTACTTTATATATTATATATATATATATATATATATATATGGAAATTTAATATTCTTGCTGACCTTAAAAAACAACTACTTTGTAAATTTAGATATACTAAAAATATAAAACTAAGCAATCAAATAACAGTGCTACAGAATAACTTTATCATTACTTATGTTGATAAGTCTAGCAATAACTACGCTATAATATGTAAGCAGTTATATCACAATCTCTTAGCTTCATCCATTAACAATACTCCAAATTTCAGTCTAACATCTATCTCTGAGATAACATTTAACAAAAAGATCTTAGCTTTCCACAAGTTACTTAAAATCAAGCATGACAATCTAAAATATCCCTACTTAGTGCTAATACCAAAGTTTCATAAAACGCCACTAAAATTCAGAACTGTTACTATAGGATGTAACACTTATAATAATGTAGCAAGCAAAATATTACTAAAAATACTTACTTCTATGCATGATCTGTACATAAAATCTAACACAACTTCTGTATCTATAGGTAATAGCTATGAACTAAAAAATAAGATTAATGCTCTACACGATGTAATTAATATATCAACTTATGATTTTAAAGACTTATTCAATAGTATACCACTAGACGACTTATACAATATAATATTGAATCTATTTATACATAGTAATAATAATATAACCCTGCCTTCTTACATAGATACTATGTATTTCGAAAATCTTTTAAAGTTCATAATCTATAATAACTACATTCTACATAATAATAAATTATATAAGCAAGTTATAGGAATACCACAAGGTGGTTCCAATTCCAGTTACTTAGCAGACCTATATTTATATAATTATGAAAAAAATTACAATAATCCTTCTCTTATAATATATAGGTACATAGATGACATAATAACAATAGCTACTGACAATACTTATAGTGATACTGACCACCTACCCATAGCCTACCATTCAGCCCTAGAACTAATAAAAAATCCTAATAATAATAGAATAATTAATTTTTTAGACTTACAAATTAGAATCAATGACGATAAGAGTCTATCCTTTAATATATATAATAAAAGAAATGACTTTAATTTTCAGGTTAATACTTTCACTCATTTCAATTCATGTATGCACACTTCTGTGTTTAGAAATATTATCTCTAATCATAAGTATAGAATAGAGTCTCTATGTACCAATAGTTTTATGGCCAATAACTTAACTGATCTATATAAAACTGCTATAAAATATAATTATCCCAGTAAATTTCTAACTTCCATTTTATATCCTCTATGTAATCAAAAAAACTGTATGTCCTAATCAGAATATTGGTTGGTGAGGATGGGGTTGGTTGTTGGTTCTTTCTATATTAAAAAAAAAAACATAAAATATATATCTATATATTTTATTTAAAAAAAAAAAAAAAAAAAAATCTATTTTTAAGAATGGTTGATTACTGGTACTTTTTCCTTTTTATGTGAGTCTGTAACCAATGAAGCCAAACAGAGTACTGTTCTACATAAATATTTTACAATTATATTAGCATAAATAGCAATAATAAATGAATATAATTATTATCAATATCATTACTGTTAATATTATTGCTACAGTTTTTCTCCATTTCCACAACCTCAACTAAGTACTTCTTAGCTACTGCAGCTAGTACTACGTAAAACATAGGCTAGCTATACTAGTGTAATATTTATTTTATTATTTATTCATTTAATTATTACCAATTTTATGCTTTTTATTTATTCATTTAATTATAACTTTTTTTATTTATTTATTCTTTTCCTTTCCATACTTCCGAAGTATTATTAATATATCATTTTTTATTCACACTTCATGGCATTACTTGTCTATTGATTGCATTAAGCCTTCTCTGATGGCAACATGCACTAATACAGCCTCCATTACTGAGCTTTGATCTTCGTGTCGGTTCACTTCCTCGTTGTTTATTTCTAATAGCTACGGTCGCGCCCCCAAGTTACAAAAGGACCCTAATTTTGATCAGGTAACTTGCAGAAAACTATTATTGTTTTTTTCGATTAAATTGAAATGTGTGTGCGGTGGCGCCTGATGATAGAGCACACCATTTCAATATTAATTCCATTTTCCAACTATTTCTGATTACATGTGATTAGGCTTAAAAGCACACCAGTTCTAATTTGGCGCTTTATATTCAATTTTTCCACTCTTTCATTGCCTTAAAAGGCTATATTTAAACACTTATCCGGTATAAGCTCGTTAATTGGCACCATGTGCTATCTACTTTTTTATTTTTTTATGTTTTTTTCACTTTATCATTGGATTATCTTGGGATTTCAGTTTACGTAAGTAAGCTATTATATATTATATATATATATATATATATATATATATAAACTCAGCTGTTCGAGCCTCGTCAGGGGGAGACCCCCCCCTGAACCCCACTAATTTTTTAGTTTCATCATTGCCATATTAAAACGATATTAATTGACTATGTCATTTCATCTCTCATCTTTCGTGTATTTCGCCTGGTAACCCGATGTTGAAATTTTTATGATTTTTACCTATTTATAGAAAAATACATGTGATGCATTTTCTACAGCTTACGAAATACTGTAACAATAGATTAAAGCTGTTGTGAACGAATAGTATTTAATATATGTAAAATTATGTCACATTTATGGGACACATTTTTTTTGGACAATTTTCAATAAAGGGGCTGAGACATAAAATTACATAGCCATTAATATATGCCTATAGAAGACCATCTGCTTTCAGATGAAAACATTATGTTTTATGGAAAGTTTGTGTTTAGATCAAAATTTTCTGCTCTTTTTTAAGCTTCACAAATTTTTGTATAATTTTTCATGCTTAAGACATATACATACTGGAAGTTTTAAACTATAAAAAGGTACAGCTCATCGAGGTTTGCGTTATTTATATTTTACGAGAAGTGAATAAATTTCCCAATGTAACTTGAAATGTGTGTTCGTGAGATATTCCTACGTGAATATATATATATATTTTTTACGTATTTTTCGCGTTGAATCGTTCACAAATCCAGTCCATGACACTATGGTAAATTCGATAAAAACGTTGTTTCTAAATTGATATACTAACAAATAATACGTATATATATATATATACTAGGAGATAAAGCCCGTTGTGGAGGCAATTACAAGGGGAGCTAGAAAAAACATTTCACGAAAATATGCGTACACTCACTATATTTAATCGTCGTCCACTTAAAATAAATAACTTCAATTTTTATTACATATCGAAATCGAATTTCATGCTCTTTTGAAAAAGCGCGGAAATTTTTCGCATTCGAACGATTTCGTTTTGAGTAAACAGCCCTCTTATATCAATGCTTCATGCACACGATATCATTTAATTTGTGAAAAAAATTAAACTATGTAATATGGAAAAACCATTTTAAACGAATTGGAATCGCAACTTCCACTTGAAGGCCTCATGACCGTGACTTCAATTGACGGGAATGTCAGTTGCGACAGCTTATTTGTCACGCAAATGATTAAATCTTTTACTCTTGGAGCTGAAAATAGCGAAAAATAGTTTAAAAATTAGGAAACGGGTGGATTTTCAGATTTTTAAAGTAGCGCAGATTATTGTCTATATTTTTATTCATAATCGTGAAAAATTTAAAGCGGATCGCACAAACGGTGTACATGTTATTACGTTTTTGTGCTTAATTTTTAATCTTTTTTGGAGTAATGATGGTAAAAGTATTACCTTGGAGTGGCTGCGCAGATTTGTTACAGAATCAATGAGTCAGTGAATCGGGGATCAGCGTAGCTTTATAGTAGAATTTGGCAAAGATACGTGATGTATCTTCGGTGCATATATTAAAAGGCGTTACAACCAACGAACGCCCGCTGACGTCACCGCTCTATCCAATTGTCGTCTTTGTTGTTGTCCATTGTGTCACATGAAGTTCGTGACCTCAGACATGTAGGGGAACCTGGGGAGCCTTGACATAAGGGAGGCTTGACCCACCCTTGAATTTCAGTATTTAAAAATATTTTAGCTTTCCCTCACTAGATGGCAGTCAAAGCTACTGATGTAATCAGACACCCATCATAGTTTCATTCAGTCAGTTCAGAGTGGAGTGGAAATAAACAAGAAAGAAAGTTTTTCTGCCTAAAAAGTAAGTATTTTAAACACACTTAGCGAGTTTTTCAAAGAAAGTAATTGAATTAACTTTGAGCTAGTGGGATTTTATAAATACTGTCATATTAAGCTATTATTAAAGTAAAAAAGTTTATAGAAAGAATCAGGTTTCAAATCACCATGCACCATTCTTTACAAAATGTCGTGATAGGGAGGCTTGACCCACTGTATGTAAGGGAGGGTTGACCACTGGGTCACGGCACCCTTTGTTAAATAGTTTTGAAAATATAGCAATACTGCTTTTATAACACTGTCATAATTACAATAATACCTAGATATGAATATAAATAATTTTATATGTTTACAATAGGATAGGTGGTTGACAACGATGTGAACAATCGACGAGGTTACGACGATGTGAACAATCATACACTTTTGTATATCCTGATAATGAAGCCTCATCTGTAGTGTATTTAACATACATGACTAAATTGCCATGTCCTATGTCATCTGGTGGTACTGAAAGAGTGATTATGAAAGTTCAGTTTGATTTTGATTTTTCCCAATTTATTCCATTAAGATAAATGTAAAATTTAAACCAATATTGTTACATTGTGTGCATTTTAATGTGTGTTCAATTTAAATAAAATATATCTTAACATAAATAAGATGCAGGACTACTTACTTGGTTGTATGAACAGTGTTCTTTATTATTTTTAAAATGTAGTTCAATATAATTATGCTCTAAATGTTCATAATGGTAGAAAATGTGATCTTAAAATGGTTTTCAGAGTGTTCAATTATCATACTGAAGATTTTATACTTAATGCTTATATAACTAATAAAAAAGATTTACTTTTATCTTATTTTAAAATTATACATTATTGCCTGGGCCAAGTCTCCCATACCATGGGTCAGAGCTCCCTTATAAAGGGAGCCTTGACCCACTTTCCAACGTTTAAAAAAATATTAAATTCAGAAAAGAAGAAATGCACAATTTATATTATCACAAATATATTCTTAATTCCAATAAAATTTCCTTTAAATTGCACTATAATAGGATTATTTTGCTGCCAAAATAAAATTTACAAAAATGTTTTTGTGAAAATGTGGTCAAGGCTCCCCAGGTTCCCCTACTTCCTAAGAGGGAGTTGTTTTACCGTAATTGTCTGTTGGGAGAAAAATTCTTAGAAGCCTTGAGTTTTGTTTGCCTGCCTTTAATTAAATCTTAATTTAATTTACTAAAGAGAACGGTTTGTACAAAATAAAAACCATGTTTTGCAAATAACTTGCCGGTTTTAAAAATTTTTGATGTACCAGATGTTTCATAAAATATGGGAAAACTTTAAGAGGTGATAGTGCATATACAAACAACAAGGAAGGATCAATTTCATTAGAGAACACATCGTTGCACTTAAGATGTTAAAATTCTAGTGGGACTCGAAGTTGTGACTTTCCTATGCAAGGCAAGAACACACAAAAAACGATTAAACTACAAAACAAGCTTAATGACATGTAATTAGTGGTAAAAACAGAGACAGGAAGTGGCTATGCAGGGTATACAACGGCTAAGAAGGAATTGGCAAACATTTCAGAACATAACAGATATATCGCTCACTTTCCCGATAAAGGTCTTAAATCTGGTGACGAGTTCTGCAAATTAAATGGAAGTCTCATGCATAAGTGCCTTCAGCTGACCCCGAAAAAAAAAATCCAGACATGAAAAATCTGGTGAGCACGGTGATCAAAATTTCTTGTTTCCTGAAAATCGAGAGACCACGTATCCCAGTCCACTAGTTCGGAAAGATTGGAGCTTACTTTGGCATCACTAATGCAAAATATGCTAGTGCTCCAACATTCTGGAACCACATTCGCCGGAAGTGAAGGGGAACATCGTTCAAGGTATGTGGCAGCACCTGTTTCATGGATAAGAGATATTTTTCAAGGTTTTCTGGCAGACGGTGAGGTCCAAGATGTCGATTGTCAATCTTGCCTGCAAAACACTGATGTAAAATCATCAACCGTATCATTAAACTTGCTTTTGTGACTTAATCATTCTTTGCGTGTTTCTGCCTTTCATAATATATCACCTTGAGCGCCCTTTAGTGTCTTCCCAACTATACATGTTGGAATGATTTGTTTATGCATTTGTTTCTGAAAACTTAGGTATTTGCCATCAATGGCGACTTATCATTTTTTGGCGATTTTCGCGTACACCTAATTGATAATCATTTCACATTAGTGTAGCCATCAAAATCGTTCTCTGTCTATTCTTACACAAAAAAAAAAAAAAAAAAAAAGCCTTGGCAGATTTGGCGCAATTTAGCACCTACAAAATATTTCACCTCAACGTGGAGGCATATATCCAAGCTTCGTCCTTGTTTGGATGCGTATTACCACTTCTTAAAACTTTGTCCATGTTTTATGAAACACTTTTCACAGTTTCAATCTAATCAAGTAAATGTTTTTTTAAGTAACGTGTTAGTGTTTAACGTTTCCTTTAATCCCACGTTTCAAAATAATGAAGTATTTTTTGCGTTGGTGGTCATCGTAAACTAAAACTTTCAAATGAATATTTATGAGGGTTAGAATTGGGTATAAAAAGGTTGTAAACAAAGCTGACACCATAATTTTAAGGCTGAAAAAAGTAGTTTTACGTCTCAAGTCAAGGACAGATAATAATACAGTAGACTTTTCCCTCCTGGGAGATTAATTGAATACGGCTAGATAGTTTTATAGTCTAACAGTGATAGGGATAATAGATTTTTAAAAAAATTGTTGGATCATAATGGATTCTAAAAATATGTTGCTCGAAAACATGAAATTTATTTTTTCATGGATTGAACATAAAAGACAGTTAATTAAAAACAACAGAGATGTTTTTAAAAATAAAAGGCGGCAATATATGTCGCGCCAGACGACATGCAAAATAGAAAAACAACGCCATCAAGTAAAAAGTAATATATTGAAATAGGCGAGTGCTAAAAACCACAAGAGGTGATAGGTTTATATAATAGGCTCATTCATTTTTGTTATTCATAAGAAAATCTAATATGCATGTAAAGTATTTTTAGGAGTGGAGCAAATAAAAATTGTTATTGGTTTGCTTTATTAGTTTTTGAGTTAGTTTTTTCATAAAAAAGATAAAATATAAGGAAAAGTACTTATAATTTTTGTTTAACCTGTTTTGACGCGTATTCAAACTTCCTTAAACATGCAGGGATTATACTAATTTTTAAAAAATAATTCATTAATTAATTTTACAGCATGCACCTTGTACAGAGTATAGTACATGAGTAGTTCTTTTGAAGACCACTTAAAATAAATACAATGCATTTTCACGTATGGACAGAAAACGATTTAAGGGCATATAAAATTTCTTTAAAAGAAAAAAAGTTAAGGCATATAAAATAATGGATACAATGAAAAAATACCGTATTTAAGAATTTATGAAGCATTATTAAGCATTTATGCTTTTAAAATAGCGATGTATATAGAAGAATTAGAATAAATCATCGTCTGTTTGATGCAATGCCTTCTTAATTTTATAGAGGACGATAATCCATTTCATAAAAAGTAAAATTAGTAAATGTATTAAAATTCATGAAAATTACTCACTTTAAAATATAGCGAACGTTGTTTCATACAGAGGCTCGCAAATACCTCTTATAGATTCCGTTGTTAGCAAACTGAATGAAAAAAAATATTTTTTAATTTAATTTTATTTGCTTTTGCCTATATAGGAGCAAAGACATATTTGAAGAAGCAGCATTTGGAATAGAATCTCTGAAGTTGCACCAGTGAGAGGAAACAGGCTATGTATTTATTTGCGGTAATATAAATTCTGCAAATGTTCTGAAAATTGCTTAAGACCCATCTGTTTGGCCTGATTTATCTGAGTTTCTTTAGCTTTTTTCTTCAAGAGAGGTAATTAAGTTTTGAAAAATAGAAAATGCATACAGTGTTGGGTGAAAAATAATCCATATTGCCGGAAATCGTTCAAAAGCGAAAAGAATAAGAAAAATTCACGGTTATAATTAACGAGAATTAGCATTTATACTGTAACAAAAAATAAAATATAAATAAATATAGGGGTAGCGTAACACACTAAATCAAAATATATTTTGACAACGGTATTATAACGCGTTTAACTTAATTTAAATACTGTTTCAGTAATATTTAACACATTAATTTTTACATTAAAAATGCTTGAAAAATCTAGTGTCTATGAATCTAGCAATGAATATTATGGTCTTTTATAAAAGAAGTATTTATGTGATTAATAGCATGCTCTTGGATTCAAGAACCAGCTTATAAAATTCCTCGTCTAATAAAGCGGACACCACAGAGACAGGTTTTACGAGCACAGACAAAGTAAATTTAAACATCCACGGGATTATGTGGGATTCAAACCCACGACTGTACGCTTAGGCAATAGGCGTGGAAGAAGACAGTACCTTAGTCGTTCCCCCATCAGAAATCTTTGGTAGATACCACACAGTAATTATATCGCAATTCGTAATGTAGGCAAAAAGTTAAAAATCTTAGTTTGTGCTGGAAAAAGCTTAAAGGGGGCAAGTTCAATTCGGTCGAAATTGTTCGGAAATTTCGGAAACTTTCAAAGATGAATTAAAAATTATGTACCGAAAAAGTCTTCGGTTCAGTCTCATTTTTTTTTTTAATTTTCGTAAAAAAAAGAGATAGAGATTCATATATCTTTAAGCAATTAAATTAATTCAAATGCAACAAATATGTAGTTCTGAACTAGTACAAATGTTATCTAAGATATATAATCATTCCACAAAAGAGATTGAAACTGTTTGAATTCCCGTCTTTTAATTTTTGTATGAATTCTAATGACATGCAAATATCGATATTTTTTATATCTCTATAAAGCATAAAAAACGATTAAGTATTTCACTTCTATGCGAAACTTTATTGGTTCATTTTCTTCTGCATTAAATTTCAATATCACACTTGCAATATCACACTTGTGATATTGAAAGTTTCATTTCTTTTCGGAAGCTATCCCGAAAAAGATTTTTTTTCCATATACACTTCTTCACGCCACGTGGGAAATAAATTAATGCGTTTCATTTTACGTATGGGTTCTCGGAAGTACGAAAGATTGTAGTTTCATGATAATATTTTTAAAGGACTCCGAAATCGATATGGGCTGAAAGAAACACGTGATGAGAAAAGTTAATTGCAGGAATCTTTTATTGTTTGATATTAAAATTTAACGAATCCTAAAAGTCGATTCGATGGTATTTTTAAATGTCTTGAGGTTACGGTTACACAAGATGCTATTCTTAGATTTCTTTTCAGTTATTTCAAAGATAATAAAGAAATTTAGTCTGTTTTCTTTTTCTTTTTTTCATGTGGAAAAATAAAAGTAGTATTTTATTACTTTCAAGTAAAGAAAATTGTTGTTCCTCTGCTAACATTCTGCATGTTTTATTTAAAATTCGGTTTGCCCGTTTGTGTGATTATGGCAACTCTACTCTGGGCGATCTGCCGAGGATGGGGATGCCTTGGTAGGAGGACTTTCTAAGGGGATCTAAGGCGTATTCACGTTACATCTGGAGAAAGCCTACCGAAACTCCAAACCTTAAGATCGACAGCCGCGCTATGGGATCCGAACCCGGGACCTTCACACTTCGGCCGTTTGACATTTTCAGTGAAATAACCACTGTGTCATGGTGAGGCTACAGCTCACCCTTATGTCAGATTACTTGAAACTAAATTTTTCTTTATGAATTTTGATCCATGAAAATATCTCTACAAGCAAACTATTACTAAGTTCTACAAAGCAAAGAGAAGTTTACTCTTTTTGAGTTTTATTCAGCTATTCTGATTCAAATGTTAATGGCATGACTAAAACAAATTGGCTACTTCGATTGAATAAACGTCGTTCAATAACGAGATTTTTAAAGATGTCCGTTTCCTCCCGTGCGAAGAGCGGACACTTCACCTAGTATAGTATAAATGTATGGTTCATATTGCTTAAGAAGCTTCTGAATGTCTAATGATAGAAATCATGGTTTAATATTGAAGGGTGCAGGAAATATACTTACTTTAACTACAACTTAATTAAGGCCCCCACCATGGACGAGAGGATAGGACACTGAACATAATAGATGGCTGAATTTTATGGGTTCGAGACTATCGCGCGATTGTCGATCTAACGGTTTGGAGTTTGGAGCAGTTTCCCTCAGATGCAAATTGAACATACGTTAGAGACCCTTAACCCTTTAACGCGCAGTGTTCCCGCTCTGGGAACACCAAACTCTGACGCTTTGACTATTGCCAGCCACGAAGAATAGATTTGATTTCTATAAAAATAATTGGGGGTGACATAGCTCCACGAGAATCCTTTACTTTTTAGCACGTCGTTTCCCGTCAAAAAATGGTCACGATTATTTTTAACAGCACTGACATCTACCGAAAAATGGAAGAATGCGAGAACAGTTGGATAGATTGCCCAATGCTGAAAAAAGGGCAGCCGTTGCCATCGCTCGACTTAACGACCAGCAAGATGGCGGACGATCGGAACGTTCATCGCGTGCCTCAGATGTAGAAACCCTTTTTTGACGCAGCTGGCTGTGCCGCACAGCGAGCTGCGTCAAAAAAGGGTCTCTTGATCTGGGGCACGCGATGAACGTTTCGATCGTCCGCCATCTTGCTGGTGGTTAAGTCGAGCGATGGCAACGGCTGCTTTTTTTTCAGCATTAGGAAAGGGTTGCGGCTCAAAGGGTTAAAAAGCCCTCCAAGACACACCCCTCCAAATATACAGATGCCCCTTGTGTAGGATTGCAATAACATGAAACAAAAAAACAACAACTTTAAGCTGTGGAAACTCCTACACCTGTAGATGACGTTGTATCAAAATATCAACAAGCACATGAAACTTTGAAATTCCAAAAACGTCTGGAACAGTCTTTCTTCTGCTGCAGTTCTTCCGGAGCTTTATAACTTGATAGACAGAACAAATACGAATCTAATTTAAGTTATTATAATTTTAATTTTAAAGTTTCGAATTCACTTATTTCTTCACTAGCTTGTCTACAAAATGTACTGCACGAATCTAACGCCGCCTCTGTATTTTTCTCCACTTTATCTAGCTATTTACCAATGCCTGAAACTCGCAAATTTCGAAGACGCCTTGAGTATTTTTCTGCTTCGTACATTTCCCTTGGAACTGAAAGATTAAAGAGCTGATGTCAAAGTTAAGTCAACTGAAAATACGAGAGCAAGCGACATTCCTTTCATGACAATTTTTATTTTTATTTTCAGTATTTTGAAATTTATAAAAAGGACTTTCAAAATTTAAAGTAGCACTGTGTAATGTTTGAGACTTTCGACGCTTCATTCTACATTCTTAATGCTGTTTTGTATCATACTTCTCTTGAATAATAAAGATTTTTATCATTTATACTTGTTGCCACTTTTACATTGGAGATAGTGCACTTTATTTTTTAGCAAGGGATTGCATTACATGCCTGCACGCAAAATTAAAAAGTTTTCCCGTATACAGAAAAAAAAAAATTAGCTAGAGAGAGGAGGGTATAATGGAATACTATTTACATTTTCAAGTATACAGATTTTTGAATAAAATCCCCGCTAACCATCATTAGTCCATATTATAACTATTGTAATGAAATGCCACTTGTAAAGAAAAACACTATTTATTTAGTTGTTATAAAAAAAAGAATTATTAAATAAAAAGTTACGTATGGAGGTTAGTATGAAATAGTCGGTTAATATGGAATAGGTGGTTTAAATCGTTGAAAAATTAGTTATGATTCATAGAAAATAGTCATTTTGGACTTTAAATCCATATTTTTAAGATTATATTCAAGTCATTTCTGCTTTAAGTCTATTGCAAAAGTTACACACATAATCTATCTCTGCTTCGGATGAGTAAAGGTAAGACCATAGAGAACAGTTGAAGGATTGAATTCAAATTTCTCTTCGTTGATCTTCGGAGAATTTTCCGTTACAGAAGATACATTCAGCATCTTTGTTTTCCGATTCTTTAGTTGGTCCTACGAAATCCATCGCAATATTACCTAGCATTCCATAATAATTGACACGCCATTCAGGAGAATGAACCTAAAATTGATGGGCAAAACACTGTCAACTAAAAAACAACCATAGTACAACAAACTACAATTCTTTTAATGTACATTATGGATACCATCAATGAAGTCACGTGTATACTAGTAAGTTAAAATGCAGTGGCGGGGTAAGACAAAAATTAGCAGTGGTCAAGGCGAGTTTTGCGAGGCCCCCACCCATCTTACTATTTTAAGTAGCAAATTTAGAGGTGTGTCTCCTTGAAAAGCTCTTTGTAACTCTTTTTTGTTATATTAAATAAAAAAAGCTCTAATAAAAGCAGGGCCTTATTATCGCATGAGCAAATCGAGACTTTGCCCAGGGCCCCAGTCTCAAAAGGGCCCCCAATTCTTTAAATGTTGTTCTGAAATATTCTTTCTTATATCAAAATTTTATGAAAAACAAAACAAATTTCATGGATGGTGGGCCCCTAAATTCATCAATACATGGGGCCCCTGTCGGTCCTAATCGGGCCCTAAAGTTGTCTTGACTTATTATTGGATTTTGAAAAAAGACGATCTATTCACACAAAAAAGAAAAATACTTGTTACATTCTAAATGCAACGCGCAGGAATGTGAGGTCGAAAATGGCCTTTTCATTTACCTGTCGATAGCAAAATTAATAATCAATATAATAATCAATCCTGTAATCAATATGTAATAAATGATTGAATAATCAATCCTGTTACGAATCTATTTTATTCAGTGCATTGTGCTTTCTGCGGAAGATCCATTAGTTTTTGACGAACCATGATCGGAATGTTCACTATTATTCCAAACTGACTATTAACAAGAACGTGAAAATGATGTTTCTGAACCACATTGTTGTGTGATTCTGAACTATCTTCGCTCTATTTAATATCACTTACATGATCCTAGAGTTCGGAATCACCCTGCATATAGAGCAATATTCTTCAAGCTTGAGAAAAGAAAATTTAAAAATAATTAGTGAAGTCTTTATTTTTTAAATGAAAATTTCAAGCATAAAATAGATATATATTTTCCTCTTCATTCGCGAGTCCTTCTAGCTCAGCGCACAGGTCATTGCTCCGATGGTCCGCTAAACCATAATTCAGCAATAAGAATGACTGCTTTAAACAATATTTGAAAATAGGTTTTTTTTTCCGAATCATTTAATTTCATTTTTGATTTCTCTTTAATTTCGGTACATATTCATTTTTAAAACTCAGTATTTCAATTCTTTTTAAAATGTTTCATATTATTAACTTGTAAAATTATTAAATATGAGATTGTTCGTCAATCCGTTCTCCTTCGAAAAACTTCGAACTTATTTATTCGAAGTATTTAATAGTTATTTGTCTAAAGTAAAATGATGTTTCTAAAGTAGATCTTCTAGTAATTTTATATCTGAAACACTTGTATTTCATCTGTATACATGTTAAAGTGACAGTTAAAATGGGGCACAGGAGATTACTCAACAAAAATTCACAATTTTAATGCAACACATACGTAGTAAGAAGGAATGTAGTTCACGTCTTGTAGAACTAACTGCATTCAGCTTTAAATTAAGTAACGGCTTAAATTAATCTTAATGAAACGGTCACAAATCTGACATAATTCGCTATTTACATTACTAATCATATTTTGAATTGCTACCCTGGTGGTGTGGTGACTTAAGAAACATTCTGTGACAATTTGGGTCAGGGTTAGAGTACCTGCTTGGGCTTGAGTGTTTCTTGTCCATCGATTTATAGGGGCTAACGCTGGCCCCCCGCTTGCTGCCCCCATAATAGAATGGCAAAAACTTTGGGCCTTAGTAGGGGTGAATGCCTCATAAGCAAGTGACAGTCCTTAAAAATGTTTTAAAGCATTATGAAATAGAAAAAATAGTTAAATTAAACTTTTATAAATTAATGAAATAAATTTCTTCTGATCAAATTCCATATATTTATCAGGTGTATATTTTATGTTTTATAGGCCACATATCTTAAAGTCACTTAATAATAAACTGCCGTTAATTTAATTCTCTCTTAAATTTACGGAAACTATATATTTCATTTTTGAAACGTTGTTTTTCAGAAAATATTGAGAGATTCATTTTTATAAACAAGGCTGTATCTTTTAATTAGGCATAAAAATTTCGTAAAAAATGCACATCCTTATCAAAATATATTTTAAATAATACTTTTTTAAACCTACATGCAAAAAAATTTTCTATAAACACATGCATGTTTTTTTTTTTAAATTTTAAGGCTACAAACTGTGTATTCGTTTAAATTAAATATTTTTTGTCACACATTTTTATATTATTATATTTTTAACTTTAGATGATATGGTCTTTTCATTTAAATAACTTTGTGTGAAATTTTCTGTAAAAGATGATTAAAAAAAGATTTTTCATATTTTCTTTTTCAAAAACATAGTAAATTTATCTTCTTGCGCTTTTATTGGTAAAAATTTTTCCTACTGACACCGCAAGTAAATAAGAAAAAAAACCCCCCGCAAATTTTGAAAAGAAGGATTTTCAAAATCTACGTAAAAGTAGATAAAATCCCGCTAATGATTCTTCCTTAACAAAATCGGTTCATACTCCAATCAATTGTTTTAGTAATAAAACAAAAAACCTCTAATATCAGATTGTTATACACTTATTTAAAGTAAATTTGCAGTTAGCCCATACTCAAATAATGCACGTGTATACTCACAGTTCTTATAAATTATTTTGCCATTCATTTGATAGAATTTAGAAAAAAAAAATCTTGAATACAACGCTTTCTAAACTACATAAAAAACATTGAATTCCGAATTTTACTATCAGAAAATAAGAAATGCTAACTTAAGTCTGCTTTTCAAACATTAAGAATTTTTCCTTCAGCTAAAGCAAGCGAATTGTTTTCCATACAAAACGTAAAATGGAATTTGGAAATTAAGAGTTTCAACAGAAAAGAGTTTACTTTTTTAGTGTTTTTGTGGGAATACGGGATTTTATAGCACTGCTATTTTTTATTACAATCCAATACCGGAATAACATTTGAGTTACTTTAAATTATGATGCTATTGATTTCTTTTCCAGCTTCTATTGTTTGGAAATTTGTTACATAACGAAGAGAATGTGTGATGCAGCAAATAAATTACCTGGATAAGCTTTTAGATAAAAGAATTATTCGAATACCGAAATCTAGTCGATCCCAAACCAAGGTGTTTCAAACTTTATATGCTCTTCGATGCTTTCTCTCAAGACTACGTTAAAAGATTTATTTCTCTGAATTGCGCTTTTTAAAATGAGAACTGATGTCTCTGATGACCTTTAGTTAATTTGAAAGTCAGTTTTCCAAAGAATCATATGTGCATATGTGCGTGAGAGAGAAATAATTAGGTGTGAAATAATAACTACTTTTATCACTGAGACCAAAATCTTTTAATTATTTTTCGTTGTTTAGATCAATATTCCTAAACTGAATCTGATTAACTTTATACTAGCCTCATGCAAATTGGAACTACAGATGCGTTTGCAAAAAAAAAAAATTCTCAGTGGGCGGGAACTTATGCCACAATTCTTTCCCACTACTAAGGTCCAAACTACTGGCCATTTAATAAATGGTGAACCCAATGGGCGGTCAGCGTTACTCCCTGCGGGTGGTGTCCTAATTTTGAACTAATTCCAGACCTGAAATTGTCATCCAGCGAAGCATCGTTTGAGATGGAGGGCAATTGGAGCCACTGACAGACTTTACGTGAACCAATTCCCATTAGCGTACACCGTCCAACAGCAGCCCAGCCTATTGGTAAAGCCAAGCTGGTTTTGATTCACTTACCGTGCTCTGATGGGTACGAAGCTGGGCGACTAAGCCACTGCAGTACGTAATCAAAATAGTGCTTCTCCATATTTTCTATATAAAGATGCTCATAAGCCGTTGTTCTGTCTTAAACTCTCACTCTTTGAGTCTTTTCACTGCTTGGATGTGAACAAAATTCAAAAGGTAGCTAAAGCAGAAAAAAAATCACTCTTCTCAAAAAACTCTAATAAACAACAATTACCAAAAAACATTAAAAACAACAGTTTATTGTGTACATTTCACTGCATAAGGACTGTTAGTACAGAAAAAATAGTTTTACAGGAAAAGAAGAACTGCAAGTCGTAAATTATCATTAAAAGTTACGAGTAATCAGAATTTGAAATCTGACTGATTATAGAATTTGTTGTCTTGATTATAATTTAGGAGATTATATTATTTTGAAATGTTTCATATACATCTGTATCTGAAGGGTGCAGATGCAAAAGGCACATTATCCACATTTTGTGGAATAGTGATTTGAACCAAATGGCATGATGAAGTATTAAGACAGGAAAAAAAAAATGCTGGAAATCTCGTTTAAATATATAATTTACATTATCTAAAAACTGTTTTGCAGCAAATCAACAATGATATTCAACCAATCAGGGAGGTCTGGAAAATCTCGTGAAATTATCAATTATAACTAATAATTTGTTACTGACTCTTGAACTCTTTACAAATGGTCCCAAGTGATCTAGGTTTATAATTGCGAAAGTTTTTTTCCAGTCTTTAGAGTTCCAGCCTTTAGAGTAGGTCGGATTTAGAAGACCCTGTTGTTTACCTGCTGGTACTTTGTTCACCAGACATTCAAAACACATGGAAATATGACGACGCACGTATAGTGTCATGGATGGGGAACAATATAATCCTCTGATTTTAGTTACTGTTATCTCTACAGAATAATGTCCCATAAGGTGGTCAAATTCGACTGTAATATTTTTCCTCATGCTCTTGGAAACACAAAAAATAGTTTCATTCCATCTTTTATCTGCACTTTATGGTACAGTTTACTATTTTTCAGGACGTAAGCATTTGCACTATGTCTTCGTCTTTCGTCCTCTCTTCATGTGGTATTTTAATGGCTTCAATCATCTTCTTTAATTCTATATCAGAATATTGTATCATTAATAGTTGCTCATCTTCGCAAAACGTTAAATGTACCTCCAGTTTCTTATCTAGAATTGAATCCCATGTGTTCCCAGAGTCAGCTACGGGTGCTCTGCTAATAACACCCACATGTGACATCCGCATAAGTTGATGTCGAACTTCGAAATTATAGTTCCGAATTAAGTTTTAACACCATGTTACTTGAAGATTGAGTCATATAGACTAGAGTTTGACAATCGGTGTGACGACCGTGAAAGATATATTTATCAAAAATTGTCCAAGTATGACTAAAGTCCATACTATGGCCATTAATTCTAGTTTACTTAAATGGTATTTGCTCTGTACTTCATTCGTTTTCTTGCTTACGCAATAAACTAAATGCCATTTATCTTCCCCATTTGCAATAACATTCCAGAAATCCCGATGTTTCTGGCATCGCAATGCACTTCGATTTTTGCTTCAGGGTTGCAATGAACTAGTGTAGGCTGCTTCGTAAGGATATTTTTCAGAATAGTGAATGCTCGCTCCTTTTCTTCTTTTGATGTAAAAACTTCACTTTACTTCAATAAACGTCTTAGCGACTCTGCTTGGTAGGCATATTTTTTTACAAACCGTCTAAAGAAACTTGTTAATCCTAGAAAACTTCGAGCATCATGGACATTCTTTGGTTTGGGATAGTCAGTGTTTTGGGAAATTTTCATATTTCTATCGCACAAACTGGCTTCATCGTACTTAATTTCACTTAGTTTGATACTACGCTTATTATTACTCAAAGCACGAATGTTGAAATATTCTCCTACGCCTATCTTTTGCGAGATAATACCACTTCATTCACTAATCCTCTTTCAGCATCCCAGAAGCTCAACCCATGCTTACTCACACACGCCTATCTTTTGAGAGATAATACCTCTTCATTCACTAATTCTCTTTCAGCATCCCAGAAGCTCAATCCATGCTTACTCACAGACGCCTATCTTTAGAGAGATAATACCTGTTCATTCACTAATTCTCTTTCAGCATCCCAGAAGCTCAATCCATGCTTACTCGCACACTGTTCTTCTTTAGGACCAGCATTATAAATTGGAACCATGGACTTGTTATCAATAATTTCCAAAAGGGAGCCCAAATGACCACTCTTGCCGTTCAGCAAAACAAATCCATTTTCAATTTCTTCTGTCTTCACCTCTATAAAATTTACACAATTTTTTCTATTACAACTGAATTCTGCGCTGTAAGTTGGATTTGTTGGAACGATATTTCTTCCTGTAAATGCTCAACAGGGCTGCCATGTGAATAACAAATGTGTAACTTATCTCCTATTCTGGCAAAAGCAATATCTACTTAATTTAGAAAATCTCGCCCTACTATAAGATCAAACGTCATTGTTTCATCATTTATTATAATAAATTCACTTTTTTTCGGTGCTGATATTATCTATTTCCACTTTAACATTACTTTTCCCCAAGGTAAATACAGAAGTCAATCCTTGACAAAGTAATCTATTCTCCTCTGCACAGAAGCTTAATTTTAATCCCTCAGCTATATACAGTACTTCTTTATAAGAATTATTCTACTGCCTGTGTCCAGCACTTGAAGAGGTGAACTTTTAATAGTTATTGTTTATTTTCGCAATCTTTAAATAAACGGATTGTCAAAGAACATTTTTTTGGCGTCGTTACAGTTAAAGTACTGATATTTTTATTTTGTTTTTTCTTCGATTTGCAATGTTTTTCGGTGTGTCCCATGTTCCCAGATTTTATGAAACTGATAGTATTTTTTGCCTTCAAACAGTCCTTAGAAATTTGTCCACAATCGTTGCAATTGTAACATTTCAGTTCCCCGTTCGCATTCCGTGATGGTTTCATATGTAATTCGAATTTTTGTAACCCGTAATGGTTTAGTTTTCTTCCGTTGACATTAATTCATACTTCGGTCACGCTCCTGTTAAAACTTTCATAACGTAAATTTTGTTTTACTTTTAACTGCTTATGCTGCTTACTTTTTAACTGCTTATTTATCTGAATATTTTTTTTTTTACTTCTCCGAATGCTTTCATATTCGGCTAGTTTATCGGCTAACTTGTTTACCGTAATAATTCTTTACATTTCGACGTACTGTTGTTGTACCTGGTAGGTATTTTCTTAATTTCTTCACATATCATCAATTCATTTAACCCATTGAAATCTTTAACACCCAAACCATTGAACCATTCAGTAAAATAATTATTTAATTTGAATCCGTAATCTCTTCAAGTTCCGTTAACTTTTCTTTCGTGCTGAATAAATTTCAGCCTAAACTTTTCCGTACTTAACTTAAATCTTTTCAAAAGATTATCTTTAACGCGTTCATAATCATTTGTTTCATCTTCCGATTCTCGAGTAATAAGTTGCGTAATTTCAAATGCCAACAACAGCAAAAGATGAGCCTCCCATTCTCTCTTTTCAAATTCTGCTCTACGAACTTGAGGTTCGAATAAAATTAAGTAAAGAGTTATGTCCCGTTCTTTCTCATCGAATCTTTGCATAACTTATCGTAACTGAAATTTCGCATTTGCCACTGTTTCAGAGTTTTCTGAATATGGCATTATTATATTTTTACTAGATACTTCTATATACGTAATTTCTGTAATTCAAACTCGCGCACATTTTCCCTCTCTTGCCTTCCGAATTCTTTTTTAATCTCTTCCCTTTAATTCCTTTCATTTTCAGTACAAACTAGGATTTCTTTATCAAGTGGTTTGTCATATTTATCACACTGCTTTATGAGTTTTACTAAATAAACAACTTCATAACTTTCTTTAACAGTTAGGCTGAGTTCCTCAGCCAAAGTTTGCAAGTCTGCTTTTTTACGCTTTCTTTAGAATGCCATAGTTCTATTTCAAGAACACAAATTCAGAATTCTTCTAATAAAAACTTAAAAATTCTTCAAAAGAACATTTAATTATTTAATGGAAACATTCTAGTACATGTAAAATGGAACTTAAAAATGTCCATTTGTAATTTCATAAATAGAACTTGTAGTACACGCAAATAATGATAGTTGAAACATTCATTTCGAATTTCATAGAGAAAACAACTAGTTCATGTATTTAATGATACTTGAAAATTTATAATTCACATCAAATTTCGTAAACGTAAGCAGTAAAATAATATTTCCTTACAGTTTGTTAGCATGAAAATATCGCCTGATAAAAGTCTTTAGAATATCACTAAAAAATTTCACGCAAGTCCCACTTCTGAGTGTAAGAAACGTTACATTTTTCGAGTCGTGCGCAGGATGGAGTGAAATAAATTCTAAAAAACATAATAAATAAAATACTGAATCAGTTTGCAGAATATACAAATTATTCGTTTATCTGTACCGTTTTACAACATTTCATCATCAAGTACATTTCTTCGTTCTACGATCACTGTTTTTGTTTTTCACCACTGATATTCACAAAATCATAACGAATAAACGTTGCCTTGACAGCGGGAAATAAGGGAGATAACGCAACCAAAAAAATTGCATAAAAAATACAAACTTCAACAAAGTTTGTGATTCTTCATGATTTTTTCGTGTTGTCCTGGAGGTATTATCCCATGCTTTTCGAGCGCTTGCTTCGTGAACTGGATCCTGGGACTCAATTAAACAAGATGTGGGCACCCTTACAGGTTTGAATCAACGTGGATCTCTGGAATGTCGTTAGATTTCTGTTAGCTGAAGGATTGGAACCAATAGAAATTCGGATTAGACGGTAGTATCTTCTGGAACCTTAAGATTATCGCAGATTATCGCCCTTTTAACTCAATAAAAGAAGCTCTTCATGGTTCAGGGCTCGCTGATGATGACGAAGTCCAGGCAGAAGTGCATAGCTGGTTACGCTTAAGTTTCCAAGAAATCTTTTGCGCTAGGAATTAAGATGCTATAAGAAGCTACAAGTTGAGATTACGTTGGGAAAATTGGGATTACGTTGAAATATAAATAAGTGATATATTCCATATTCCATTCTATTATTTGATATTATTGAAGTAAAACTTCTTTAGTCGCGACTAGGGAGTAACTCAGATTTTTTTCTGACGGAAGTAACGCTCAGTAAAGGAAGTGACGTCATGTCATATACTCCACTCTGACCCTGAAAAAGAAGAACCACAGAAAAACCTACCTTTTCGACCGCTGTGCTATTTTACTCTTTTACTCGTAATTACTGGCTTCAGATGTGTTTTAATTACATAATTGTCTTATAATAGTATTTCGTAATGAATATAGGCAATAGTTTCGAAGCGAAGTGATATTATTATTTGTCAAATGCCAGTAAAATGGGACGTTAGGCCATTAAACTCCACTAAACTCCTAAATATTATGTATGTGATGTCTGTTATTATTTTGTCCAAAAGCTGTATTTTAAGAAATGTTAGTAAATTTAGAAGAATGTAGTTTGTGTAAGCGCAATATTAATAGTGTAATGATATATATTTATATATAGCAATGATATATATATTTATAATGATATGTATACAACGGTTTAAGGACACGGGTATGTAACACCACAAAGAAACAAACATTGGCTGCAAACGGTTTAAGAACAAAATAAAAGAATAACAAATGGACACTCCGTTTATTCTAACCCAACCTCAAGACGGGGCAACGGTTTAACACGGGGACGGAACACTACAAAAAAAAACGGACCCTGGCTGCAATCAATCCCAAACAACAGACAGAACCTGCAGTTTAAAAACACGCGGATACAGAATAATAATTCAAACCTACGAGCAGACGAAATCAACGAGAAAAACACACACACAAAAAAAAAATTACACTACCTGCATTCGAGCCCAACAAATAGAGGAAAACATCAGTTAAAGACCACAGTTAATGTATAATACTAGACTATGGACATTCCCCCCATTCAAACCCAACCTCCAGACGGAACAATGGTAAAAGAAAATAGTTAACGAATAATACTACAACATGGACACTTCCTGGATTCTAAGTAATTATCATGAATTACCGATGATTCTTACTGGAGATTTTAATATTAATTTTCGCTCTCAAGAATCTCAGCTGTTAGTTGACTTTTTAAAAGAAAAATTTGATCTAACTATGAATACTTCTCGACTTCAATCAACAACGCTGTTCGGTACAACGATTTTCAAGAAAATTAGTAAATTTATATTTCTCATTATAGTTACCACAAACCGATAATTTCATGCAAAAATAAAACTCGTCTGTTCGAGCCTCGTCAGGGGGAGATCCCCTGAACCCCCTTAATTTTTTAATTTCATTATTGCCATATTAAAACTATATTAATTGACTATGACATTTTTTCTCCCATCTTTCTTGTATTTCGCCTGGTAACCCTATGTTGAAATTTTTATGATCTATTTAATCAATTTATAGAAAAATACATGTGATGCATATTCTACAGCTTACGAAATATTGTAACAATCGATTAAAGCTGTTGTGAACTAATAGTATTTAAATATATGTAAAAAATACATGTGATACATATGCTACAACTTACGAAATATTGTAACAATAAATTAAAGCTCTTGTAAACTAACAGTATTTAAATATATATAAAAAATACATATGATGCATATTCTACAGCTTACGAAATAGTGTAACAATAGATTAAAGGTGTTGTGAACTAATAGTATTTAAATATATGTAAAATTATGTCGCATACTTTTATGTCGCATTTTTGGGACAAATTTTTCGGACAATTTTCAATAAAGGGGGTGAGAGATGAAATGGCATAGTCATTAAAAATTATGATGACATTCAAGTACCTATTTCCAATGAATAATATGAATATAACATTTACATAATCTTTGTAAAGTACATGAATAATAAATATAATTAAATTATAATACGATATGTATTTTAAGTTAAAGTTTAATTATTTCAGTGATATATGTCGTAAACGTCAAAGAAGTTTTATTTCAATCGCGCGTAAAGATTACACGCACACACTTTTCTTTAAACAGTTTTTTATTGAATGATATTTGTACGACAATAAACAGGGATATCCCTTGTTTGTAAGCAAGCAATGTTCACATTTTACTGCATTGCAATTTTTCAGATAATAAAGTAGTTTTACAGGGTAAGAATTGTCGTTCATGAGATATTTTCGAACAACATAAAGATGCGGGGGGGGGGGGCTATTTTTATGTCTGGTAACTGATTACGTAACTTTAATAGATTAATTGGGAATTCTATAAATCGTATATAAATGTATAAATTAGACTGAACTATGGAAGGTAGAATAAGAAATAAAATTCTTGTTTATGCGAATTTTCCTAAAATGGCAATTTACATTTAAAAATGGTAAACGCAGTTTATATTTCAGTGCTTTAAATTTTTTAATGCAGAAAATTGACTTTGCAAAAAGGAAAAAGCTCTAGTTCACGTAACATACTTAACAGATTTGTGTGCAAATATAAATCAAGTGGGATTATACTTAATAAAATTTTTATCACTCACATAAAAAAGCTTAAACAAAATACTTATAAACGAATGCATCAGACTAGACATAAAATACGGTTTCTGAACTTAGAATGTCAAAGATAGTACATTTAAAAATGAAAGATAATATTTTCAATAATACTCCATATAATCATGCATTTTTAATTTTTCTAGTTTTTATAGGTGAGAAAATTTTACAGGTGATAAAAATTCATGAAGCATTTTTAATGCCCAATGGTTGATAGTTACAATATTGCTATTACTAGGACTAAAACTTAATAAAGATCTTATTAAATGTAAAAAGTCAGTACAGAGAACATTATTCTTGTTTTCTGAAAGCTGAGTTGAAAATATCCGTTGGCATCATTCATGAAAGAGAACAACTGTTTACTTTCCACAGCATTATAATTCTCCATGCGTAAAAAGGAAAAGGAACATTTTAAGAAGAATTTTTAAAGAATGCTTGCAAAGTAATTAACAATAGCAAGCGTCTCTATAAACACTGTGAATCTAACACATGCATTAACGTTTTTACATAGCATATGCAGCAATGGAAGTAATGGCGTGGTAGGGGAAGCTGTGCATCAGAGTTTTTTTCCTATTTCAACTAAATTGCTAAAGTTTTCTCAGCTAAACTAAGAGTACTTCTAGCAAAAGAAAAGCAATGAATATAAGTCTTGCTTATTTAGAGATATCAAAGAAAATTTTATCGTAGAAAATTACCTAAAGGCTGAAATTTTAGCTGTTTACAAATGCGAAATGATTTTTTTTTAATACACTTCCTACAAAGTATCTCACTTTAATATGCTTGCGAGAAAATCTAAACGTTATAAGATATAAATTTTTATGGATCAGTAGAACACTGTTTTTCGAAATTTTAGACTCAGAACAAAAACGATTGCCTAGCCCAATTATAATTGAACTGCTTGAATGTCAGTGTTGTAAACCACGATATATTGCCTTTAAGAAAAAGAAGTGCAAAATGCTTTTTTATTTATTTGCTATAAATAAAATAAACAGCCACTGCACAAATAATATCGAGAAACAAATTCCTGTTTAAAGCAGTTGTTGCCAGAAAACATATAAAATATGTAGTTTAAGTAATTTGTTTTTGAATCAAATATTTTGTACGAACAGCTTAGCTAAGTTTTTAGTTTTAGTGTTATGGCAAGCGAATATGAGGAGTATCTTCCGAGAGAGTGCCTTTGACAGAGGATTTTCTAATGGGTTATACACCGTATTCCCCTTTTTTGGAGAAAACCACCCAAAACGTTAGATCGACAGCCGCATGATAAGCCGGAACCCGGAACCACCACAGTTCAGCCCTCTACCATGCTAAGTGTTTTATTCACTCGGTCATGGTGGGGCCTACGCACAGCTTATTAATAAGCTTAGAAATAAAGCTGTTAGAATAAAACTTAGCTTCTTTATAAAGTGAAGAATCACGTACAAGCTTAAAATTGTAAACAATTTAAAATACTTTTGTGTATTTTAACTTATTGGGATTTACATTTCTAATCCTGGAAATGATTTCTGAGGTTTATAAATTTCATTCTCAAAGTCCGTCAATGAAGTCGTTATTTTTCTTAATGCAAATTTTAAGTGAGGATCTTAAATGACCAATGTTAGATTACATCATTCTTTTCGTCTTTATATACACCTTTCTATTGGCATATTTAAATGTTTAAATAATCTCTAAAATCCTCTCGAAATGTCCGAATCGCTCAATTTTTATTGTAGAGGAGTGGCATTACGCGTTTTAAGTCTTTGCATTTATTTTTGTTTGAGTCAAATTGTAGCTGTAAATTTGAAGTCAACATATCCATTCAAAGCGAGGGACTTTTCTATGACCTACTGGGCTTTATCGGCTGAAACTCAATCACATGTCGCTGCTTTCTGTGTTTGAAGTTGGCAGCAGGTAAAATACACATTAGGGTAATTAAATGTTTTTCAAATTCTATTTCTGGTAGAGAAACAATACAACGAAGGTCACTAAAACTGCATAAAAATTGTGAAGTTTTTAGGACAATTCCTTGATTTGCATAAAATCCTAAAAAATTCTGTTTTCAATAATAAAAATTGAGGAAGAGATACTGTTGGCGTGCGAAAGTTTTCACAAAAATGTTGAAGTTGTTAGGAGCATTCTTTTATTTTCCGAAAATGAGTAGAAATTTCAGCAAAACGCGCATCAATATTTTACGTTTTAAAAATATTTTATGGTTACAACTCATATATGTTAATTTGTTCTCTGCATTTTTAATTTTCAGATGTTTCATGGGTTACTTGTCCGTTTTATCAATTATTATGTTAATACGTATATAGTACTGAAAGACTATGCTGTATTATAGTTAAAATGATTTAAAGACATGCACTGAAAAATGTATATTACTCGATGACTAACTTAATATATCCTCAGTGAAGGAATAAAGAAAATAGAGTGATGGCATAACTGCCTAAATCAATATAAGATAAGTGGAAAATCCAGAACTGTTTGAAGAGACGGCTATAAATATTTGTAGTAATACTCAATAAAGCATAAAAGTAATTTACAAGAGTAACCAGAAAATTTCCAAGAAAATGACGTAGTGAATTTTTAAAGTATCGTGAGCGTACCATTTTCGATTTCAAATTCCAAGTCAACAAAAAATTTAAATATATCGCTCAAGCATAAATGCTAAAATTTTTATGCAGTTAAAAAGAAATTCATTTAATGAAATTTTAAATGAGCGTCAATTAAAACTTTTTGTATCCATTAAAATGCGCAATCTGATAGAAATAAACCTCCTGAAATTTTGTAGGGCGGAATTTCATTAGTAAAGTTAAATTAAGCTCATCATCACCGTGATTTAATAATATTATATGCTGAAATTAATAAGTAATTTTAAAAGCAAGTAAGATCATTTAAGCTTTATCAAAGTTATGCACGAAATTTTCTTGAACCATTCATTTAGATCTAGTGAAAGCTTTACAACTAATAAATATTTGAACATTTCATTTAAAGTCCTTGCATCTGAGCAGGATTTTCATTTCCAGTAAATAATATTATTGAATAATAAAGAATAATATTTATTAAGCTATTACAATGAAACCCAAAGTATAAATTTCATGATAGTAATATATATTTAGAAGGTTCTTGCTCAGTCAATATTATAGTTTTTGTAATTCCTAATGTTGCATTATTTTCTAATCATCTGCGTGCAGTTTACGTACGTGCCGGGTCTGTGTTTGATTTCTTGATTAAAATATTTACTAGTTATTTCATTTCGATATTTTGAAGTACAGTTTTGCGACTTTACAGCACACATAGTACAGAATAAAGCTTACAAGGTAGCTAAAAGGTGTGTTGCTGTTGTTGAACCAATGTAAATGTTGATACTCTTACATGTAATATTATCATTTAATACCGGCTGCCATGACATTCAGTCCACAAAACATACAGTATTGAAATTAGGCTATGGTACACCAATGGTACCAATGTAAGTACTTCACCGGTCTTTGGAAGGGTATCTTTCACATTTCTGATTTTTGTAATACCGCGGTAGAGTGAATGCACACAAATGAGTGCATTCATAGATTCATGTCGCATTACGGTACTCTTAGTACCCAGATATCAAGGAGACAAAAGACTCTCGTCGCTTTTGCATCTGGAAGAAAAACCGTGCAAATTTTCTAAGGTTGTGGAACATAGTTTTATAATAGTAAGAGCATTGTAAGAAATTAAAATGATATTAACACATTATACTGAAATGATATTAACACATAGTAATTTAACTCAAAACGGCTAAGAGATCAATTTTTTTTCACTGATATCCAGTGTTTGCTGCAACACATGTACTGATTTTGGTAACACGCATATTAGAAGCTAGCAATGCACTTGGGCTAAGACTTCTTAACAATTTTTATATCTAAACCAAAAGAATTAAAATTGTTCTAATACATATTAAGGCGAAAAGTGATCATGAAACCCTTTCCTATTTTTATTTCCCAATCGGTATAAAATTTTGTATTTTTATATAGTGTTGCTTGAGTATAAAAATATGATTTCAAAGTTAATCTCAATTTAATTAACTAAGAAAGTAATGAAACTATGCTAGTTAATTGTACCTTAACAACATACATATGCATGTATTTTTGTCTCTGTCAAAAGTTGTTTTTTTAAGCTGACTTTATGTAACTTCAATAAAATTTAGTATTCCGTTTTTACTTACAATCAAAACTTGATCAAAGAAAAAATAATTTCAATTAACATATCTGATTAACAGCAGAACTCTAAATAAAATAACACAAAATTGCTAAAAACTAAGGTAAAAATATTGATATAATGAAACTATGTTATGTTCAAACATTTATGAAGGATCTTACCGATTTTCCGAAAAATCTAACAAAGTTTATGGCCCAAAGAGCTTTTTTATAAATCAATAATTAACATGCTTTAATTATTTTCTTAATTAAATTTAAAAATTAATTTTAATTTAGTATGCGTCGTAGATTGGCAAAACTGTGTAAATATACAAACATTTATAACGATTGGTTTATAAATACAAAAGCAGTTTTTTTTATGTTGGATTGTCGCTTTACAAAGGGAATATTTTAACAATGTCGTAACAAAAGCATTATATTCCTTTTCAGAAAATGTCCACATGATTAACTCAGTCACGGTAACTCATTTGAATATCATTAGTTAAAACTTTGTTAGAGTTTTTTCCTTCCTGTTGAATACCTTTTTTCCGAAAATATTGCATAACATAAAAAAAGTTGTTTCTGTTATATGCTTAGTTAAATGCTTAAACCAATAAAATGCTTTATACAGAGACTAATTAGTGCAGTTATCTGAAAAATAAAAGTCACTTACCTATCGATCAAATTGGAAAAAAAAATAGCTTAATGTTACTTAAAGGAAGCGGTTCTGGAATTTAATTTAAACTTAGAGGACAAACCCGAGTATTTGCAGTAGACTAATGCTTGTTAAATTAAAACAGTTTTGCTGAACAAAGTACATTACACAAGGGATTCCTCAAGAAATCCTAGAATAAACATTTTATTTGAGAATGATATATATATAAGAATCTACATCAAGAAATATTTTGTACTGCGGATTAGAGGGAAAAGCGATTTTTATGAGTTAAGAGTTACATAAAAACATTTTGGACCCAACATGGAAACGGTATAAAAGGAAGGATAATAAAACAGTATTAAAGAAGAAAAGCGTAGCATCAAATACGCTGTACTCAAAGCTCAATTTTAAATGTGTATCTTGACATTCCCAGAAAAATAATAGTTAGAATAGAACACATTTTTTTCGAATGCAAACAGAGCTGATTTTTCAGCAAAAGATAATTTATATAAAAGCACAATTTATGTCTAATTAATTTGTGCCTTATGAACGTCTAGTTTAAATTTAAAATAATTATTTTTTGCCTTGTTTCTTTATGCATCTAATATTTTAGAAATTTTGTTATAAAGTTATAAATTATTCTTCAGATTTTTAATTTCTAAATTGAAACATTGAGAAACTGTTATACAGTGACGAAGATTTATATTTTTACTTTTTTATGCATGCTAAATTGAACAAGAGGTGAACAGAAAGTTGTGAATTTAGCAACAGTTCACTGAAAACACCATGGTATTAAAATTTTGCAATTTAAGTTCGTAATTTAAAGATAACCTTTTGGAATAAAATTTACTACACTCTTAAAATCATAAAATATACTCCGAAAGAAAAATGTAGTTATCTGAAATCCGTGTGTATAGAAGATATCACCTGCAATCGAAATTAATTCTTTATGTTATATAAGGATTGATAACATGATACAAGTGAATTTCGGTGAGCGCTATGACCCACAATACTATGTGATATAATTTTCTCACAAATATCTATATCCAAAACATTAGAAATTAAAAATTACATAACCAAAATTTTCATTTAGACCTAAAGGAAAATCTGAAAACAAATGCGAAAATTTCCAAATCTCACATGGCTTCAACAGCACAGTTACAGTGAGTCGAGAGAGTCCAGAAATTCTCTATCTAACATTGCTACTGCTTACAGCTGTTTTATTAGTGCATGTAATGGCTGGAAGCACTTAGCGTTATGCAAAGCCACTCATATATCGATTCTGTCACAACAAACGCATGTGAACTAAGGAACTACACAGTTTGGTGCATGATTTCTCTATGTATGTGGTCGTGTCTCAATTGCTTAATAGGCTCTCACATTCCGTAGTTTCAGTACCGTGAATCTTCCTGCTATTAATTTCAAAAATATTACATAGTCAGTAAAGCTAAATAGTAGCATATACGAAATACTGATGTACCTTATTTCTTATACGCAGTCGTTCAATCTGTTTAGTCATTTATCGCACCAGGTAGATGAATATCAAAAATTCTCGATGTTAGGAAAACGTGCCCCGAGGAAGAAGTTAGCAAATGGAAAGCTTGTTTAACAACATGCTATGAGTGAAGCTCTTGTTCTTAACCCTTTCTGTACGAAGGAGCTGTCGCCGGTTATATATTCGTGATAGAGTTTTACACTAGTGGTTGCAGTGTACGGAAGCGAAAGCCTTGAAAACACGTTTCGCGGTATCCATTGAAAAATACAAAAAAATGCTATATTCTTTCACAAAAATTACTCTTTTACTAAAAGTGGTTAATTGTATTCCAGAATTGTTGGCAGCTATGGTAATCACGCCCACATAACCTTTCGGTGGAGCGTAGTTAATACTCAGATAACGTTTAGTAGATGCCGCCATTTGGCGGCGGTAGTACCCATAGAACGCTTCTTGGATGCCGTCATTGGGGCGGTAGTAGCCGAGAACGATCGCTGGATGCCGCCATTTTGCGGCTGGAGTACCCATAGAGAAAGTTCCGTGGCTGCCGCCAATGGCCGGTAGTAGTGACGAAAGGGTTACAGATGTTCGATAAATATAAGAAATTGAACAAATGTGATACGGTGGATCTGCTAATTTGATAGTGGTCTCAGAAAGGTATCAATTGTCAGAAATCTTGCACCTACGAATAAAGGTTTGAATTTTCGTGTAAACCTTGAAGAAGGGCACAATTAATTCCAAACGTCATATTCGGTGACGTGAGCTACACCCCCCTTAGCAAAGAAATAAACTAGGGCTGTAGTTATGATATGGAAAAAATTCTCACGCCTGGAATGCTTCTATTTCTAATGTTTCGAAATATGTGTGACGTCATTTCAATAAATTAAGTAGCTTAAAATGGAATTTTGAGGATCATTATCCTTTTAGTCAGAAAATAAAAGAAAAAAACATTACTGAACATACTTCGTCCTTGCAAAATTAAATCTCGCAAACTTTAATTACATGCTCAACTCATACTATCAGTCATTTTTATTTTTAAATACAGCAAGAAAACTTTGATTGAGAGGAAACTCTTTCGGCAGTATTGTGAACGTTAAATTCAGTGTCATGAAATAAGGAAAATTATCCTGATCCGAATATAAATACGAGGAATTATTATTCAACACAATTATTTATATTCGCTTAGATCTTTTGTTTGAAAAAAAAAAAGAAAAGAAAAATTACTCTCCGTCTTTTGTTGACGAGAACTTTACGACGAGAAGAGTTTTTTTTATACACTTCTTGGGAATGAACGCAGAATTTTTCAAAAATGCTTCCCTTTTATTTATCCACCAGAGCGAGAAAATGAAATACAAATATTGAAATGGACATCTTTACAAAAGACAGAGGTCGTAAATCAGAAGTTTAGCAAATGCACATTTTAGCCTACCGTCTCATTTTCAGAGTAGAATTGTCTTTTTAAGCGCTTAAAATGTAAGAGCAAGATTTTTGCGGGGGAAAAATGGTAAAATATGACTGATTTTTTTTTGGTGGGTGGGTGGGAGGACAGAAAACGATTATATAGGTGCAGTGTAAATTATTTGGTGGCTTCACAATAAAATGCTGCATAGTGGTGCCGTCGATGGTAAATAAGTTTAATTATAATCCAGCCTGTCTATTTTTACTACATCGGATCTCAGACGGGCATTAGAAATAAAATAACGTGAGATACGAGATCGCTCTTACTAGACACTGGCATGTACAAATTTGTCGGTAACATTTGCCCGTGTCAAACACGAGCAAATGCGTAAAGAGGTTAATAGCAATTCCGCCTTTGAAAAATGACAGTAGCTGTTTCTATTCTTCATGACTGATAATATCCATGCTACACATAGAAATTTCATATAGATACGTAATTTCTTGCTCAGAGAGATTTCTTCCAAAGTGAAGCACCATTATATCAATCGTTGGACATGTCATGCTTTTCTACCACTCGGCTGTGATTACATCTGAGTACGGTAGTGATAGTTCAGAACATAAAATACTGGCGTTTTCAAATAGCATGGGTCGTATAATTTGTCGAAACTACTCTTCAGTCATGATGTACGTCCTGTATGAGTGGGTATTCGTTTACTTGAACAACAAAATTGCTCAGTTCAAAACTCAGTTCGTTAGACCCCAATAAGTCGCTTTTCCTTCCCATGTGATTTGTCACTAAGTTACTTGGTCACTAAGTGATTTGTCACTAAGTTACTTGGGACTACTGATGGGAATTTCATTTTTTGAAAAACTTTCAGTGATGTGTGTTGCATATTCGATTCGGAAAACAATCTCTTTCAGTCTGTCACTTTCCTAAAGCGGACATGTTTCATAGCTGTTGAAAAGTTGGTGAATGATAAATTGAGCTTTCAGAGTGCTTAAAAGAGAACTAGGTAGTATATGGTAAAAGAAAAAAAAATGGTTAATAACACAACCAGAAAAGTGAAATTAAGAGTGCATTCTAAATTAGCTGTGCTGCTCACCATTTTAAAGAATAGATATAGGAATAAATGAAAAAAACTGATCATATTGATTAAAAAAACAAAAACAAGTATGAAGAATAAAATAACAATAAATATAAAATGAAAAAAAGAAAGTTTCAGTGAAACAAAGACAGCAGTAAAATATGTTTTTAAAACAGTAGTTTTAAAAGATAAATAAATAGAAAACTATTGTACCAAAAAAGCTTTTGCAATTCAAACAAAATTTGAGAGATCTCTACGTTTTTTTATATTCTTTCTTATTTTAAGATAGGTACAATATATATACATAAGAAAATACGAATATTATTCAGAAAACGCAGAAATATGTGAAAGAATTTAGTAACATGCACAAAGTGATTGCAATAGTTATTCAAAAGATGTTTTTATTTATATACATTACAAAACATTTTTGATGATTCCAAGAAAAAATAATATCACTGGAAATTAACATTCAATTTTAGGAAAAAATTGAAATTTTCTAGTGAAAAACCTATGTAAGAATATCTTTTGATAATAAATAGGTAACTGTACGCCCCTCAAATACAGAATTTCTATGAATAAAGCTTTACCCGATAGCCTTTATTCTTCACTAGAGTAGAAACTTGAGATTTGCCCTAAACGTAACTTTTTCTGAGCACTGTCATATCAACTTTATTCCATTCCTCATGAGTCATTTTTCAAAGCCCGCTCGGAATTCTTTGTTGCTGGTTTTAAGGGACTCATACTAACAAAACAAAAGTCCGAAAGTTCACTATATAAAAGATACGGAAAATTGGGATACTTTATTTCCGATTCTTGCTTTGTCAAATAAGCGGTAGTTCACTTAGGTAGTAGTAGGCAGTAGAGGTTTCAGTAACTAATGAGGATTTGATCGTATGAAGCTCGAATTTACAGTTCTTCTTTTATATAAAGTTCGAACTTTTTCTTAAAGAATTATTTCGAAAATATTTTTGTTGGTGATACAATTTGTCAGTTTTATGTGGTCATAAAAAAACTTCCCCGATGGATGGACCTCTAGCGGTCCGTTCAACCAATCGAGATAAGATTTCAGATGTAGTTATTCGGAGATTGGAATTGGGGATTGCGCTCGAGATTGGGGTTGTTTAAAACAATAGAGCTCTCGCAGTTACGATTACAGTGATCAAAATTTTCGAATGGCAACACCCCCTTTTTGTCTGTGAAAGTTGATCAGCGTATTGAAAAATGATAAAAGGTGTTCGAACGATACTTCTATGACGAAAACTGGCTTCGTAAAACATTTAGAAAGAAGAGCATTGTAACGAACCAATCACAGCCCAAAAGAGGAGAGGGAAGTTGTTTTTACTGGAAATAAAAGCGTTTTCAGGTGTCCTACTGTTAGCTTAACATTTCTTCTTTCTATTCTAGTGAATTAATGCGAACTGTGTCAGTGCGCTTTTTCTCTGTATTGAAATCCTGGATATATGCTCTTTTAAAAGAATTATAATAATATTTATTCTTTTACACGGTATTTGAATAATGAGACAACTTTTGAAGATTATGCCGAAATCTCCACAAATGGTAGCCCAACTCGAAGGCTTTTAAACAGTGTCAGACTTAACAATAGAAATAACTCTACAATATTTTTTTTTGTGCTTGATGATATCATATGATTTTGATTAGGTACGACGAAATTCTACTGTTATTTAAAAATAATCTTAAAAAGCGAAAAACGAAAGAATGAATTGTCAATAACGGCTAATTGATTAACCTATTTACATGCAACAAGATTTAATTGTTGACCACTCACGGCCAATTTACTTAGAATAAATTAAATTCCAAAATAACAAATAAACCGTCAGATACGTAAAAAACATATTTAAGCTCCCTCTCGGTGTTTTAAGGAAGTTGCTTAGTGCAATCAGTTTGAAACTTTTTTTGCGGAACCAAAAACCTAATTGTGTTGAAAGTATGTTATAATTGATGCTTTTGCCATGATTTATCTTTCTTGTTTTCATTTAAAATTGAATGCATTAAAAGCATATAAAAATATGAAATAATCTCACTTTTTCCGCCTTTTCGTAGACTTTATCGATGCGAATATTCCCCCCAGAAAACGCATTTAAGTGACACCTTGGAGCCATATTTCAAATTTAGAAGGCAATTAGAAAATTAATTTTATGTTACGACAAACTAAATCGGTAGCACATGTGTTATTAGAACTTAGCTAGAACACCAGTGTGTTGACAAATATTTTTAAGAAAATAGAAATGACCGAAAAAAAAAATTATTAAACACAGTACAGAAAGAAGTAATGTATGATATTTTAAAGAATTCAGTTTGAGAAGAAAGTAACAGTGCAAGGAAATATTTTTTAACTGGCAGTACTAAAAGTTTTCTGAGGCTCTATCTGTCAGCCAGAATATGCCACCCAATTTCTTACGAAACCAATGACGTCGTAATAAGTGACGCAAGAAAATGGAATATTTCCAAGAGCCACTGGCAGTAAAAAATACTACTCTGTCGTAGTCTACATAATTCAGGAGGAACATAAAGTGCTGCTAAGCCATCGCCTAGAAATGAGAAGTCTAAGCAAGAAACAAAAAATTACTTTTAAACAAACAAAAAAACATTAAAAGTAAAAGAAATTGAATTTAACTAAAAGTGTTGGGTGCCCATAATATACTTTATAAGAATAACATACAAGGTATCTATAATATGTGGGCGCCTCACACTTTTATTATGAGTCATAAAAATATTCCAACATTCCCGGGAATGAGAAGAAAATATTATAGATTTTTAGTTCATTTTCAAGCAAAAAACTTTCTTTAAAAAACTCTTTTAAACTTATTTCTATTTTGTCTTGTTTATTTTTAGAAATCTTGTAATGAATGTTGTTTTCGTTCTTTTATTTTCACATATTAAAATTTGGCCTCCCAGGTGGTGCAGTGGCTAAAGAACCATTCAATCACTCCTTGGGCCCGGGTTTGAAGCCTGTCTTGGACGTTAACTCGTTCGTCCCTTCATACGGACTAACGACTTGCCCCCCCTCCCCCTCCCCGAACTAACGACGTCCCTTCAAACGACTAACAATACTCCCACAGTGTTTCTCATGTCGTATAGGATCAGTGGGATAGCCACAACTTAAACAAAAACCTCATAAAAGTGTACTTATCGTTAATGCACGTATTTCGGATTAAAAATATCCATACTTCGTCAGCTGTAAAAAATGGACTTACACACCACAGCAAAAAGTAGAGTGATACCTTCGCCGCTGTAAAAATCGGACTTACACACCACAGAAGTAGAGAAGGATGAAGTTTTTTCACCCCTAACGTGTACTAAAAATAAGAAAATTTTTATGTGTTTTTTTACGAGGTTTTAATTATTTCATATTTTAAATACCAGTTTCTGTTGGGTGTTTTTTATTGTTATAACCAGTGAGATTTATTTGCTTTCCATTTTCATGGAAATATGCTTTTAAAACCAACTAACAATATAAAATAAATACATGCAGGTCCTTATTGTGCACGCTTATAAGGCACTTCTGAATAATCAATTATTATCCAGAAATTAATTTCAGAATAAAATATTAAACAAATTAAAATTAATTTAAGAATAAAATATTGAACATATTTTATTCTTCTATAACAGCTATGAATTAATTTTTGCTTACGTATAGTTTTTTGGTGTAATTTATTTAGCTTGTTTAACTATTCGGAACAAAAATAAACATACAAGTGAAAAAGATAAGTGACCTGTTTTATGTTTTAGTAAGCCAAATGAATTTGTGGTTTTTAAATGAAACACACTTACATTTTAATTACGTACTTTAAATATATTTTTGAGCAGGTACAATTATGATATAGTATATAGTATTATGAGCTGTGCGGGGCTTTTATTTAAATATATAAATTTCTTTTGAGATTGTAAAAGTAGGGGAAAATATTTTAATAACTTTTAATGATTATATGCGTTCATTTTGCAATTAAGAGTAAATTTTATTTGAATCAAATGTAATTCTTTAATAGTAATGAAAAATTATAGTTCTAAGTTTTTGAGTTGTAATTTAATTACAAGTAATAGATTTAATTTTTTTTCATTAAATGAAAAATATTTGAAAAATGAAAAATATCCTGTGAAACTTATGGTATTTCTCTAATGTCATAGTTTAACAAATAAATTAACATTTCAATTGTTTTTCTTTTGAAATAGAAATGAAGGTTTTGGTAAAAAACTATTATAATACATAGAATAAGAGGAAAAATCACTGTTTTCACCTGTACTAACTGAAGAACTTATAATTAATGGTTTGAGCGTGTCGAGAGCTGGATATTAAACACGTATTGACGGTGCTAAATTAAACTGATTAATGTATGCATTAACTGAATTGCCTGAATCGGTAATTTAATGAGACGCATGTTCATTTGATGGTGCCTATATTAAATTAACTTTGAATCATTAGTTTATGGATTTTGTAGTTGTCTCCACTTAACTATAAACATATTCTGTTTTAATCATTGTAGTTTAAAATGTGCTCTCATGTAAAAAAGGTATGATAATTTTAGCTTTGAAGTACGAAAAATGGATGTTTGATAGAAATGAAGATACCTGCTACCAGTATAATTAATACTGATGCTAATGTGAAAAAATATATACAAAAGTTTTAATTTTTTGTTATCAAAATATGCTTAGGTTTGTATAGATTTATTGTTAATATGAGTATTAATTAATAATTGATAATTTTTATTATTTCACGTTATAACAATACAACTACTTTTTCTTCATGAAACAAAATAAATACACGAAATAGACCGCATATATTTTTTAAATTACGTGCGCCAATGTGTACAGGAATTACACGTATCATCATATAGTAAGAGATAAAACTTAAAATAAAGTTCTATCAGTTTTATAATACTTCTTAAAAATTTAAACATTTTAAATTAATTTACTTATAATTAAAATCATTTTTTTATTAGGATGAAACTTTTGTTCTTGATTAAAGATAATATGGAAAGGTGGACAAAAATGTTCCCCTAAAGAGGCAAACTTGCATAAAATAGCATAAACGTTAAATAAAAATATTTTATACAATATTTTGTTTTACAAACATACTTTAGTAATTTTTATAACCCAAATCGAGTAGCGAAAAAATTAGAATTTTGAAAAACAGACAAAAAGATCATTTTACCCTCACCCAAAGGCAAAATGATCCTTATTTTGAAAATAATTGTAAATTGTTTTTATCGGCAAAATAAGACATTTAAAAGTAATTGACTGTACATAATGAAATAAAATAACTTTACAGTCCTATAGCATACATAATTTATTTTAGGAAAATGTTAAAATAAAAAGTTGTCGCAACCAATAAAATGGAACATTTCTAAATTATAATTCAAAATTTATGGTCTACAATAAACACAGAAATAAATTAAATAATTTAATGGAGATTCATGCATTTTGAAAACGTCGAAGGGCTGCCACGCTGACGGCATTGCAGTTTCTTCAGCCGATGGATGATTCTATCCGTCAGTGTGGCTGCTCACTTTAGGTCACGTTACTGGAACCTTTGTTATAGAAATATAACAAACTAAACAAGCATAATTCAGAACTAAAAACGTACTCTATTCAGTAAACCAAGTCATATTTCTGTACATTAAAGACTGCATTTCTTAATAAATAATAAGTTGGTGCTTACCTTATAACAAATACGATAAAACCCAGTTTATTCTGCTCAAACACGTAATACACCGATCGCTTAAATATAGCTATTGCTTCTTCTTGGCTTGGCACAACTAGATTATGTGTTACCTAGTAGATAGCGCTGCTTATCTGGAAGAAAATAGATGTGGATCGTTTTGCCCGCTACGATCATTTTTGGCCACCTTCCCTTATACTGTGTCTGACATCGATGGCTTTTTTTTTTAAATGTGGTATAAATGTTGACTTGAAAGTACGAAATCTGGGGAATGCCGACTTTCACCAGTGGATGTCAACATTCATATGATATTCGCATAATGTATGTCCGCAATATTTCGCTAAATACAATTATTTCTCACTTGCACCGGCAAATGCGAACATGCAATAATAGTGGATGCATGCGACAAATAGTGAATGTTGCATTTCGTTCTCCATATTTCAGGTGAGACAAAACGTCCCGAGGGTGACTTAACTTATTCGCCTCTCTTGCTGAGAGCAGGGACCTATTACGGTGAGGAGAGGGGTTCGTCACTCCATAGAGGTGTTTTTACTGCTGGGCTGATCCCGGAGAATTTCAATGCCGAGGTAAATTTATAGTTTATTGGTTTTTTTGGACATGCAGCTTAGATTCTAGTGCGAGAAGAAAGGATGCTCGATATTCTTTGTCTTCATAATAAAGATAGAAGTTGGATAAGTGTTAAGCATGAAGATTTTAGTTTTACGTTTAGAAAATAAAGAACTTGGCATCTATACCGTAGTCGACTTTTCATCTATAACTAAGGGGAACCATCCATTCATGGGGAAATAACCTTCCCGGAAAGATCAAAAGTAATTCTCATCATCATCATCATCATCATCATCGTCGTCGTCGTCACGAATTAGGCAACAAGCTTGTTCTGGCTTCCTGGTCCAACCACCGTTTTCTCGATCTGCCATGGTCTTGTCTGCCCTTGATAGACAAGACTGCCACCTATAGGTGCCATAGTACAAGCCACCTCTAGGTAATCTCCAGTGTTTCACTAGCTGGACATAGTTTTTTCCAGCCAATGCGATATTCATAGATTTTTTCAGATAGGCTAAATATTTTTAATTCTCTTATAATATCTTAGTTTCTTATTTTATTAAAAATTGTACAGCCTTTAACGGATTGTAGATATCGCGTTTCTGCTGTTTTGATGTTCTACTTGTACTCTTAGGCACCGGAAGTCTAAGTCTTTGAGCCATATTATGAAGTGGGAACTGCAATAACCCTATAAAACTTCAGTTGCGTTTCTTTTGTTTGTTTGTTTCTGTATCATGTATTTCGGATTTGTGTGCTTTGCCCGCCCCCCGCTTGTAAATCCACGTCAGAAGGACAACACAAGGGGGATGCCCTCCGTAGTGGTCTTTCTAAGGATTCCTAACCCGTATTTACGCTAGTTTTGGAGAAAAGCACGGAAAACTCCGAAGGGTTAGGTGGACAGTCGATCGATGGGACCCGAACCCGGGACCTTCACACTTCGGCTGTCTACCATTTTCAATGACATACCACTGTGCCATTTTGAGGCTTCAGTTGCAATTTTCTTCTCGTTTTCCCCTTTAAGATACTTTTTAGAGTTCCACAGATATATTGGAATTTTCGTAGCTTATTTAATGTATCAATATCATAGACGAGGGTGATGCCACAACCTAGATTGGTGAACTGTTGTATTTGATCGATAATTTTATTATCGATAACAGTTTTTGTTCTGATTGGTTTTTTACCTTTAAATGGCATTGTTTACATTTTTGAATTTGAAAAATGTTTCTGCTACGTTTTTACATTTTTGTTGACTGTGGCTTCTTTTCTCGGTCTCCGGAGAAGCATATAGGTGTTTGCCGATATAAACCTCTGTTAATCCAAATATACTAGAATATAATCAAATATTCGGTCTTTCACAGACGTTTTTAGCATGTTTTTAACATTTACCGGTAAAAGTCGACATTCTCCAATTTCGGTCCTTTACAGTTACATAAATACGCTGTTACAGTTAAAAATGAGCCGACAAAAAACACTCATTGTTTTTTATCAATAATAGTTATACAAAATTTGAAAGTAATATATCATAATGTTTTATCGTTATCACCATACAAAAAATTTTGAAACAAAGAGTATGAAAAGCCCATTCAACACGCTACTTTTGAGAGCATACTGAAAGTTTTAGCTTTAAATATTTTATTGCATCATCGAAACACTGATAGAAAAAATTAAGGAGATATTTTTAAAAAGTTCTTTTTGATATTATTTCCGAAATCTAAACAAATAAGTGCCTAAAGCAATTTCGTTAGTATTATTTTCATATATTAAACTAAAAGTCTGATTTGTGAAAAAGAGTATTTAGTAATAGAAGTTTCAAATAAATTGTGTTTATAAAAAGGAAAAATACCAGTTTGAGAAACAGTTGAAGAATTGATAATCCGTTTAAAAAGTTTTTAATGATATTATATCTTAGAAACAAACTGTTCCAGTTACGATAGATTTATTGTTGAAACAGTTTTAATGACGAAAGAAACTTTGGGAAGAAATTTTCAACCGATTTATTTTTTAGTCATGCATTTTACCTGTAATAAAATTTGAAATGAAAGCTTGAATTAAAGTTTGAATGCGAATAATAGTTAATTGAAAAACAAAGTTTTTCAATACATCTTTTAAATGTTTTGTACTGTACTAAAAAAAAGGAGTCATTAAAATGTTTTGATAGTTTTAACGATATTTCTCAATGAAATTTATCAAATTACATTCTTTCTTCTCGTCTTTAAATATTCAATCTAGAAATAAAAGTGTACCTTAAGAAATTTGAAATACAACTGTGTTTACTTTAAAATTAACATTCGTTAAAACTTTTGCTCGAAGTTTTATAAAAAAAAGTATGCTTTGAAGTTTCATTAAAAGATTAGTAAATTTTGTTTTGTTTTGTTGTTTTGCAATTTGCATTCATTCTCTTATAAAATGAGTGTTTGTTAATGCAGTTAATGCGTAATTTAACACAACAAAACCATTGAAGTAAATTGCCATTATCACTTTTTTAATTAACAAAATTTGCGAAAACGTTGTCTTGTTGCAAATACAAAGAAATGATGCATTCTTTCAAAATCAATATATAAACTGCTTTTCAAACCTAGAAACACACCAAATTATCAGAAGTATAAACAGGAGTTTGCACGAACTTAAATTAACAAAAGCAGATGAACGGAAAAAAAATATTTATCAACTTTTGTGTTTACAAACTTAATCATTTGAAAAAAGCTTTGAATTTTTATTAATGTTACGTAACTTTTTTATTATTTAGTGATTAAAAGGAAGCAAAATTGAAATTTCAGAGGCTGTGAATATTTCATATTTATGTATTCGAAAATTCGAAAAAAAAGTATAATCTTATTTGATTATAAAAATAACATTGATTTGGAAGAAAGAAGAAAATGAGTAGTTGTCTATATAAGCATTTACTTATCATTTTTAAAACAATGTTGCAGAGAGAACGATAGAATTTCTATTTAAAAAATATCTAAAACTCATCTAAGCATATTTTTGAAATATGTATCGACTTGAAAAAATTAAATGAATGTTTCATATTTTCGACGTTTGGCTTTTACATTTAGTATAAAACGGCTTTCAAGAAACTGATTATTCCCACGAAAAGTTTTACTTCAGATTACAATTAAATGCCTGAGCCTGTTAGTAGCTAGTAAATTATCCTACACTAAAAAAAAAATGCATAACTCTACTCACCAGCACGTGGTGTTGTAGTTAAAAGTTATGTTAACGTGCGGATAAAAGTAATGTAAAATTTAAAAATGCAATAGGGGTCGCAAACCAAAGAGATCGATGTTAGGTGCGTAAAGAAAAGAGATTTGGTCAAATAACGAATTTCAGAAATGAATCGGTGAGTGCAGAAACTACCTCAGTCACAAACAGGAAACTTTTTTCAGGAGAGAGAAAAAACTTCATAAAACTTCATAAAAAATCAATGAATCATAAAACTTCATAAATTAGGTAACATTTGCATGACAGAAACATAAATGCATGTTATGACAGAGGAAAAAAATAAGTTTAAATATTTGAAAATTTGGAGGAGTTATGAAGTTTTTTCTTTCTCTTCAGAAAAATTTCCTTAATGCGACTGAGGTGGTTTCTGCACTCACCGATTCAAATATGAAACTTACATAAAATAGAAGTACAAGCTGAAAGAATCATTTTGAAAAGTCACATTTCAATTGAACAATTCTTACATGGGATAGGCTGTTTTTTTCTGTTTTTGATTGAAATTTGAGTAACAATTTGAAGGGTCGGTCCCGAGTTAGAGAGTTTTGCTTCGAGTGAGTCTCCATATCGGTAATGGCTGGTAAATCTTTAGTCTATATCTAGTCTGCCATGAGAATCTAGAAATTCAGTTGATCCTTCGACAGGAATGCAAAGAGATTCTACTAAGAAAGATTAGCAATTCGTTTCCTTTCGAGAGCAAGTTTGCCTTGGCAAGAAAAATTAACTTTCCCGTCGAAAAATCAAGTCGTTGGTTAGCTAACTACCATTATAAAGAGCACAGTGATTTGTGTAACATAAGTTGCTGGCATTTTGTGACCAGTGAGCAAAGTCAACTAGACGTCACTGTCTGACTAGTACGACTATTTTCTGTTGATTGACCGAAACATTGACGTAGCGGTTCTTTTTTGACAATCCGTTTGCGATGTCATCATAGTCACCATTCTGATCTCAGCTATTCACGTGATGACTGCGAAATGAATTGCAAAACGACAATCGATCTTGAAGGTGATGTTCAAATGATGTCACATTGGAGTTACGGTGCTATTACGGATTGTGGGGAGCGAACTTGACTTAGTTAGAAAACTACGTAGGGGTGGTTCAAAAAATAAGGCAACAAATGCCAATATGGGTGCACATATTACCGGAGTTATTTTATGGCTAGGTGTAACAGACGATGACGCCAATCAAATCCCACTAGCTGGCCACTAGATGACACGTTGTTTTCTTCCGCACTTCCAATGTAACGTATTGGAATATCATCTCTTCATCTCCCAGTGATTTTCATCACTTAAAAAGCACATTGCAGGATGGCTTTTCCATACCGGCACCGCAGTTTAGGACGCCGTCGTTAAGTGGCTCTGTAATAAGCGCCCTAATTTCTTCAACGCCGCTTTAGATAGAATGGTATAAAGATGAAGGGAATATTTTGATGCCTAAGGCAGCTATGTTAAAAATAATCTGTAAATGCCTTGCTATATTTTTGCATCTTTTGGATCTTTGAAAAATTTTTTTGATTAACTGAATTGCTATCTTACGTTTTGAACTGCACTCGTACTTAACCTTTATTTTCCAAATGTTTCATCAATAATACTCACAAAAATTATTTCTTCAATTCACGGAAATTTTACTGCCAGCAATGCTGCCAGAATATCTGCTTTATTTGACGAGATCCGTTCCTTTTTCCCTCCTGCGAATTGAAGAAACTTCTTCAGAATCAATGGTATTTTTCCCCCTTGTTCAGATTTTTGGGAAGAATTCAGCAAAATATTACGTTTCCAAAGAGTACGGAAATTATTCTTGAAAATGAGGGATAAAATAGTACATTAAGACTAGTTTTTCTAAGCGTGTACAGAAGCCACTGCAGATCATAATCTTTCTTATCAGATGGATTTCTGAACAGCCGATGAAAAAATTTACACGTTAATAGACTGTTATTCAATCTCTTATTCCAGCTTTATTTTAAATAATAGTTGCCTGTTACACAACAAATGTGTACGCTTTATGTGCTAGTCTCGCATGGCGAAGTTTCCCGAATTACACTAAACGATTCCGCTCCCAAACGAACGCCATTAAGTCCTGTCGTCTTTATTTGTAAAGAGACGTTATTACTAAAACCTTATTCAGTGAAGCATCTTAAGACGAAAGCAGCTAACATGAAACATTTTATCAATTCCTCTTCGGTAAATCAGTACATGATATTGAAATTTATGTTGGAGGTAGGTAGGTAAATAAACGTTTGCAGTATAAACAGTTCCCCAAAGTCCCCAGCATTCCGGATATTACTTCATTGTTCAGCTCTCTGATCACAACGAAATTTTATAAAAGAAAGCTGTGAAATTGCTCTGATATCATTTGCAAATAACAGGTCACTTTGTAAAACGTCTGTAAGTACAGATAATGCTTTGTGAATTCTATTTAAAATGCACTTAAAATAGTAAAAAAAATATTTTTAAATTTAAATAAGTATAAATTGAATGCTTTGAATTGAATAAGTAGAAAATACATTATGGTAGTATAAGTAATATTTAAACCGTGTGTCTGATAAAATATTAAATTTTAAAATATGATATGATTAAATGTTAAAGATCACCACCACATCAAAATAATAAAAGCAGCAAACAAATCTCGTGTTAATCGAAAAAAAACATGAATAACATTGTGTTGAACACACATACATATTTAAAGAATATTTATTATAGAAAATTACTTTTTAAAATTTTCTAACCTGTATTGTACAAAGAAAATATAAATTCGCATTTCAAAAAGTTAATTACTCATCAAAAATTGAATTTAAAATTATTAATTAGTTATAGCTTAGTGTTTTATGCAATAAAAATAGTAAAAAGTTAATCTTCAGGGTACTTTCATTAGAAATTTAATCAAGCTTTAATGTATTTTTTTCCGAATTAACATATTGGAAAATGAAGTACATTTTTATGATTTAATTTTTATGTTGAAATAAATTTTTAGTTATGTTTAACTACTTGTTTTATTTGCTTAAAGTTAGAGGATATTGCATATTAATCATTACTATTATTCTAAATTATTACTATAATGGTTTCTTTTATTCGAGATATGAAAAAAATATTTTTTACAGAAAGAATTACAACATATAGATTACATTTATTTCAAAATATGTCTGTAAAGCCAGAAATAAAGACATTAATATAAAGAAAGGTTCCTCACGACAGGGATTGATTACGATTTTTTTGGCGACCCAAATTTTTTTTGCCGGTAGTATCGATATATGTGCTAATATTACCTAAAACTAAAAGGTGACTTCTAGCTGAAAATCAAAGTAAAATATTTGGTTATCAAGCTCAATTCATGGAACTTACTCAAAAATTTTAATTTAACTTATTCAAATTTATTGATTTATTCATAAAGAAAAATTACAATTTATGAAAAGTGTATAAAGTTAGTTAGCTTCTCTTAAAAGTCCCAAGTTTCAGAAAGATAACAATATATTTTTTTTTTAAACAGATTAACTTCATTTTTTACAATCTAGTATTTAACTCACGTGAAATATTTTACAAAACCTGAAAGAATTTCAAATGTGACTTTCGTGCCATGATTGCGTTCAACCTGACCTTTGCCACATGGTACACCTGTCGTAATTGAAATACGTTCAATATACTGTTCCTGCCAGTAGCGCCAGTACTGTGAAGATGGGAATGCGCTACCTTTGTCTGTGACGATTTTTGAAGGGTTGCCAAATGTAGTTTGTGACAAGGATAGTTTATCCAAAGAATCTTTCGTAGAGGCCTACTTCATGGGATAGACACATATAAATTTGGACAAGATGTCAATTACTGTAAAAATATAAGATTTTTTTTTGTCGATGGTAAAGGTTCTAAAAAGTCGCAATGGTAACATTCAAGGGGCGCATCACCTTTTGGAGTTGGGTGAAGCAATCCTTCCTGTTTTCTAGATTTTCGCAAGAACAGAATGCAAGGAATACGATTTGAAATAATTTTTTGAACTAATTTCTTAAGTTGAGGGATGTAAAACTCACAAGGAACAATTGATTCGATTTTTTGTGAAGCAAAATGACTTTGTGAATGGGCGTTTAGCACTATTTTTTTCTGCATCATTTGTGGGACTACTAAAAGTTCATATCCTTATGAAAGTAAAAGTGGTGCACGTGGCATCTAATATGAAATACTTCAGTGTAACGGAAAAAACACTTAAATTACTGGTATTAAACGATAAAGTAGATAAAGAACTTTGTAAAAAACACACATACGATGTTATAGATAAGAAGATACGTATGTTTAGGCCAAAAATTGTTTTGGCCTAAACAAGCAAGCATCTTGCTTGTTTATCTCTTTTTAGTTCCCTGTGTTAATTGTGACGAAGGGCTTGGACTGAAGAAGGCCAAAACAATTTTTGGCCTAAACATACGTATCTTCTTACCTATAACATTTTATGTGTGTTTTTTACAAAGTTTTTTATTTACTTTACTTCAGTGTAAGTCTGGTTGTCAGAAATCAATGCAGTGCAATTATTATCAGTAAAATATTAATTTTATATATAAAAATTAATATAATAAGTTTTGTCCAGAAGTTGCAAAGACAGATGGTATTACGACAAGACCATCCTTGCAGGGCATACCGGTCCATCCTTGCAGGCTTTCTCTTAGCACCGGTATGCAGGGCATACCGGTGCTAAAAGAAAGCAATCTGAGTCTACCGAAAATACGAGAAATGTGAATAGTACTGCCAGTAGGTACCAGATTCAATGGTATCACTTTATTCAATGAAAAATGCAGACGTCACAGAAGAAACAGAATACAAAAGATGCCTTTGTCTTCATGACATAAAACTCTTTCAACACATCACTGAAAACTAATCTGCCGTATGAGAATATACTGCTTTGTTAATTTAAAAATCATATCCAGAAATACTTTATAAATCTATAATACGCGAAACATTTTATAAAATAGTACATCTGCAAAATTGAACCGCGATTAATAAAATATAAATTTATAAAAATAATAAATTTTACTTTCAAGACGACATTTTTCAAAGTGCAACATACTTAATGCGGAAATATTAGTAAACATATATAAATGTGAATTAAATACTTGGAGTTAAACTTGTCATTGGTTTAACATAAACGCACATCTTACGGGATTAGTATTGCAACCTCTTAAATGACCTTTGAGAGCATATTTAAAGAAATTTACTGGCGCATCGAGAGAGCATTTGTAGCCATAAATATTTCTTTGCAAAAATCATTTGCTTAATTATTTCGAATCTCTATTATTATAACGCCAAAAAAATTCTGACATTTTCGGTGCAGCAATAAACAAGACAAATATTTTTAAATAATTCAAATGATTTTTTTTTTTTCAGAGAAAGCACAAATTAATGCGACGTTGTTAATTTTTGTATTACTTGATTTTAATACATTGTTAGTTTGTTTGTATTCTACATTTGTTACAAGCAACATTATGCGGTATACAGGAATACTAGCAGGTTTAGGTGTCCTAAAATGATTCTAGCGGGCCAAACGATCCACATACGTTTTCTTCCAGACAGGCAACGCTATCTACAGGGTAAGACGTAAATTAATTGTGCCGAGTGCATAAGAAGCAATGGCGGTATTAAAGTGATCACAGTGTTAGGTGTCTAAATTGAATTCTTTGAAAAATTTGATTTTATGACATTTGTCATAAGACACTAACTTTTCTATGTCACTAACTTTTCTAGTTATTTAGATAAACAATCTTTCATGTACAGAAGTTTGAAGCTTATATAAGAAATATGGCTTGGTTTGCTGAATGAAGTGTATTTTTTAGATTATTATTTAGGTTAGATTCAGCTTCACAAATGCCTATGTGGGTTAATGGCTATGCGCTGGGATACCTGAGAATGGTGATCATGTGTACACACATAAACACATAATCTAGTTGTGCCAAGACAAGAAGAAGCAATGGCGGTATATAAGCGATCTGTGTATTTCTTGTCTGAGTAGAATACTTAAAAAAATGGGTTTTATTAAATCTCATATAATAAGGTAATCACTAACTTTCCTATTTATTTAGAAATACAGTCTTGTAATGCAATGTGCAGAAACAGGTTTACTGAATAGCGTATGTTTTTAGATGTGAATTACACTTGTTTAGTTTGTCGTATTTCTCGGCGTGTTCTAGGAATATGATTTAAAGTGGGAAGCTGTATTGCCCGGTAAAATGATCCCTCGACAGACGAAATTCCAGTCCTGGGTCCTAGGCGACACAGCAGCCCTTCAACCAATCTCTAAATGCGTGACTCCCAATTACATTATTTAACCATATCTCATATAATAAGGTAATCACTAACTTTCCTATTTATTTAGAAATACAGTCTTGTAATGCAATGTGCAGAAACAGGTTTACTGAATAGCGTATGTTTTTAGATGTGAATTACACTTGTTTAGTTTGTCGTATTTCTCGGCGTGTTCTAGGAATATGATTTAAAGTGGGAAGCTATATTGCCCGGTAAAATGATCCCTCGACAGACGAAATTCCAGTCCTGGGTCCTAGGCGACACAGCAGCCCTTCGACCAATCTCTAAATGCGTGACTCCCAATTACATTATTTAACCATATCTCATATAATAAGGTAATCACTAACTTTCCTATTTATTTAGAAATACAGTCTTGTAATGCAATGTGCAGAAACAGGTTTACTGAATAGCGTATGTTTTTAGATGTGAATTACACTTGTTTAGTTTGTCGTATTTCTCGGCGTGTTCTAGGAATATGATTTAAAGTGGGAAGCTATATTGGCCGGTAAAATGATCCCTCGACAGACAAAATTCCAGTACTGGGTCCTAGGCGACACAGCAGCCCTTCAACCAATCTCTAAATGCGTGACTCCCAATTACATTATTTATCCCTATCTCATATAATAAGGTAATCACTAACTTTCCTATTTATTTGAAATACAGTCTTGTAATGCAATGTGCGGAAACAGGTTTACTGAATAGCGTATGTTTTTAGATGTGAATTACACTTGTTTAGTTTGTAATATTTCTCGGCGTGTTCCAGGAATATGATTTAAAGTGGGAAGCTATATTGCCCGGTAAAATGATCCCTCGACAGACGAAATTCCAGTCCTGGGTCCTAGGCGACACGGCAGCCCTTCAACCGATCTCTAAATGCGTGACTCCCAATTACATTATGTAATTTATTTATGCGTTTATTGCAGGTCATAATGTTTGGATTATAATTTTGAAATATACCATTTTATTGCTTGTGACACCTTTTTATTTTAAAATTTTCAGAAAATAAATCATGCACATTATATGATTGCAAAATTTATTCTATTTGGTTTTGCATAGTCAAAATTACTTTTATATCTTTTATTTTTGCCGATAAAAAAACAGTTTAAATTTATTTTCAAATGAAGGAACATTTTGCCCTTGGGTTTAGGGCAATCTCCCATTTTTACGGATTCAAAAATTTCAAATAATGGTCAACTTCTGTTAAATTTTACTTCTTGTGGATATTTTTTATATCATGAAAGAGATACAGCAATTATGTTATAATCACAAAATAAAGTGTGCATAACATATAGGATGTTTTACAAAAGACCCATAACTTTGAAAACAGATAACTGAAAAACGGTCTTGATATAAGCATGTAACTAGAGTAGGGATGGACGTGAGACGGAAAATTGGCGTCTCGCGTCTCACAAAACAGCCTAAAAACGTTGTCTCGTCTCGCAAAATCCCTATATCGTAATGTTAAAAATGTCTGTCTCGTCTCGCAAAAAAGCTGTAAACCTCTGTCTCGTCTCGCAAAAAAATCGTCTCGCGTCCATCCCTAAACTAGAGGTATGTTTATATATATATATATTTATATATAAGACCTATAAAATTTGATTTAGAAGCCATAAAATTCTTGTAAAAATTTGCACCAATAGATGGCGCTGCAAATGATAATACGGACCTAAGAAAATCCTCATTTGTCGCATACACGACCGCTACATTTCCCAAAACTTATCGTTTGGGCTGCATCCTTGCAAAGGCATCGATGGAACTTTTTTACGATGACGACTGACGGTACATTTCTCTTTTGAAACATTTTTCGCCACTCAACAACCCTCAAATGATCGACCAGGCACAGGATGGTACATGTAAGATGGGACTCTCTTACACAAGACTTTTTTGATTTTCAGGACGAATAATTTAATGATAGATTTATTGTGTCTAACTATTCGTCAGTTATGGGAAAAGGCATGGATTGACTTCTGTATTCTCTCGACCTCACTCCCTTTCTCAACTCACGTATTTTTTTTTGGCCCTGGCGGGTAGAGTGCAAGATGTGCATAAAAAATCGATTTTGATAAGATTGTTCGCGGTTTCTGATCTCTCTTTCTGACATCCGTATTACCGTATAAAGCGCCATCTATTGATTAAATTTTCTGGCTGCTGTGTCGAATTCTTACGGGTTTTTTAATTAACATACCACTAGATTCATACTTCTATTTATCATCGCTTTTGAGCTATTCATTATCAAAGTTAGGGGTCTTCGTGAAACATCCTGCACTACCGATGAAACACTGTTACTTATCTCTGAACCTCTTTGTATTTTCAACAGCACTAAATCACTATGTAACAAATGAGTTCACACAAAGTTCTTCTGCAACATGCAGTTGTCTAAATGTGAAGCATAGTGGTATGCTTAATGAACAGAAACATATTTTGTGAGTGTTCAACCTTATAATTAACGATTTCTTCAGTAATCAATTAGTTGTATTTTGGTAGAACGGCAGGCTATTGCATTAATGTAATTAAACGTTAATTACTTAAATCATAAATGCTAGATGAAATATTTACATCTTTTATGCGAAACGCGTGCGGCTCTCATAATATGATTTGAAATTAATGAAAGTTATTAACTTTTGTCGAGTGTTGTCAGAATTAAAACGAGCCATGAATGTGATGCCCGTTAAAGGTCAAGAACAACTCTTTTCCTGGTGTTCTAGTTGTAAATTTAATAAATAATTTATACCCGGAAGTCTTGTATACAAATTTATATCCTCGTAAACTTTGATGGCCTTAAAATAAGATGAATGTTTCAATTGATTCCGAAAATTGCCCTCTAGGAAAATTATTATTTTACTCTCTATAGTTGTTATAAAAAATATGTAGTTTGATAGGATTTTTCACAACATTATGAATAAATTTTTTAAATATTTTATATATTTTTTTTACTACGACTAATTTCAAAGCAGGACAATGATAGGTAAATCAATAATTTTGTATCTGCCTACACTCGGATGCTTGGAGCAATAAAAAAACAAACAACAACAGCAACAAAAAGAATATGTATGAAACGTGCACATTTTTAGTTGATGTGGTGACACATTGATGACTTGATGAATAAATATAATTTTTTATTTTTTTTTGTAAAAAATTAAAAAAATTATACCATTTTATGTAAAAATTAAACAATATTCAATATTTACGCCAGAAGCTGTACAATGAAATTGGCCATATATATCTCAATTGCGTTACACTGTACATTTCAAAATTATTTACCTGTGCAACCAAAGAAAAGGTTTGTAATATTCCTTATACTATTGAAATATGTGAAGTCGCATAGAAAAACACGCATAAAAAAATCCTTTTTTATACAAAACTTGTAAAATCATCAATTTTATATACATAGCTTCGGTTCTAGTTTAAAGCTTGAAAAAGTGTATAGAATAACTTAGAAAAATTGCGCGTAAAAATCTTAAAAGCTGTTGAGTAATCAACTTTATCATGAGGAAGAATTATTGAAAACTTTATTTTTCAAAAAATGCTTTTAAAATTTTCAATTTACAGGAACGCCTGTTTACTTGATTGTCTGGAATTTGTTTGTAATCATCGCACAAAACAAAATAAAGATGTTTTTGAAATTACTTTATTTCCCCAGTTTCTCATTTTACTTTATTTTTGAAGGAACGAAAAAATGTTATTTCGTATGTGGAATTTCCTAAGAAAACCTTACTACCAAAGCCTTCAAAAATGTTAGAAACTCATTTTAACATGAAGCATTAAGAGAGATGAAATCTTGCAGATAAATGTTGAAATTATTGAACTTTTCATCATTTATCTAAAATATGACTTTTTTGCGTAAAATTAAAAGTTCTAATTTTTTTAACCTCTAGGAAAGACACAATATTAGAAACCGTGAACAAATGAAAAAAAAAGTTAAATGATATTATTTAAGGGCTAATAACACTGTTATGAAATTCATGCTTTTTATTTGTTTACGTTTTAACTGAAACATATTTTAGTTCATTTTCGTACAGTTTGCACGAAAACCCTTTCTACAAGAAACGAAATATAGAATACTTTCAGGAGATAGTTGTAAGCAAAGTGCTGTGAGTGTAGCGTTGCATTCTAGCTTTTTTTCCATCAAAGGCATATGTGTTTGAAAATCACTAGAAAGTGAAATAATTGGCACCAACCCTTTTTGTGTAAAGCTTAAAATACTTTTGTCACTAGATTATTAAATTTAAGTATCTCTCTTTGTTGTAGGAGAACTGTAAGAGGCTTTCGAATTAATCAGTAAACAGTGATAGAAGTGTCATATTATATTTTGTTTTTGTTTGCATTTGTTTTTTCCTGAAAGTACTCTACATTAAAATTAGCCAGAATTTCTTAAATAATTAAATTTCTAAGTTACAGTTTGGGACAGTGTTTCCTAACCAGTGGTTAGTGATACTTCAGTGCCGTTCCATGTATATCAAATTTTTTAAAAAATAACCAGCAAGTACTTATTAACTAACAATTCTACTCGTATTTGTACAGCCATTGATTTAATAAATAAAATAAATGTTTTTATAATTTTTGTTATTTTGGATGACGATGGTCTGTCATATATTTTTTCCTTTTTCTGACGGTCTGCAGCCGTAAAAAGGTCGGGAAACGCTGATTAAAAATACTATTCGCGTATGTATATTGATCAGAAGTTAAATTTTATGAAAAAAAAAAATAAAAAAGATAATAAAACTAAAAACGGCCAAATGAAAGAAACATAAATTTCTAATTCAGTTTATTTAATATTTCAAGTAACATTTTACATGTTATTTCGAAAGACATTCCAAAAATCTATTCTTTAATTTTTTAAAGTTATATATTATTATGTAACTTTTATGAATTATTGCAAATTTTTATCGTCTTATAACTTTTCATGATAGAATTTTTCTTGACAACTACATCCTATAAAATAAATAAGGCTGCCAATTTTATTTATTTCTGATGATAAAGAATAAACATTGTTTAGCCGAATTCCCATCTGATTCATCCAACTGTCACTCAGGCAGAATGTTACTTTTTAGATATAGTAAAAGGAAACCCTCTCAAAAGTATGAAAGAATTCTGTATAAAAATACACAAATGAGTATTATGCAAATACACCTGCTTATTTCTGAAGTGTAATTATTTGAACTTATTATTTTTGTTTTGCTTTGCAAATTTTAAAATGAAATTCTTTAGTTACAAGTAAAGTTTATTTTATATTTAAATAGTTCAACATTTTCCACAGATGTACAGCCATATTTCTTTTGAGAGGATATCAATGTATACTTCAGTACTAAATGTTAAACAGCACACATAAAAGTCAAAAATATATTTTAAGGTAAACGAATACTTCTAACATTCTTCTAAAAGCCACTGAAGAAATATTTGTGAGTGAATGTTACTGTTGTTGTGAGTGTAGATGGATGTTACTGAAAATAAATAAATAAATAAATGTTCTCTAATGCTTGCATATTGAGATAAAATATGCATGTTTTGATAAAAAACCACCTTTGAAAAACAATCAGAATGAGTTGGGAAGGTTTTATAGAAAGTAAGAAATGAAGTATTAAGTACATGCAAAGCAATTTTTTCATCAACTCACTAAGTTTGGCAGCATCTGATCAGGTTTGGGTGTTTCTTTATTTAAAAGCATGATTATATACGTATATATTTGTAAACTTTTTAAAAGTTGCTTTGAATTAAGCTTTAAACCTTGAAAATACTAAGGATTAGGTACATGTTAAGTAATTATTTCATGAACTCATTGAGTTTGGAAGCTTCGGTTGAGGTCTGGATGTGTAATTAAAAGCACGAGTGTATACGTATATCTTTGTAGAGTTTTTAAAAATTTCATTGAAATAAACTTGAAATATTGAAAATATTAACGAACTAACACCCCGCGATCTATTTTTAGACGATCTAAAAATTTGTTGGTCGCAAAATTATTGAAGCATTAATTTATTTTACTATTTAACTCTCAGCGATAACAGAGTAAAAGATAATCTTTTACTGTCTTATTCATATTTTTAGAAAAATAATCACATTCTTCATACTACACTAATGTCGGAAATTTATTTATCACTCCTGGCATAAACATAAATTGGAGAATGTGCTAAAAAAATCGGGCGTTAATGGGTTAAGGAAAACTTTTTATATGATTCCCGGATTTTTGTTTAAGCAAATTTCGTAAAGTAACCCACAGTCCTCTATGCAGTCTAATCGATAGGTAATAATACATAATTAAAATGAATTTTAGAGCTTATCAAAAGATACCCTAAAAAATTATGGCCAATTTTGGATACCTCCGCCATTTCTGTGGCAACTGGATATTTTAAATTGTGAAAAACTAAGATTCCTAACTAAAGAAGATTCTGTTTTAATTGAGGTCACTAAAAATTTTATATATAAAGTCAGAATATTTAGTACTTTCCCCTTGCTTCACAGGAATCTGATTTACTAAACGAAAATATTATTTTATTCGAATTACTTTTTTATTTTATTTAAATGAGTCTTGTATCACATACACTGTCAAGTCTGTTTTTCTTCAAGAACACAAGCTTTCTAACATACTTGTGTTCAAGAGAAGTATAGCTGGCAATTCAGAATCAGGGAGTTAGTGGGATTCTGTTAATATTGTGTCTGGGCTAAGAACAAACACACTCACAACTATTCCAAAATACAATGTAAGATAAATTTCTCTCCTGTCATGGTATTTGTGTAATTTTATTGAATTCTGGATCCGGATTTGCTGGAAACATCCCCTTTGGTGATGGATTTGCTAAGGGCAAAAATACCGAATTTCTGTCAGAGATCCTTCAGCTGGAGTGAATAGAATTGATTTGGGACTGACCGATGACCGATTAAACAAACAAACAAAAAAAAAATATGTGCATACCTGCCGGCTGTAATATAAGAAAACTTTTCTAGTTGTTTTTATGAGTGAGCATTATTTTGTGAATTTTTTTATGTAATATTAACTGCGTACCCGTTATTTGCCAGGAAATAATAAAATATGTCTTTACTTATATGCTTGAAATTAATTCTAGTGTTGCGGAAGCTTAAAAAAAAAAATGTGAAATTGTTAGACTTGTGACATAAATATGGCCTTACAGATACTTACTAGAAGTGGTAATAAAATACGTTGCTTCCGCTTTCTGTATCCTACAGAACCAGAAGTCATCAAAATTAAAACAAGCTTCCATCAATTAATTACATTGTAGATAAGCCTGAAAGAAATAAAAACACTGCAGAAATTTTTATATTTAAGCACGGGATACTACATTTTTTATATCTTCTACACAAACAATGCGTCTGATAACCTTTATTTTAAATGATCTATATTTTTTCTGACCTCTCCAGTAAGCACCATTTATTTTGTAACGATGTTTTTTGTTGGTACGATGGAAATTTTCTTCACGATGATAAGGATTTTAGTGATTTGGGCCTTTCCTCTACTTCGAAAGGAAATTCCAATTTTTTTTTTCATAATAGATATTACTAAATTTGACATATTTATGGCACTAGTTTAGATCATGGACTATAATAAATAGAAATACGCAAACTTTTAGGAGATGGTATGGCGTGGCCGTGATCGCATAGGCTTTCAGAAGGAAAAAAGAACAAACTAAAAATTGTGAGACTAAACAGTATGGATTTACATTCACAAATATATTTTAAAAATATCTTAAATATGTTACTCTTATACAAAGATGCCATAATAAAAAGATGTGTACACTGGATAATTAAAAAAAATCTATATATATATTCTGTAATTGTACTGAATCAGATAAATTAAAATGTTTTATACTGCAGCTTTCATAAGACAGAAAAGAGTTAAAAAGCAAAAATCATTATGTATCTTATCTGTAATCACATAGGTTAAATCCATGCTCCATTTTGGAGTTATTTAGTTTCATATGTTCCCCAGATACCCATATGAAAACATTCCTAAAATGTACAGAACCGGCACTCGGTGGAACACGAAAGCGAGAGAGAAAAAAAAAATTCTTTCTGAAGTTCTTAAAAACCGAATGCACAAATCGTTGTTGCCAACGGCAAAAGGGAAAAATGTTATGCCAACAAAATTCTTGTGAAAAACTCTTGCTTGCGTCATTCACTTCAGCATGATTTACTAATTGTTGTTTTTATTTATTTATTTTTTTTTTATTATGTCCGAGGAACAGAAAAATAAAATCGTTGCTACATAATTGCAGGCAATATTTTAAGTCATAAGAAAGGCAAATCATACGTGGTGCATTTTCACATTCCATTATCCCATATTGATTCATGACTTGTGTATTAACGAAAATATTTAAAATCAACTTACTCATCGACGTTGTATATGTACGAATTTATCCCGAGAACATTAGATGGCAGTACCAGCTCGAATAAGATGTGTTATGAATGATATTAATGCGCAAAAATGCTCCTATTAGTGTTTTATGATGGCTTGTTCATTCCATGTTTCAAAGCCTTTCAAAAGAAGAAAAAGTATATATGTTACGGTAAAAGTAATAAACTGGTGATTAATATAATAACCGGTAATTATGCATCATCACCACTAAATATGGCAAATATAATAAATTTATCAAATTTCCAGGTTTGTTTGCATGATTCCCAACTCGTGATGGTAAATGTGATAAATATCATGACTGACTGGGCCAATATAATAGAGTGCTATTTTTTGTGTGGTTACTACTCAGAAGGATATTTTTTCGGTGGACACTATGGCGTAAGAGACCACCAATTACAATATTATATATTTTACAATTATAAAGTCAATAAATGGTTATTTTAAGCTTAATACATTTATTTAGCCTGAAAGAAATTTGAATAAAGTACTGACAGGTGTTGTGATATGAAGAAAATGCAATTTACACGAACTTGTACAAAACAGTTGCACATAAAAAACAAACAAACTGAAGTTACATATAAAAAACAAACTAAGCCCATATTCAAGAGGGAAAAAAACATTTTTCAAATAACGTTAAATGCTATTACTAAAAATTGCTAAATATTTTAAGTTTACTTATTTAAGCATATTAGACTGTTATGACATTTAGAATTACTAAGTTTGTCAGGTATTTTTACATTTGCATTTATCAGACTCGCATTATCCCTTACAAACACATCGCTGATATCCCTGACCTACAGAAAGATGTCTTTCTAACGCATTCTCGAAGTGATTTGCTAGATCTGGAACATCGTCAAGCAAAATAAATTTTTCTTCACAAATTATGAATTGATTTCTGGTATACAACTGTGAAAGTCTTCCTTGTTTCGTTCCTAACTGATCAAACTCTTCATTTTTAACTTCTAATATCACCGCTAATAAATTTCGGGGATCACTTCTTGCTCTGTCAACGTCTGGTATTCAAAGTTTCACTGTGTCACCAACTTTACCAGCTGGAAATTTAAGATTTGAAACCTTCAACATTTTCTTTGCTCGTAATTCTAAACCTTCTTTAGCAATCATTCTGTTTTTCTTACTTGCTCTTGCCTGCATAAAATACCTGCCTGGATTAGAGCGACCGTTTCTTCATTCTGAGTCTTAAAATTAACTTCAGGTGGAGGGTCACTGTCGTCGAGATAGATCGTTATTCTCCATATTAGAAACATTTTCTATTTCGCTATTGGTATTTTCGGAAGCATTATTAACTGTCTCTGTAAATGTCTGAAGCTCTTCTTCAGTTCTAACATGTTCGATAGAGTCAATCGGGAAAGAAGACGTTTTCAAGCCAAATTTTGCAGGCGTCCCAAACATTGCTTCATAAGGAGAACACTTGATGCCTTCATGAAATGCTATATTTTTCATAAGTTGTACAAAACGTAACCCTTCGGACCATTTACTGGTGTGATTGCTTTTCAACAAAGAACTTTCAAGGTTCAACCGAACCTTGAGTCAGGCTGTGCTTAGGTTTTCCAAGAACAATTTTCAGATCCGGCCATATTGCACAAGCTTCATCTACTATTTTGTTTCTAAACTCACAAGCTTTGTCACTTTGCAGTACACTGGGGGCTCCAAATTAAGTAAAATATCACTTAGATGATATGCAACCTCTTCTGCACGTTTGCTGTTCAGGGCACGCAACTGTACGAACTTCGTCAAGTGGTCTTGATAGACAAATATAAACTAATATAGACAAATAAACTATATAGACAAATTAGGTCCACCTGGCATCTTGAGTTCATCTATTGAGAGACTAAATGCCTAATAACAAGCCCTTTCGTAGGTACCCTTTTTTTTCTGGACAAATTTCAAACAAGTAAATCATGACTTTTTCGGCAGTAATGTTTTTGTACTTTTTTTAAGTTCTTTTAACATCCTGTTTGTACCACCATGGCCTATTGATAAGTGTGCCTCATGAATTACGGTAAAAAATTCTGCAAAGTCACGTTCAATCTAATATTGGAGCTGTCTTTACTTACGGGAAAGAAAAGTCCTTCAACATTGACTATTTTCATTAAATTGTATCTTTTTAGTCTTTGATAATCTTCCGGTTTTTTACCCACTACTTTTGTTTTTACTATTGTTCCCCTTTTTTTAAACAAATCATCATATATTTCTTTCGTCAGAAAACTACTGTTTGCTTTCTTAGAATTCATAATATTAACTAATTTTGAATTAAAACGCTCAAGCATACCAGTCATTATTCAATATTTTATAAAATACGACAGGGTAGCGAAAAAAGTCTAGCTGCAATGAAATGAGTACAACTACTGAAATCACGTGTTTGTCACGGGTTGATAGAAGCCAAGCAGTAGCGCAAACTGAACGAATTTTTGTAACGTTAGGGACGTTTATTACATTTACCACTGCTAGTTGGGAATTATGCAAACAAACCGGTTAATTTGGTAAATTTTCAAAAATTTATCATATTTACCAAATGTAGTGGTGATGATGCACAATTACCGGTTATTATATATAATCACCGGATTTATCACATTTACCGTAACATATATACCTGATAAAAATTATGAAAAAGTGTGATATTTCATGAAAACATAAGCGCTGTTAAACAGGAGCTTAATAATGTTTTGAGTATATAAATATTAAATTGTCCGAAACCCATGGAAAAACCAAAGTCCTTGTAAATAATTGAAAATAATACAGAATCAGAAACAAAGTACATAAATATGAACAATTAAAGCATAGAAAATATAAAATACCAACCGTCATCAGAGGGAGATTAGCGCAAATAGGTTATAGGTTTCTGGTTCAGTGCCAGAAGATTTAGACATGCTCTGTTGTAACAAATTGCAGTCTGTTTAAAATTTGATTTGATGTAAAAAAAAACAGAATTTATTCCAGAAAAATAAAAAAAAAACTTATTTAAAGTCAATGGGCACAAATTCTCCCTTTATGTCAAAAAACAGTATTTACAACGAAAAAGATTTTAAAAAACTTAATTAAAATGAATGGGCATGAGTTCTCACCTTTTGTGAAAAAACAGCATTTATTTCAGAAAGTTAAAAAAAATTAATTTAGAATTAAAATCAACAGGCACCAATTCTCATCTTTTGTGAAAAACAGAATTTATATCGGAAAGTTTAAAAAAAACTTAATTTATAATTTAAATTAATTGGCACCAATTCTCCGTTCAAAAAACAGCATTTACACCAGAAAAAGTAGAAAAAAAAACTAATTCAGAATTACAATTAACGAACATGAATTCTCCCTTTATGTGAAAACACAACATTTACATCAGAAAAGTCTTTTAAAAACTGACTTCGAACTAAAATCAAAGGGCACCAATTGAAAATAAACATCCCCCCGTTTTGTGAAAAAGCAGCATTTATCTCAGAAAAAGGTTTTTATAAACTGATCAAGAATTAAAATCAATGGGCTCCAATTCTCCAATTATGTGAAAAAACAGCATTTATATCAGAAAATGTTTAAAAAAACTTATTTAGAATTACAATTAACAATCACCAATTTTCCTTCAAAAAATAGCTTTTATATTAGATAAAGTGTTTAAAAAACTTATTTAGAATTAAAATCAACGGGCACAATTTCCCCTAATTGGGTATTTATACATGTAACTAACTTTCTTCATTTAATTTTATATGTCCTGTGAAACCTGTTTTGCAAATTTACTTACACATTAAAAATTTAATAATTCGCTTGACGTAAATGTTTTGAAATACTTAAAAATACAATTTAATTTAGAATTCAAAGGGAAAAAGGAGAAACCTGTTTTGCAAATTTACTTACACATTAAAAATTTAATAATTCGCTTGACGTAAATGTTTTGAAATACTTAAAAATACAATTTAATTTAGAATTCAAAGGGAAAAAGGAGAAACCTGTTTTGCAAATTTACTTACACATTAAAAATTTGATAATTCGCTTGACGTAAATGTTTTGAAATACTTAAAAATACAATTTAATTTAGAATTCAAAGGGAAAAAGGAGAAACCTGTTTTGCAAATTTACTTACACATTAAAAATTTAATAATTCGCTTGACGTAAATGTTTTGAAATACTTAAAAATACAATTTAATTTAGAATTCAAAGGGATAAAGGAATTATTTTTCTCCCAAATAAAATATTAAAAAAAAAAATTCTGTAATGTAAATAAACAAACAAGAACAGAAATAACAGAACATTGTGAACTGTTAAAGCCATATTGGCATCAATTTTGTAGAACAGCTTTCGAAACATATCTTTTCACGAAACACACACGAAAAAAAATTGAAAAAAGTAATGAGAAAATTCAGTTTAGAGCAGCTCAAAAAGATATGTTCAAAGCGTAAATAATAATTCAGTATCATAGGCAGTAAAAATATAAGGTGATGCACATAAAAAAAAAAAAAAAAGGATAAGCAAGAATATTTGTCTAAAACCAATATTGATATCATTCTATTCAAATATAGCGCATGTTTCTCTATTCTTATGCGACATGAATTCAAACTGCATAAATATGAAATAACATAAGTTTCTTTTCGCACATGAGATATCAGAGCTAGTATGTGGTGTATTGTGAAAACCAGAGCTCAAGAAAAATTTAATTTTTCACTGTTGCTTATTGCAAGGCCTCGTAAGTTATAAAAAGTTCTTGTTCTAGTTCTTTTTCTTACACATTACTTACTTTCTTACACTTTCTAAGTAAGCTGAAATTCTGCATATCGGGAGTTTACTAGTTTATGTTATTGTTCATGCTGTCGTTAACAATCATTAAATATGATTGTAGCAATTTACATATGCTACTGACATGTAATATATCATATATCTTCTTCTAAACGATGCTGCAACATTTAAAGCTATTTAACAGGGGCACTCAAAATATTGACAGCGCAATGTGATCATTGTACAATCATCATTTAAACTCTATTCTAGAAACGTTAATTCAGGTAATGATGCATTGCATTAGTATGTATTATTAAGATTTTGAAGCATACTCTTCACTGGAAAGAATTGATATAAAATTTATAATTCTTTTAAAGGGATTTGACAAATTGAATAGAAGGGTTATACTCCAGTAGCATTGATGTAAATGAAAACTTTAACGATGCTATTTTATTTGTTTTGCAGTTTTTTATGTGCCATTAAGATAACTACGTTTGTCAAATGAATTTGGCATGGTTTATATTTATTTGTAACGTAATTCAATAAGGAGGAGGTTATTAATTCCTCGAAGTCTTTTTTATGTATATTCAGTGATAACTTTTTAGAACGAGGAAAGATTTTGATGATTTTTTTTTCATGTGTGTATTTTATGGGTGATCCCATTAGCATCTGGGCAATTTCTGGTGATATTATTACTCAGAAAACCGGAAAAAACATACTTTAAAGTATGAAGGGTTTTTTAGTGGCGGTGGCATTTTTTCATTAAAAGTCGCCAGTGTTGGCTATTTCTGGCGATGAATCTCTAGGTTTGGCTCCAGATGTCACTAACTGAACCCAATCTGGTAATATTTTCTATATTTGGCGAGTGTTGACAAACTTGCTGTTATTCAATGGGAACATCAATTTGTGTATTTTTTAAAAACTTTTTCATGTGTATTCAAAGATAATTTTTTATCGCTTCGACCGATTTTGATGATTCTTTTTTCATTGGAACGGACACACCTTACCTATGGTCTCATATTATTTCTGTCAATTTCTGGTGATATGATCAAAACAAATAACGGAGCTCTTCACTTATAAGCACATAAAACACACTCGCGACAAATCTCTTAGGCTATAGAGATGAATTAGTGACCGTGAAACAATCATGATGAAGTAATTTAAAGTAAGTTTTCTTAATAAAATATTTATAATGTTAACAGAAAACATCGATTTTACTTCATATTGTGCCCAACACTTGACCTAAAACTAATCAACTTTAAACTAACCTGTACTTCCCTCTGACAAGTGGAAGCGTATATTCTTCGCTGACATGGGACTAAAATAGTCCCATATGAATATTGGCTACTATACGTCCTAATAATAATATACGTGCTAATAAAAATATTCCTCATTGCATAAATTTGAATAGTCAACAATTACTTAAAACATTGTTTTTAAAAGATTTTAAAACCCAACATACACACACAAGGCCGTAGACACACACACACACACACACACACACACGCACACACACAAAAAAAAAATCGGTGGGGGGGGGACATACAAGTCTAAAAGTTTTTACCTTTAACTGACCTCCATAATCAACGCAAGTAACAAACTGCTAATGCACTGATTAAAATTTCGGGGAGGGGGGGGGAAATCAAACCCCCATGATCCTGCCCCTGGCTACGGCCTTGCACACAAAGACGTTGCATCCATATGCATCCATTGTTTCAACATTTGCGTATTTTATATATCAATTTTTAATTCAATAGATATGCCCGTAGCGTGATGGTCTGTGCGATGGCCTGAAAGTAATTGCTTCCCTTGATATATATTGTGCCTTATAAAACAATGGTTGAGGCTTAAATTTAAGTAAAATGAAAGCAACACTGACTGCTTTTTCTTGAAGAGACAAACACATTAAGCCCCTAAATAGAAACTAAGAAAATTATATAAACATAGAATATTTCAGTGGCTTATTTGATTTCACTTGCAATTTAATTTTTGAATATTCCAAGCAAAACAGTTAGAGTTGGACATCCAAATATCCATGGCGAGCAGCGATGGTGGACTTGGGATAGGAATAGCTACCATAGCGAATTCGGAGCGATGGGATATGATTTTTCTTTTTGTACATAGACGTACCGTATATTCATACTACAATTTTTACAATATGTATGCAAACTCCCTATTTTGGATAATCTGATTAAACATGAATATCAAGGTTTTAATCAGGATACTAACTATGTACTCATGAATTTCATAACTTATGAACTATAAACACGCGTTTATTAAAGACATGTCTGAATTCTTAAGAACTATATCCAAGCTTTTGCAAATTCTACAGCGAATAACGTATTATTGTATCAGTAATGTAGATTAGTCAGCGTGTTGATATTTTCATTCTAATCCTCTTAACACAATCATTACACTGAACCTCATCCGTCGAGATAAACGGGATATAGTATAATCAATGTCGTTAACACTTCCTATCTAATGTAAGTTTACGCATTCCTTGAAAACTAATTTCTCTCTTCAAGTAACACCAGAATATAATCTCAAAATGGATTAACGATTTGATTTCATTGTTCCAAACACCTAACTCTTGGGAAAATGAGTAAGTTCATATCATTAACAAGCATGGTAATGTGTTTTCTCTATAACAAGAGCGTTCAAGTAGCGTACAATAATACATCCTAATCTTCATGCCTGTGTTGATCGTGAAACATTTTTGCAATCGAAGGAGGATGAATTGTTGTATCAGTTGAAGCGGTAGTCAGTTATATTTTTATGTATGTTATTTTACACGTTTTTAATTAATTACATACCGGGTGATCCAAAAGTCAGGACAAACTTTAAAAATTAATAATTCGAAAACGAATCAAGATTTAAAGATACGGTTTGCACCAAAAGGATGGAAAAGAAACCGGCTTTTGTGTGGCAACGAAACGAAATTAGTTCTCCTGGTGTCCAACAGATGGCGCTATCATATTTCTGATATAGGATTATGCAAAGCGACAATCGATATAAAACGGAGCAACTAGAGCAGGTAATGGAGCCGAAGCTTATACGCTTGGAAATGCTGTCCATAGTTGAGAAAGCCCTCTTAGTCAAATTTTACTATAAGAATGCGGGAAGTGCCGCAGCGGCATTGCGAGCATATCGCTACATGAAGTACAAGCGAGGCAGAAAAGGACCAATAACGCCTTCTGCATTTATCAGAATGATGAAGAAATTTGAATCTACCGGATCTTTGGCGTCACGTGCAAGAAGTGGTCGCCCCTCAACAGCCGCTGCTGTTGTCGCGACAGTGGAGCAGACGATGCAATCCATGTCGGCGATTTCTGCTCATGGGGAGAGCAGTGCCCGAGAAGTTTCGAGGCAGACAGGAGTGTCGTACGGAAGTGTGTGGAGAGCACTGCGAATAACTCTGAAACGGTATCCCTATAAGTCGCAACATAACCAAGAACTGAAACCTCCTGACTTCGACTTTTGTCGAGATTTTGCCAATTGGGTATTCAATAAAATGGAAGAGCAGCACGACTGGCTTCAAACTGTGCTTTGGACAGATGAGGCGCATTTCACACTTTCTGGCGCTGTTAACAACCACAATTGTCGAGCGTGGACCACAGAAAATCCACATGCATTTGTTGAGGTACCCTTGCAACAAACTAAAGGGACAGTCTGGTGAGGCTTCACTGCTGATTTCTGAACTAATTGGTCCATTTTTTTTCTAAGAAGTCACACAGACGGGTATCAAAACAGTTTCTGTCGACAGGAACTTCAAACAGCCACCTTTATGCAAGATGGAGCACCAACTCATATTGCTCTGCCTTTGCAACATCTGGTACGCTCAACATTTGGGAAGGATTGCATTATCAGTCGTTGCTTTAATCAATCATGGCCTCCAAGATCTCCCGATCTTACGCCCTGTGACTTTTGGCTGTGCTGGATTCTTGAAGTCAAAAGCGACCAACCGGCATCACTAGCAGCACTGAAAGACGCCATCCGCCAAAATGTGTCTGCCGTAACGCAGGAAATGCTACTAAATGCAGTGAACGGTGTGGTGACTCGCCTCACAACTGTACTTCTGAATGGTGGGCAGCACATTGAAAATTTACTGTAGTACCAATTAACTGTAATTAGGCTGACTCGTAAGTTTTTCATGTGCAAATCATCTTTTGGTGAAATAAAACACTATAGCGCCATCTGTTGTTCGCCAACAGAACTATTTTCCTTTCGTTGCCACAGAAAACCCGGTTTCTTTTCCATCCGTTTGGTGCAAACCGTATCTTTGTATCTTGATTCGTTTTCGAATTACTAATTTTTAAAGTTGGTCCTGACTTTTGGATCACCCGGTATTTTCTGTATGTTTGACCGTAGATATATTAATTTTTCTAACACTGATGTTCTCCTGCACTTCAGTTCCCGGGCCTTGGCTAAACGATTAAGTAGTGTATTTCCCTGGATGGTTTGAGAATGGATATCAAGACTATGTAACTAGGCTTGCTGCCATTGGGAGTATTTTTGTTTCATGGGAATGCGCAGCGCAGTCACAAATGGACATGCGCGTAACAGACAAGTTAAAGAACTGTCGAGAAACACTATTAGATAACATACTATATAGTCCCGATCTTTTGCCGTGTGACTTCGTCGTCGGCCAGTGGAAAAATACTGAATGATTGATTCTGACAAAAATGCTTGTATTTTGCTAAAATCTCACTTTAATTTCACACAAATAGAGGCGAGGTATTAAAATCATCAGTTGGTGAACCAGTGCGACATCTAAATTTTGCTCTGATGACGGTTAAAAATAAACTATGATAGTATGTTTATTACTTTTCCTTTTTCATTTTAATTATTCAAATATCACAGTTTTAGTTTCCATGGTTTCATTTTATATATAATAAAAATGCAAACGTCATCAGCACCAAAATTAGTTTTCTAACAGAAAAAGCGTGCTTTGTGGTTTTAATTAAATCGGTGATTCCTCGGGAATTTCCTGATGTCCTTTTGGAAATGTTTACAGCTTGTGCTCCAACTGCAAAAATTAAAACCGTTTGGAATGTAATATTTTAATTCAAATTGTAGTTCGGAAAGGGGAAACTATTGAAAATAAAAATTTTCAATAGTTTACCCTTTCTAAATGTTAAAAAACATTTATGTGAGGACCTAAATGTTAAAAAACATTTATGTGAGGAAGAAGATAGTTCACAATAATTAAAATGCACAAAATACGGATTATATAAATATATACACAAAATAATTTCAAAATGTAATGAATAGACTCTATAATTTATGAGAAATGAATTTAATCTCATCAATTATTTTCCCGTATTAAAAATGTTCTAAACTAATAAACATTTCCGATTAAAAAGCTAAGTTTTGATTTAACTGCAAGACGTTGGTCGACAAAGCGCGACTCAGAAGAATTTGAGTATATGTATACTTATAGTGTTTAAAATATGATATATAATCATAACTCTATTTTTCATGCACAAGGCATTCCATACTGATTTTGTTTTAAGACGTAAGTGTTAATAATTTTCTGATTGGTTCACATCGATTACAATCGACTCGTTTTGGAATCTTCAGGTGGTTTGCTTCCATGCACTGAATTTCGTGTCGTGGAGCATCTGACACCCCAAATTTGCCGATTTAAACATACTAATTACTGATCTACGGTTCATTTTTTGGAAATAGCATTTTTTGAACAAAATAGGTTGTAACCTGTACAATAAGTATTATTACTTCAGACATTTAAACGAGACAAATCATGTGCTACTAGTCTGAAATGAGATTTTGTACCGCACAAAATCGAGCATTATTGTATAACAAAAGGAACAGCTTGGACATTTTTTTAATTCTTTGGTGATTTACGCATGCACATATCGATAATGATTTCCTATTGTGATTTCCATTAAAATAGTTCGCCATATCTTTTTATACGTAATTATTAAAAGACTGGCATATTTAACACCACAAAATATTTCATCTCGTCGTGGTAGCATATATCCAAGTTTTTGTTCGTTCTGAAACGTATTTATGAGCAATTCAAATTTTTCAATCATGTTTCCGAAAACGAAAGATTTTTATTTTTTTCTAAATCAAGAAGTGCTCACCCAAAATAGTAATCGTACAACATTTTTGAAAAAGGAAGAATATTAATTCCCAAAAACTACGTATTAAACTTCTATAACTAAACAACGTGTGTTCAACTTCTATACTTCTTCAAAGAACTTCTATAACTATAACGTGTGATGTGTAAGAAAGTTCACACAGAAAGATCGAAATCTATTTCCATGAAATGTCCGGAAAATATTAGAAATGTTTGTATACCATGAAGTCAGATGCAATGATCATTTCAACCAATATAAGCCTTTCCAAACTAATATTTGATTGCAACTTATTTTCCAGTTACACGAATGAAAAAAATCCAAAACTATAGTACAGCATAAGACAATCTGTACATAACTGAAAGATGAATAGCATTAGCAGATATCTCCAAGAAAGTTAAATTTATATTAAAAGAACTGCATTTTGATAATTTTTTTAAATAGTAAAAATTCCTTTTTCAAGCGAAAAGAAATATTCTAAATTCTAATTAACTTTCTAAAACAACTTTTGACATTAAAAATATCGAAAAAAGGCGACTGATTACCTTTTTATATAATTACACCATTAATCATTTTAAAATGTTAAAAAATTCAGTTTAAAATTTTAAAATGTACGTTGACTGCCTAATTACATTTAAATACTTATGCCATGTCTGAGGGACTTCTGACAACTACAGCAAAATATTTTCGCAATATCGGATTGGGGGGAATTCTCCCCTTCCTCCCTCAAAAATATTTTTTTAGCTTGCACAAACAAAGCAGTTTCTACACGATTAGACCACAGGACTCTTGAAGTTATTCATTAATTAATGATCATCCTTAAGGCTCCTTATTATTGTTATTATACTGCAGGAAAATTCATAGTTTAAAAGTACCAGCAATTTAAACATCACAAGCGTGTTAATTCATAAAAATCTTTCATCTTATATAAAAGAAAAGCATTTTTGGGACTATAATATTTTATTTTTTGTTGAAAATCTAATTATTTTTGAAGTAGGAACATACTATACAAACTTGAATTCTGAGTCAGGCACGAAAAATATTTTTTGTTCAATGGAAATTGGTTTATCAATGATTTCCGTAACCTAATAATAAGGATTGATGCTATGTTAATAGATAGACCATATGTAATTTGACTTTATAAAACTGTAAAAGTGCACGTTAAGAGGTTTCAGAAAGTGATGAAAAGTTTAATGAGTTATCTGGAATAATTATCTTCTCTAGAGTATTCCAATTTGGAAATATTAAAATCTTTACTTATTTGTTGAAGGATTCAAATCTTTAAGTTAGTAGGAAAGAGATATTGAGCTTGTTTTTTTACTTTTTGTTATAGAGAGGAATGTTAATTTCTGCATTCATGAAAGACTTAAATCAAGTAAAGTTCACTAAATTTTCAGTACATAATATTTACAGTCATAAAAAATTCAAGTACATGAATGATAGACCTAAAACATCGAATTATGCATTTAGGTAGGGCTTTAAGTGAAAAAGGACTATTAAATGCTAATTTAAAAAAATTAACGATTAGAAAATGTAAAGTATATGCGATGTTTAAATGATTTGTGCAATATAATATTCTGTAAAACAGCTTTTATTTTATAATAAGAAGATCTGAATTTCATGAAAAAGATATTTTATAGAGCATGTATGATGTATTTGAATTGTGCATTCGGTGACTAGATAATGTGCATTAAACAAAAGCTTTCAATATTGAAAGGTTTGATATTGCGAGATATTGGTATTTTCCAATGTATACGAGAAAAGGGGCAGATATTAACAACAAAAAGTTAGGTGAATCTACCAATTTTCAGTGTCTAATCTAGTAGGCCATTGGTCGGCCCATTACAGTTCAGAAATTGTGATAATGGGCAATTTGTTTGTATATTTCTTTTGCTACTGATAACATGAAAGATTATTATTATTATTATTCGTTTCTCTGTATATAAAGAGGTGCCTCGCTATCAGCTCAATGAACTTTTGGAGTTTAGTTGTGTTAAAAATCCCTTTGAATGAAGCTTTTGACTAATAGTGATCTTAATAGTGAACTTTCCGAAGTTCGTCCCATTATGACAAATGCCATTTATGTCACTGAAAGACTAAAGCCATTTACTAAATAATGTGCGTAATTGTATCAACATGCCCTGTTTTTCCGCTTAGGTTTTTCATTTCCGATCCTCCTTGAAAAATATAGGCGGAGCCCAATCTTGCTGAAAACACATCATACTTTTCATTTTATTGCAGGCTACATTATTGAATAATCCGACACTTTTTTAAAATAGCGAAAAATATTTCCTTCAAGGGTGTGCATGCTAAAAAAAGTCACATAATGACAAACTGATTATTTATAGTTCATGTGAAAAATGAAGTATTACAAAATTGTGTACTTTCTCTTATAGTGAAGCTAATAAACTTACACTTCTAAAATATTAGTTTTTGCACTCAAAAGTGTCTTATGACTTTGACGCAAAATGAAATATGACATATTTAACTTCAGCTTTTATCCTGAACACAGAAAAGATTCGAGAAGAAGTACACGAAAAAATTAAAAAGGAAAGGAAGTACATGAAAAAATTAATTTCTATTCCACAATCACACCCATCGTTAGAATTACCTGTCAGAAGTTCAGTTACTTATGCACAAGTATATTTTGAAGAGTGCCAGAGACATTCTCTCATTTTCGAAATTTATTATTGTTGTAAGATCTTTGATCATCGGGAAGATATCTGTAAACAAAGATTATCAGGGGCTATATGTGAACTTGAATGAAAACGTTTATTGCTAGAATGCAAGGAAATGATTTCGTAATTTCTGTACAAGCTTTGAAACACGATTATCCGATGTGATTTTTTTTCCCTTCGAGAGTCACTAAAAGGGGGTTGAACCTCTTACGATTCCTTATTGGGTACCTTGTCACTCATTTCCCAACTGGGTTATGGTCAGCATCCAATGGAGTACCTTCATAACCTCCTCTCTCGGTCCCTTATCTTTAAAATTTTCTTGATCTTATCTTTAAAATTTTCTGATAATTTCGTTTATAGATGGTATCAATTCATTACTACTGAAACATAGATTGGTAATCAGGCTTTTATTAGAAAAATTATACAGCAATACCTACTTTACTTGTACACTCTCAAAAACGTATTTGAGCAGGCTATGTATAAATATGACTTTTTATATTTCTATCAAGTTGTGCGGTTTTCAAAAACTCAATTATTATTCGCAAATCTAAAATAGGAAATTTCTCCCTTGCTCGAATACTTTTTTTGGAGGGTGTACTTTTTAAGTGTAATAGGTTTTAAAAAATATTTTGAGATTTTTCTTTAACTTGAGATGCGAGATTCTTGCCGCGTCTGAAGGGATTAAGTCAGTATATATTTATATTCATATCATTATCATTTTTTAGTACATAATTCTCAAATTTTTGTATATCACTTTACAAGAGTATGGGACATTGATTAGTAATGGTTAAGACATGGATCAATCAATCTGGATGTCCTTTGAATTCAAATAATGTTTTCTAAAAATAAACAAATCATGTAAGAAATTTTTTGAAATATTCTTGATTTTCTTGAAAGCTTTTCTCCAATCGATGCAATTAATTGAAGAATTAAATACTTAAATGAAAAAAATGTACTTTTTTTTACTATTAAAGTAAGCACTTTTGATATTTAGTGCGCTGCAGTAAAAACCAGAGATCGATTAATCATCTGATCAGAAGTCTGATTGCGTAATGTTTATGATTGATTTATAATAAAAATGTCGTAAAATGAAAAAAAAATCTCTGGAATGCAAATTATTTATATGTAGACAATAAATCGATTCAATATGAAAATTTTATAGATTCTAAAAAGGGAAAAAATATCCTTTAAACAAACGTGATATAAATAACATTAACGAAACATTTATCTGTGAAGGTGGTCAGGGAAAAACTGTTACTAAATCCCCCAAAATTTCATAATCCATTATCAGGCTTTTGAATGTGACTACATTGATGTAAATTTGGTACGTTTTAGTAGCATGTAATTAAAATAAAGAGTCATATATTTAAGAAAGTCAAAGTCTTACCAAAGGATCCTTAAATCCCATTCCATAGATCCGGCATTCATTTGCTGAGTTGTGAAATTTAACTTTATTGTTAGGATTTATCGAATCTTTCCATTACCTATCTCTACGTTTTTAAATCTTTGTACCAGCCACTTTTCTTTAAACGGTTTACTTAAAGTTATGAAGTAACTCGAATGTCCACTTTCTATATCACTTTCTTCTTCCAGCATACACAACTTGACTCTGAACAAGTTGTGTATGATATGCTTTGATAAGAAATGTCGAAATTAAAGCTGATACAGCTTCTGTATTATATACAGCTGCTTTATCTGGATTGTATACAGCTTCAAACCATCTAGGCCAAAATATTTCAAATCATTGATACGCTTTCTTCCAAATCCAAATACTCGACTGTTGAATTCTTTCCTTAGGACATCTTAATAGGACTCTATTTCGGAGTTTTCGATTGCTTCGCATCCCGCACTTATATATTCATCGATTTAAAATGCACCTCGTACACTTTATTTTTCAGTGTTCATTTAACTTAAGATTGTTCATGAACAATCTGAATTGTTTTCCGTAGTAATAAACAGATGGAAATTAAACTCCTCTTCCCTTTCAACTGCATCCTCAAATCCTTTATTTATATTTACGCACACATCTTCTGTTTGTGAAGCTTTCATGCATGGCCTGCAAAAATATTTTCGGATTTTATTATAATAAACATTAGGGTGGATCGAAAAAATCAAATTTTCGAATTTCAAAATAGGCTAGTGCGGAAACGGTGACCGACCATAAGCCTATTAAGAAGTTAAAATCTGAAATCTATTAGTTAATTTTTTTGCCTCCGCAAACGGCTTAAAATTTCAAAATTTATTAGTTGTTGAGGAAAATTTGAAATTTTTCACAAAATAAAGCACTTGTGCATAATTTTTTCCCCGTGAAACTTGTCTTCTTCAGCTACTTTATTTGCTACAAAACTATAAAAAATAACTTACGTAGTCCTAATGTAGAATAGGAATTATCTGCAACTAAGCAAAATATGCTTAACTTTAGAAAATTCTGGCAATATGCACGACCGATCATTTGTTGCTTTTAAAGGCAAATATCTCGCTTTCTTTTTCACTTTCTTCGTTAGCTTGGCTTATTATATTAATATTTATTTTGAATAGAATCTAAAAATATGCTTGCTTGGATTTCTATGTTTTCGCGCCACTTGGTTAGCGCTCTACGCGGTCATACATATACCACCGAAAAAGATAGAGGGCACCTGCGCCTTTCTCTCCTGATCACATGATGTCTGCAAAAAGTCATAACATGCAAGGTTTTTTCTTTAGTCGCCTGCAATAATTGAATCGGTGAGTGCAGAAAGCACCTCAGTCACAAACAGGAAAATTTTTTCAGGAGAGAGAAAAAACTTCATAAAACTTCATAAATTAGGTAATATTTGCATGACAGAAACATAAATGCATGTTATGACAGAGGGAAAAAAGTAAGTTTAAATATTTGAAAATTTGGAGGAGTTATGAAGTTTTTTCTCTCTCCTGAAAAAAATTTCCTTTTTGTGACTGAGGTGGTTTCTGCACTCACCGATTCAATTGCTACATAGACTTTGTGGTGTACGTACTATGCTTTAACTCTGTAATTATAACGTTTTCATTTATCCCCTTTGTTTAAATGTTATTAGACTAATGATTTAGTTTGTATACTACTCTACTATTTTATTTATTATCAAATACGAAAAAAAGTAAGCATAATTATTATAATATTACGCAGAGTACAAGAATGTCGAAGATTTCTAAATTTAAACTGAAAAAGACATTTATAAGCCCTCTTTTTGGTGAACCAAAAGAACTTTCATTGACAAAACTGCCTACCTATGAAGACATTGCAAGATGTTTGGCCCAAGAAAGGTTCAACTTGGCTCCAAAAGAAGGTAACAAAGAACCTGCATTTTCATTAATTGCTGATACGGTCGCAACAAAACTAGTGTCAACTTATCAAAGAGCGTCTATTCCTACGGTGTCTCATAAACGAATAGTAGATATGATCACCTTGTATCATGGCAAATGTAAAAATATATTAAAGATTCAATGTAGAGTAAGTACCAGTGAAACGCTTAGAGAGAAAGTGCAGGATTTTATCAAGCACGCTCACGATACACTGTTTTATATTGCTGCAGCAAATGCACGAACTTTTCTGAATGTAAGTGTGATCCCCAGAAAAAAATTCCAGCTCACGAGCAACCATTTATCATTGACCAAAGAAGTTCACGAAAGGGTTTACATAGCATCACTTGACAGACCTGTCACAGAGGCTTTGCAGAAAACTGCAGACAGAAAAGCGAGACGTCTTAATTATCTTAAACGATCTAGTAAAGAAATTGCATGTGAAAACGATGATACTATTGCACCTGTTAATGTAGGAAACTCTCTTAAAATTCTTCAAACTGAAAAGGACTGTGTTACAAAGAAAAGAAAAATGTGTACTGCGAATACAAATCCTAGTACTTCCAGCTGTTCTCCTGCCATCAAACAAATGCGCCATTCCTTGCACACAGCATTAGCGAGTGATCGTTTTAGCGTTTCTGATCGATCAGCCGCTGCAATAGCGACAGCTGTTTTACAAGATTTGGGTTTTGTGACACCAGAGACTCCAGACAAGATTATTGACAGAAATAAAATTCGGCGAGCAAAAAATAAACTAAGGCACCGACTTCTAAAAAATTGGGATTTTTCGCAAGGAGAGACTATCGGGTTGTATTTTGACGGGCGAAAAGATAAGACTTTCGTGCAAGAAACGATCGAAGGCTTGCCAACGAAACGAATGGTAACTGAAGAGCACATAGCAATTGTGAAAGAACCAGGCTCTAAATACCTAGGGCACGTATGTCCGACAAAAGGCCGTGCGCTTGAAATTTCCAATGCTTTAATAGACTTTATAACAGTGGCGACTCCCCCATTTGAGCACATGAGCACGTGAACCCCCAAAGGAAAAACTGAAGAATAAACACTTAAACAAATTAAATATTAAGCACACTTCTAGATTTATGTGAATTTAAATCGTGAGTTTTACTTTCTCCCCCCTCCTCCCACTATTATTAAATACACTTATTATAGCTAACGCGCTGTAGTGTAGGTTACTACAACAAGTCTTTAATAAGTCGCACGAGCGTACGGAAAATTTTCCCTCTGAACCGCTCTCTGGGATAAGAAGCCCAGACAGCTGGGAGGAAGAACGGCAATCATGAAATTTGTCCGTTCGCACAATTTCAAGGTGCACCCATGGCCAGTTTTTTGCGGTATCGCTGCCGGATTTTGCCTTGGTTTGTTACGTTCGGTTAGTTAATTATTTTTTATTTCATTTTCTTAATATTTTTTTTTAATTTCTACAATTTTTCACTACATTATTTTTTTTACAAACTAGTGTAAATAATTAAGATACGTGTTTCGGAGCTAAGGCAATGACATTTTTCAATATTATCCTGCGAAAAAAAAATTTAAATAAAATGAGTCAAGATAGCAACTTTGCTAAAACTTATCTTGGGGACGAAATGTAAGACCCAAGATGACTTGTTTTCTTTCAGTTGCGTGCATTGTTTTCCTTTAACTGCTGGAAACGCAAATCTATTTTAATTTGTAAGGTGCGTCGTATCTGCCTATTTAATTTTCGAAATTTGTTTTGTGATCCTCCTTTTAAATCACCCACGAACCGCCACTGCTTTATTAGAAGCAAAGCTGATTTAGAAAATGACATCGCCGCTATATGGTGTGATGGAACTGTGGTAAACACAGGACAAAAAGGAGGAGTCGTTCGGTTATTGGAGCATCGTTTTGATCGTCCGCTTCAATGGCTCATTTGTCTTCTCCACCTAAATGAGCTACCTTTCAGACACCTCTTTGATTATATTGACGGAAAAACAACTGGTCCCAAGAGTCGACAAGGACCAATTGGTAAATGTCTCATTGCCTGCGAGCATTCACAGGCTGTCGACTTCGAAGCCATAAAATGCAAGCCGCTTCAAATAAATGTTTCTTATTTGAGCACAGATCAAGAATATTTGACAGACATATTTGAAGCAGTTCGAACAGGCAAATGTTCCAAGCAGTTAGCGCGTCGCCAGCTACGATGCCTATCTCGATGGTTGACAACAGCCAATCGAGTACTCCGGATCTACATGTCGACCAAAAATCCTTCTCCCGAATTGGTACATCTCGTAACATTTATAATGAAAGTTTATGCACCGAACTGGTTCAGAATAAAGAAGAGTCCCAGCTGCGTGGAAGGCGCAAAACACCTGTGGTATATCATTAAAGACTCGCGGTACTTAACAGAAAACTTAAAGAAAGTTGTCGATGCCGTCATTGCAAGAAACGCCTATTTTGCGCATCCTGAAAACTTATTGCTTTCTAGACGATCGTCAAACTGTGCGTGAACTAGCTGTTCTCAGAATAAAAAGTTCAAGAACTGAACTTGTAAACGAGCCTAACAGAGCATTTGTTGTCCCAAAGATGAACTTCGAAGCCAACGATTACGTCAATTTGATTGACTGGTCACAAATGTCATTTAAGGAGATCACTGAACCGCCTCTCATCACTAAACTGTCCTTCGAAGAGCTCGAAGCAATAGTGAACAATGGGTTGACGGAAAATGTTTCTTTTCAGAAGCTTCCAGCTCATACCCAAGCGGTTGAACGAGTAATCAAGCTAGTGACAGAAGCCTCACAGAAAGTTTGTGGGCAAGAAAGCCGTGAAGGTTTTATTGCGAGCACCATTCAATCAAGGAATAAAATGCCTTCATTTAATTCCAAAAAAGATTCAAATTTAAATTATAAATTCAAGAACAAAATGAATGATTTATCGCATAACGATTAAAAAGAAGTATAGCTCTTTTCATGGGCCTCCACCTTGATTGTATTGGATTAAAAAAGTATGCTTAAAACCTTAAAAAAGGGGTTCAAAGTTGTGTTTTTTTAATTTAAATATCATAGTAAATAATAAAATAAGCCAAGATAAGTGCAAAGTAATTAAAATAGTGAGATACGTGCCTCTGTATGCACTAAATGATGATCATTTGTCAATACTGATAGAATTTCAAAAATCAAACATATTGCATATTTGGCTTAGTTGCAGATAATTCCTATTCTACATTAGGACTTACGTAAGTTATTTTTTATAGTTTTATAGCAAATGTAGCGGTTAAAGAAAACAAGTTTCACGGAAGAAAGAAATTATGCCAGTGCTTTAATTTGTGAAAAAATTCAAATTTTTCTCAAAAACTAACAAAATTTTGAAATTTTAAGCCGTTTGCGGAGGCAAAAAAAATTAACTCATAGATTTCAGGTTTTAACCTGTTAATAGGCTTGTGGTCGGTCACCGTTTGCGCACTAGCCGATTTGGAAATTTGAAAATTCGATTTTTTCGATCCACCCTAATAAACATAGCTACGAAGACAGAGTTTAGTGTTGCGTCAGGAAAAATTACAAATACTAAACAATCATTTAAGTAGCCTATATATTTTATCAATGCATCAATAATTTTTTTAATCAAACGAAATAAATTTGAGATGATAGAGAAATTTTTTGCTACTTTTCGAATTCCAAAGTGCTATTTTCTTTACCAAAAGTTTAGAGTTAGAAGGAAGTTTGCTTTCCTTTATTTTTTGTTAGCTTTTAAAATTAGTCGCCTTTTTCAGGACATGTTTATTTTTCACAATAACATTTTAAGCAATATTGTTTTGTTTTATACTCCATATTTTGTATGTAATACTATAGCACCATAATGATTTGATAAATATTGATGAAAATCTATCAATGATTTCATGAATAGCTATGATTGATTTTATCAATTTTCGATTAGCAGATGTGCGCTCTAAAGTTATTATTACAATTATTATTTTTGATTTAGACATGATCATTTTTGTTGTCGCAGTATTCAATAAAATTAATGATAACCGAGAAAATTTCATATTGTTCGCGGTTTAAAAAATGCATAATGTATAAAAAATTCTATGAATTTAATCAGCAACCTAGAAACCCAGATTAGATTTGTAGAACTACATCAACTTTAATGAAGATAATCTCTGAAAGTTTCAAGAAGAAAAGATGTTGATCACATTTAACTTTGAGAGCCGAATAACTAAAAAAAAATTGCTGTAGGTCAAGTAACGGGGTGTGTCAAGGACTGAGGTTTCGCTTATCCAGGTTCTTCTCAAAATGATTGATAGATTTTGTAACTTAGCCTATGTTTTGGTTTTTTCGTTCAATCAGTTCGGACAATTGGTCTTCAGACAACCAACTAGCAATATCGGCACAAATAATTGATTTTTTGGAACACTGTATTTAAGAAAGAATAATTCAAATAAAATTCTAATTTATACTATGCATTAAGTAACAGCGTTCTTCTAGGTGGACTTTTTCCCCCCTTAATAAATAGAAAGTAAGAAAAAGTACCCTTTTCATAAAAAACACGCTATTTTAAGTAAAAATGCTAAAAATACGAAATAAAAATAAATAAATGGTCAGAGGGAATACAACTTAAGAAACATTACGCTTAAAAAATCATCTTTTTCACATTTCAGATATATTTTAAATATAGAAACGATGAGAGAAAACATAAGCATAATGCGAAATTTACACGTAGTACACGTAGTTTCAACCGTTGATTTTGAAGAAATCAACGGTTGAAACTACAATTCAGTTTTCAAAACCCAATACAAATTAGAACAAATCATGCAATGTATCGCATTGCTTTTTAACTGATCACTTTTGACACTTTTATTACGTAAAAACCATTTATAAACTAAACTAAAGTCACCAATAATGGACCACTTATTTTTAAATTAAATAGAAAACCAAGCACAAAATTCACCCCTCGGAACAACTGAAGCAAATGAATTTTGCTTGTTTTTGTCCTATACCGAAAAAATCAATCCTGGTCGTGCAACGGTGGTTTATAATATATGTACCATATATGAGCTCAGTCGAATGCACCGTTTAGGAGCTATGATGTTCACTCACTCAAACACTCACACACATACATAAATCTCGTAATAATAGCATAAATGCATTCAGAAGACCCCAAAACGTGTAAATACATCAAAATCTATAAGTCGAATTTCTTCATGATTACAATATTTTCCTTATATAATACATGTTCGGAAGGTATAAATGGATTATGGAGAATGTACTATGCCTGGGTACAGAAAGGGAGTAGTATAATTTCAGGTAGTTACGTATTATCCCGGCGGTCCGCCAAAACGAGCGATTTTTCGAAAAGATAAATGCCGAACACATGGAATTATTTATGGTTTGGAATATGTTTGACGGCAGATGCCGTCAAAGTTGCGAGTACATTTAACGAAAAAATAGTTTGGCGGGAAAGACCTCTGGGATAGTACGTAAGTACCTATTTTCAGTATTTATTGGACATTGAGAGAGCTTATATAGTCGGACTTTAAAAAAGAGGCTTCACGGCCTTAATGCGGAACTGGAAGCTTGGTATCAGTGGCTTTAATTTTCATATTATCCGATGCTATAGCATTTAAACCGTTAATAGAAGTAATTCAACATTCCACCATATAATGTAGCAAAATTAGCTGGATACTTCCTATAGAGAAACGCTTCACCATGATTGGTTCCATTGATCAGTTCAAGCACAAAATCAGGGTTCAACGTTTCTGCATAGAAAGAATGCAGGTAATTTACAAAATTATTTTACAGCAAAGTTTTATTAACAGTGCAGAACTCAACCAATGGTTTTGAAAAGACATGTGGCATCACAGCCACATCTACTCCATAGAATTAACGTACACCAATTTTATCATTGTCCGCCAACTTGTTCTAGGTGAGCTTTTTGAATTTCCGATGCAGTGCTTACAAATGATTCATTAGGACACAAATAATTAAAAACTAATTAGTGCTTGCTTCCTCCGTGTTGAAAAACATATAATGGATGAACGAGAGCCACTGTTTCAAGAGAATCAAATGTGTTGCAATGAAGAAATTACTTCACGCATCGTAATGTGGGAAAATTGAATCCAAGTGATTAATGAACACCATAAGGATACACTGTAAAAAAATGTACATTCATAGAATGACGAGAAAAATCAAGTCACAATGATAAAACTACTTTTTTTTTGAACTAGCGTATTTATTTGTACTTAAAATGTCATATGAAACAGTACTAAGACAAAACATGAAAAGAATCTTCTCACTTTTTTATGGATCTTCATATTTTCTTCGAAATACGATTGATAGAGCTATCCGCTTGGTTATCAAACTGTTAGATGGTAAGATGAGGCTTTAAAAGCTTGAAAAATCGACGGAAAAATATTAAGAAATTGAAATTCTTTCATATATACACGCATACATATATATATATATATATATATATATATTAAAAAAACGAAAGCAGGATAATTTTGCAATGCAAGTTGAAGGTTTTTGGGTAAAGTGAAATGAGTACTGTTGAAAATTCTCTGTTTAATAATCATCATGAAAACCATTGTTACAAAAGTTATAAATTCATGAAGATCTTTGTTACAAAAGGTTATTTTCAATTCCATTGTTTTTTTTTTACAAGGATCATTGTTGCACTGAATCATTGTTACACTGCAATGTTCATTACATTATTTCTTGTCAAAGGCTTACATGAAATTTAACGAAATAAGTTTTGCAGAACGTTTCATCTGCTCTCAGTCTTATAAATGTACTTAATAGTGTTGCTGTGTCAGACGTTTGCAGTAACAATAGTTTTAGAATATTTAAAATTATTTCGAAGATGAAAACCTTTACAAGTTTTAAATAATTATAATAATATATATTTTATAATATAGCATTGCAAACATAAGGAAATTTTTATTTTCTTCTTAGGTCGTTCAATTACAAAAAGAAAAGTGCAAAATAATTATTATTATAGTTTGCAAAATTTTCTGAATGAAATAATTTTGCAACATGCATCAGCGTTGGAGAATAGATGTACAGGCAAAAATAAAATAGAATGAAATAAAACTTAACATGAGCAAGGAGCTGTAAAGAAAGAATGTAATCACCTCTCGCCAAGAAAAAGATTATTGCTATTTTTAATTGGAATGTTACAACTCTATTTTTAATTAGAATGTTGCTCTTCCTTTTCCTGCTGTGAAATCAGATGATATTTTTAAAATGAAAAAAAAGGGTAACGTTATCCATGCACAAAACAATCATGATGAGAAACAGTTGAAAATTAAAATAATGATGTGGTACTGTTAATGAAAAATGTGTTTATTTCATTGTAAAGGAAAGGAAGATACAGCAACCCCCCTCCCATAACACAGTAGATATACGTTCAGTGTTATAGGGATCCGTGCTGTATTAGACCTGAGTTTTTCTCCACCTGCAGTGCGAAATGCACGGTATAATCGCTGCAAAACTTATTTGCATTCCCTAGAAGTACAATAATGTTTAGTATTGCCATTCAAAAGTTATATTAATTACAGGAGCTAAAGCGTCATAAAATTAGAAGATTTGAGTTTTTTACCGTGCTATATTAATATAATCGCAATTTTTTCGCCGCGTTCTACGAATCCGTATTGTATGAACCCGTGTTATAGGGGGGGTCTACTGTATTAAGATAACATAATTCACTTTTACATATTTACGTATTTCAAAGAAATCACGTACAGTAATACACTTAAATTTAGTTGTTATTAGACGGAGAGTATTCAAAACACTCTTCAAGCAATTTTTGCCTATAGGCTTTGTTGAGCAGATTTTTTTTGACTACGCAAGACAGATCTACGTAACCCAAACTCTTTAAAACTGAACCTGCTGACGTACATACATCGATAAAAATTCCAACCATAGTTGTGCAGGTTGAGTAAAGTCAGGAAACAAACAAAAATTGAAATTAAAAACTCGTTTCAATATTGCCTTAAAAAGCGCAGTTAGATAAAGTACAGTTAAGTACATTTGAAAAAATTCCTATCACTCAAAAAAAAAAGAAAAAAATGCTTAGAAATAAAAATTTGTGCTCTTATATTTTAGATTTTTTGTTGTGTTTTCAAATTAAGTGTCGTTAAACTGCGTGATAGTGAAAAACTGAATTCTAGGACCTGACATGTTGATAAAACCAAAGCAACAGGTGCTCATCATATCCACATTAAAAAAATATATTTCTATACCATGTGGGGGCGGGGGGGACAATAATTTTTATTTTACCTGATATAGGATAGAATAATAATTTAGATTTTAAGAACTTTTTAAGTTCTGATTCAAAGAGGAAAGATTTTTGACTTTCAGGTGAGTGGTTTCTCTGTGTAACTTCTTTTGTTATAGTTTCATGATTTTTTATTGTTCTAAAAAGTGAATTCTCTTTTATGTATTAAATAAGATAAAATCTGTTTAAAAAACAGTTTTTGTTTGGACTTAAAAAATAATTGAATATAGGGATATGACCAGTGAATGGATTGAACATTAGAACAGCCTGCACCTGCCTTTATAGAAAATGATAATAGAAAAGTCACAGTAAACAAAATGCAGAGAGAAACATTTTTGCTAATTCAATTCACATCGAAAAAAAAACAACAAAGAATCAATGAAACTACGCTATGTTTCAGTAGCACAGGATGATCTGGAATATAACAGTGGAGTACGGGTGATGTGCTTGAAAGTGTGATAAAACGGGAATTATTTAAAGCAGATGACACAGACACTGCCTATGTTAAATTCGAAAAAATAAAAGTTGTTCTACCAATGCCAACAATAGTTCAAAAGGGAGACAGATTCTTTTAAAAGAGTCCCTGTTCAATTTAAGTGTTTGAAAAATAAATAAGTTACTTTATTTGTAGCGTCTTATTTATTTAAAATGCATTAAATTTCTCTTATTTCACGTAACCTCAGGTACTCAGAATAACTTCTGTTTCTAATAAATTTCTTTTGTTATAAAACTTGCAATTTTCCCATACTTGTTTAGAAACAATCACCCCCTGATTATTTTACAGATCTATCATAAAATTGAACATAATCTTAAAGTATTTTTAGAGTATCTTGATGTATAGAGAGATGGAAATAAGGATTTTGTATGGTTGAAATATTAGAAAACACCTAAATATTTATTTACAGTAATAATTTTTTTTATTCAGAAAAACTATTATTTTGGACAAAGGACCTTAAGAGTAAATTAATGTACAAAAAATTTTTTTGTTTTAAACAAAATTACACTAAATTGAGAACATTTTGTCCAGTAACAGAGGTTACAATTTGAGGCCAAAGTCAATTTCGAAATCCATATTTTCAGTTTTATAGTTGATTTTTACTATGCGGGACACGACTTTGTAAGTATTACACACATATGATTACAACGATTGTAGAAATTTATAAGAACTGCATCATAAAATTATTAATTAATTCTTTTTGAAAAATATCTATTTTTTCTGTTTCACCGCATTACGCATATTTAGTTTTTAAAAGTTAATTGGTCTATGTTAACGTTTAGAAAGATATCAGAATGCGACAGGTCCTTTCATCTACGTACAAAAATCGATTTCGCTGTTTGTATGTGACCGTTGATATCATTCTTTTTATCATATAGTTATGTAAGTGAAAAAAATGAAGATTATTCTAATTTAGGTATTGGACTATTCATAAAATAGCAAAACTTCGAATAACTGTTAAACTTCAACCAAACACATTTGTGTAAACCGCAGAGAAAAATCATGCTTGGAACTAAAATATCTTTTCCTCGGCTGAACTTCCAACAGTTACGAAACTATTTCCTGGAATTTGTTTTGTAGACACACGTGGAAATAACGGTAGTGTGCTATTAGAATGAATTCTTTATTTACATCCATAAGTCGACTTTTAGTTTAATTTCTAAGGAGTCGTTTAATGCGCTAAAGAATTTTTCCACAGCAACATAAGGAGGGAAAATATGAATATTTTTTGTTTGGAAAAATATTTTTTGTTTGGATGACCTGAATAGTTTCCTGAAAAGTGTGGATGCGTATTTGGATTTTGTTTTTCGACAAACTTTTAGATTTTATAAAAGAAAATTGTTCAGTTGCATGAATAAATTTTACAGCTAAATACATTAGTCTTGAAAATGAAGTTATGAAAACCTGATGATTATACTGTCCGTTTTCAATTAGAATTAATAGAACTGAGTTAATAATGTAATTTTATGTTTCAAGATCTATGTATGCTTTCAGAAATAGCTCATATTTAGATCTTAAAGGCCTAATTTTTCGAAGATTATCTTAAAACTACATTTATTGTCAATAATGCAATTTTTCAAGTGCAGGTGTTTGAAACATACTAATTTAAATACTAATTTAAACAATTTTTTTTTATAACAAAGATCGTCCCGCAGTGACCTAGTTGCTAAGTTCTGTTCCCGTATTCTTATGGGAACGGAAGTGAAGCAGCACCGGCTTTGCCTGAGCTTGGGAGGGGGAACTCTTCTCTTGGTTGGACTGCTGTAGGACCGTGTACGCTAGTGGAAGTTGTGCACCTAAAATCTGTTCGTAGTTCCAATGTTCTCCATATCCAAACGATACCTCTGGGCTTGCCAATTTCAGGTTCTAGGCCTCTCATCTTGAATTGGTTCAAAATCAGAAGAGATAAACATTGCCCCTATAAGACCATTCCTAGGGGGCAACTTTGGTCCGCCTAATAGGCTCCCCTATATTGAAATGACCAATATCTGCGGCTTTCGTTGTGGTCAAGCCTCCAGTAGGCCACTGACTCTACATATATATGGCTTTCCATTGACTCTGGTGTCCGACATTGGTCCCCATTTTACGCCTGACAAATTCCGAAGCTTTTTGCGAACACATGGTGTGAGACACAAATTAAGTGCTCCTTTCAACCCAGCCACTAATGGGCAGGCTGATAGGCACGTTTAAATATTCAAAAACGGCCTCAATGCATTATTCCCTATACCATGCAATTTGCAATGAATACCGAACAAATTTTTGCTACAATATTGAAAGATGCCCCATATTACGGCTGGGGACAGTCCTGCATCACTTTTAAAAAGACACATCAGAACTAAATTAGATTTACTGATACCTAATATGTCACGTGCCATACAAGATAAAAAAACTTCAAATCCACAAAAACGCAGATTTTGAGAATTTAAAATAAATAAATCAGTAGCAGTACGGAACTACACCATAAAAGCAAAATGAAAGATCGGCCAGATCCTTGCAAGAGAAGGAAATATACATTACAAAATTACAGCAGGCTCCAATATTTAGAAGAGACATGTGACAAGATTAAGACCATAGGTCTAGACGTTTTAGACCATAGTACAGAAGAACCAATGCAAAAGTTCCTAACGAAAATATTCCTACTGACGCAGAAGTCACTTCTACCAATGTAACACGTTTAGTAAATCAAAGAACTTTAATGTTCGTTCCACTACAGCTACCGATCCTGGACACTCCAATTCCACTGAGAACTTAAGCGTTCTTTCACTATGGCTACAGATCGGGACATTCCGATTCTACCAGCTGGGATCCTATAGATTCAAAATCCACTCCGATCCAGAACTTTTCGAACTGAGAGCAACAGAGATTCCTGAATTCGTCCAGTTCAAAATCCCTGATGTCAATCCTCCAACTCTCCCAAATAATCAAAATATTCACTTTCCACAGTACGCCCATAACGAAAAAAAAGAAGGTAGCCCAATAGACTAAATGAATCATAAAATATCTGTGGGGGAGAAGCTGTGACGGTTTTAGTAAGTACACATAAGAGTGTAGATGACAGCGCCATACAGAGCAGATAAGTATTTCCATCGAGAGCTCTGATATAGGTATATCTCTGGTGTTCATCGAGAATTCTGGTATTCATTTTATCTATATTCAACTGTGTTCGTAGCTATGCTCGTGTGTAAACTGAAGGTTGTGTCCCATCTTGTGAAAATATAAGTAAATAAATATTCCAGTAAATATACTGATAAGGCCTCCTTATCAAATTCCAAACTCGAAAATTACTGTGCCAATTTATGTGTGCTTTAAAAGTTACAGGTTTTGAACTTTTTTCATTCACAGAAAATAAAAGAATTTGAAATAATTTTCTGAGCATTTACTGATTTAGCACATTGATGAAAATTTCATGATTATTTTTTATGGCGCACTGAATTCACATGCAAAATGAAAATATATTTCTCTGGTGAAAATTTGAACTGGAATACATGACCTAAGATCAAAATTTTGTCATTTGGACATGTAATTGTCGAAAACATTTGTTTAATTATGTTTAAAAAAGAGTTTTAACAATACTAAACCGTAGAGAAAGGTTTTTTTAACACTGCAAAACAGTCAACTTTCCAGTTAAAAAAATAAATATTTTCTTTTAATTGATTTTTAACATATTGATGGTATTTTGGTGCAAGATAGATGCATTCTTACTAGGAACAATTAAACTTTCGGTGTTTTTTAAATTTGAAAATGTAAACGACTGAATACCTAACATTTTTTCTTAGTTAAATGCATTAATAGAAGTATGTATGAATTTAGATATTCTTCTATGTAGTTTTATAAACAACATATTCATAAGCAAACATACAAGTGATTATTCGAGTGTTTCAATTAAATTTTAATATCCTATTCTGAATTTCAAAAATTCTAGATAACCTAAATAATTAACGTGGTTTTTTTATCCTTTCAACTTATAAGTTATATTAATTTTCATAACAAGAAAATGCAAGTGTGAACCTTTTTTGGACGATCGCCGAGTTTTACAGAGATTATCGATTGTACAAAAACCGATACTGAGTGAATTATCCAGGAGGACTGCAGATTTTTAATGTTAAGCTTATTTAAATGAAAGTGTTTAAAATCGTTTGGCGTTTCTTATTAAATATTTGCAGGCAAATTTCGCGATGTGACGTACACATGGCACTTTTGCGTAAAGGGTTAATAATTAAATATTTTTACTTTTACGAAACCTGAAAATGTACCGAATTTCTTTTCTGCAGTGAATTTTTTTAGCTTTAAGAAGGATCCATGAACATCAAGGGACACTTAAATCAGTCGAATAACGTCGAAATAAAAGAATAACCTTTCAATTGTCTCAACATGTTCGTTGTTTAAAATCAAAGAGTACTGAAGTTTACATTAATTATAAATATATATATATATATATTTAAGATAAATTACTCCCAAGTTATAAAGGCCAATTGATAATATTATAATACATTAGTAATACTATACTGTCTTTATTTTCATGTTTGTTAAAAATATTGCATTAAATATGTGGGAGGACAAAGCTGTTTTTTTGTAATGGGAGTGGATTTTTTTTTTTTAAACAGCTATTTGGAATATTAAATTATTTAAAAATGAAAACTTGCTTATAATATTTCAAGCCCGTTAAAAGTTTTACTATTCGTTTTCATTATTAATCAATTGATTATTTTCTGTTTTATAATGTTAATAGTGTTAGTCAAATTGTTAGGATCATTTTATTAAAATCATGTTTCTTGTTTAAAAAGTATTTTATTAACGTTTTTGGATTGCAGTTGCATTATTTTTTTTTACCCAATGAAGAGAAGTGACTTTAATTTAACTTTTAAGATGTTTTCGGCAAGTTAAGAAATTGTTTCATTCACTAACCACAGTCAAAAATAGCGAAAAGAAAACATGAACCACGAAATTATTCATAAAAAAGTATATTTTCGATTGTTTTCATGAAATATAAGTTTCAAACATGATTTTACAAAGCAATATTGCGTTATTCTTTCGCACAAAAAGTATATTTTCAGGCTTAAGTTACGAGAAAACAAACCTCAAAACACTGACTGTATAGTGGGTGAATCTGGTTAGGTTAGGTTATTAATAAAGGCAAAGCTACAATATCTGCCTAAGAGGGATACTTTGTGCGTGTGTTTTTTTTTTTTTAAGGATAGTTGATTCGATGATAATGCGAAGCTAAATATTATCCAGAAAAATTTTAAACTTTGTCTTTCGGACGTAAGAAGCGAGGGAGTAAATTTGAATGTAACGTTAGAGTTCTCGGAGAATTAAGTCTACTGTAATTACAAAATATATAGTTTTGAAATCGTTTACATATTGAATAACGTCATAGATTTTCGAATGAACAGTTAAATTTCCAAAACCCATGATTAATTAATTTTTAAAAATCTCTAAATCGCCATAAATTCTCATATTAAACCATAACATTAAAAAAAAATCACTAAGTACTTGGATAAAACGCTGCCACAGCAAAGAGTTTTCTAAAAAATGTATTAAAGTATTTTGTCTACTGTGTTTTCATAGACAATTTTTTTATGTCCATTATGAACAATTTTTTTATGTACAGAACCAATGAATTTCTTTATAAATGGAAAATAACTTTACAAAGAATTTGTAAATTCACAATATTGCCATATTTACTTTTAATGAATAAATACAGTGTGTTCCATAGATGTATAGTATGGGGTGTTTTCAGATTAATATATATGTCTTCTTGAAACCCGAATTTTTGAATGGAGTATGGAGGGTCTCTAAATGTTTAAACTATACTAACTAAGGGCTGACGCAAAATCCTACGCGAGGCCATGTCCTGTTTTTACCAACCACGTCATCGCAATCCTGGGCTCTGGGGTGAGGAAGCATAAACCTCAGGTGCCGTCAGCTTGACACGCAGGATATAGTGTTAACATTTAACCCTTTAAGGCGCAGTTTTCCCGCTCTGGGAACACCAAACTCTGATGTTTTGACTGTTGCCAGTCACGAAGAATAGATTTAATTTCTATAAAAATAGTTGCGGGTGACATAGCTCCACGAGAATCCTTTAATTTTTAGCACGTCATTTCCTGTAAAAAATTGTTACGATTATTTTTAACAGCACTGATATCCGCTGAAAAATGGAAGAATGCGAGAACAGCTGGATAGATGGTCCAATGCTGAAAAAAGGGCAGCCGTTGCCATCGCTCGACTTAACTACTAGCAAGATGGTGCACGATCGGAACTTTCATCGCGTGCCACAGATCTAGAGACCCTATTTTGACGCAGTTGGCTGTGCCACACAGGGGACGGCACATTTAGAAAGGGCTGCGCCTCAAAGGGTTAAACGAGATAGGTTTTCATTTTATCAACCCACGCCGGAGATGAAAAGCAATTAATGAATTAAGAAATGAATAATTATTAATTTTCAGCAAAAGATTGTAATTACTGCAGATGCTTTGAAATTGAGAAAAATATTAAATGATACGTTTAAAAAACACATAAATTTTGTGAAATAATAAAAAAAATATTTCGGAGGTTCAAAGCTCTCATATTTTCCATTGCTTCCAACTAATTCTGTTTCAGCACTCAATTATTTGCATAAGGGGTAAATATACTGCATAGTAGACTTGGATCAGAAAATTTTAATAAACTGTTAACATGAAAAATAAATCTATATCAGTATATCGTAAGGTTTTGCGATTTTTTTTAAAATTTAAGTTATATCTAATCATAAAAAAATAACGAATGAATACATACACTAAGAAAATAGAAAAAGAACTTCTCAACTTGGAATGGTCAAATATAAGACATTAATTTAAAATTTAGAAAATGAGAGAACAGAAACTGTATCATTAATTTTTAAAAGTTCTAACATGGCATGGAAAATCTCAGATGGTTCTTCTGTGCTATTTTAATAAAATAAAAGCTTCCGAAATGTTAGAGTTCCCTTTTAAAAGATTAAGACATTTCCTCCTACACTAAAGTGTAGAAACCATTTGAGCACTTAATAATTTAGGTAAAATGTTTTATGTTTAAATTTCCAGGGGAAAATGTATAGTTTATTTATATGTCCTTTTATAGTTTATTTATGCACGTGAGTATGCACGCATGCGAGTGCAACAGATCTACTTGCAAAATTGATAAGATGTGTTAAAATAATAATGAGGCATCTCTCTATTCTAAAAAAAAGTAAAGGCCGCTGGCGCTGTCAAAGCTTCTGGACCTATCTCCTCCTAAACCGTAGGGATTTGAGTTTTGACTAAGGTACCCACAGATTCGAAAAATTCCGAGGAACCTGCTAAGCTGATTTAAATTTCGAAAATCGAATTATTTTAGAAGATATTAATAAAATACTGAAAAAATAAACCGAATGGTTGCCAGATTTGGCATAAAATCATTCATTCCTTTGCAACAAAGCGTTTCCAAGTATCTAGAAAGTTAACACAAAAAGCCTAATAACTTCTTCACCGTTTGCACGATCCGCTTGAAAATTTTCATGATCATGTATAAAAATATAGAAAACAATCTGCGCTTCTTTAAAAATCTGAAAATCTACCCGTTCCCTCCTTTTTAAGCGATTTTTCGCTTTTTTCAGCACCATATTATTTCCGAGAGTCAAAAAAGTAAATCATTTGCGTGACAAAATTACCCTTTTCAAGTGAATATGACGTCATACAATTGGGATTCAAATTCGTTTAAAAGAGATTTTCCACATTACACAGTTTATTTTAATTTTTTTTTTACAAATAAATCGTTTGCATGGACATGAGAATAGCTGTGTACACAAAACGAAATCTTTCGATTGCGAAAAGATTCCGCGAGTTTCCAGAACAGCATAAAATTTAATTTGGGTATCTCTCTATTCTAAAAAAAAAAGTAAAGGCCGCTGTCGCCGCTGGCGCTGTCAAAGCTTGTTGGCCTATTTCCTCCTAAACCGTGGGGATTTAAGTTTCAACTAAGGTGCCCACAGATTCGAAAAATTCCGAGGAACCTGATGAGATAAGTTAAATTTCGAAAATAGAATTATTTTAGAAGATATTAATAAAAAACTGAAAAAATAAACAGAATGGTTGCCAGATTTGGCATAAAATCATTCATTCCTTTGCAACAAAGCGTTTCCAAGTATCTAGAATCGCGTGAAATTTACAAACATGAGTTAGAATTACGCCCATTTTACGCCAAAATAAAAAATATATGAAATAAGTAACTCAAAATGTGTTACACAAAGTTGACAATTTTCAAATAGTAAGTTCGCTTAGACAACAGGAGTTTAGAATGAGCGATTATTCGTTTTTCCAAAACAGAATAACTAATATCTTGAAAATGAAAAATAATTAAAATGCAAATTATTTTAAAGCCGGTTCTCGTCCAGCTGGATTATTTGCTACCAGTAGAAATATTTGGCGTTAACTATGCCATTATAGCAGTTATAGTACACTTTGGATATTTGCTAGCGCGACGAGATGGTATAATTCGTGGTGTTAAGTACGCCAATCTGCAAACGATTATGTAAATGAAAGTATGGCTAATGGTTTTCCGGTAATGTTTAATGAACAGTAAATATAGGTTGTGAGTATGTGTAAATCGCCAAATGATGAAAAGTCGCCATTGGTGGCAGGCTAGTCTACCTGTTCCGTAACTTTTATTAACTTTACATGTACGCAAGTCGCCAAATAAGGAAAAATCGCCATGGGTGGCAAATTCGCAAGGTGTCCAATTGGTTTTACATTATTAAAAATACAGCTGAAACATATGTTCTTATTTTATTACGCTTTAGCTCCTAATTAGTCCCAGCAAGCGCACACACGTTTAAATTACGTATTCCCGATGTCGAAATGTCGAAAATAGGTAGAGGAAAAATTACAGCAAAAAATAGCGTTTAAAAGAGATCAAACATACATTGTGTTGTCGACGTCTTAAAGAGCCGTTCGATTTTGGTCAGGGAGGCGGCTATCTTCGACTGTTAATGTTGGTCGCCCTCAGGAGGTCTATGATCCGTCAATACATCGCCGATTTTCCGCTTATGGCTTTGGCGGTCTAAAGAGACCCCCTCTCCCCCAGCCAGCCAAGAAGAAACACGCGATGGAGCATCGAGAAATTTTTTCAGCTTAGTTAATAGTCAGTTGAACGTCGAATAAACAGTGCAGGGGAGACAGAATTTACAGGGTCCTTTCTCACGACCTTTGACATGTCCACCCCAACCGTTTTCTCAGAAAACAGATGCTTTTTTTTGTGTGTGTGTGTGTATTCGTTCATGGTTCGCGTGGCTCGTACTTCGCAGTTTTTTATGCAAGGGCAGAACTCGCTTCAGCGTGTAGTCAATGGCTGAGCTCAGCTGCGCTACACAGAACAGTAAAATTTCCATAGTTTTAACTATAAAAGTGGATATTTTTCAAGTATCTCTTGGAATATTTTTCAAGTTCAATGCTAACACGATTTATCGTTAGCTTGGCATATTAATAAGTTTGTCTGGCTCTCTTTAAATTGTGTTGGCCGGTGATGTTATTAAAGTTTATCGGGGTATCTACAAATTTTAATTCCAGCCATCAAAATTTTAGAGGTGAGTTAAGTAATTATTTAACTAATAATTATGTGCTTTGTTTCTTTTATTCATTTTCTTTTTAATTGCTAATTATATGTCTTCTTATTTGTATTATAGAATGAAATATAAAGGTACAATTGGCATAAAATCAACTGTTTACCTAGCATATGAAATATTTTTTCTCATTATAAGCACAAATTTACTTAATGTAAACTTACTATAACAAAAGTCAACTTATTATTGCATTATGGCATAACTTACAATGAAACAGATTAAAGCACTTTATGCAAAGTTTTTTTTTTTCTTTTTCAATTGTATACTAATATGTGTGCATTTAGTATGTAATTTAAACCTATTTGGAGTAGTGAAATTGAACAAATCAAAGAATTAAGAGAGATAAATAAAAAACTGTTTGTGCAATGAAGTAGACAAAATTTTTCTCGTGGGAGGGTGAGAGGGGGGGGGGATTTGTAGATAGAAAACTTCTTCATATTTTATTACAGGAAAACTATAATAAACTATTGAGATAAAAAAGCAGGCTTATTCGTCTAATAGAAGTGGTTCCTTGACGATTTCGTCGAATCCTGACAGTTTATAAACGTAGTAATTATGCCGGAATTCCAGACATTTAGAGAATATGTCAGTCACACACCATTTACATACGTCGTGAAAGCATGGAAATTCAAACTTCTTGTCGGGTGCACATGCCGTTTAAAAGGAAACACTCTATATTTCTAAATATAATACATTATACTACTAGTTGTTAGCTAATGAAAGGCAATTTTGAATTAAATGATTAGAAATAACAAGTTTCAAATTAACTTCTAATCGTTTAGATAAAGTTATAAAATTTATATTCATAAAAGTTTGAACATATACAAAAATATATTAAAGTTAAAATATAATCTTGATTTTTAATTTAACAGATAAGTAACTCGCACGAACAACTTATGTCACTAATTTACATTTTAAAGGGTTTCCATTTTTCCCCCGGTACATTTTATTAATCGTTATGGCTGTATTAGGTATTTTTAATAAAAGGGTGCAAAAAATTATTTAATCTACTCTTATAAACTATCTAAATATTTTCATATATTGGTTAAAAAGTAATCTTTTTTATATAAAATAAGTAAATTATATTTACTCTTAGTAAAATTGCATTTTAAACTGTATTCCTTACTTAACTAAATTTACTAATATTTTATTTAATTTTTAAGTTACTTTTTCACCATCTTTCACCAATATATGAAGATATTTAGATTGTTTATAACATTGAATTAAACAGCGTACCCACCCCCGCCTTTTATTAAATATACCTACAGTAAAAACAATTCATAAAATGTACCGGGGGGAAAAAGTAAACCCTTTAAAATGTAAAATAGAGACATAAGCTATTTATGCAAGTTACTGATCAATTAAATTCAAAAAATCAAGATTATATTTTTCTTTAATGTATTTTCTCTGTGTTCAAATTTTTATGAATGTATATTTTACAACTTCATCTAAACGACTAGAAGTTAATTTAAAACTTGTAATTTTTGCACATTTAATTAAAAATAACTTTTTATTAGCTAACAAACTAATATTAAAATGTATTATATAGAAATATAAAATGTTTCCTTTTTAAACGGCAAAAGTTCACAAGATCAGAACAGTTTGAATTTCCATTCCTTCACGACGTATGTAAATGGTATTTGTCTATTCTCTGAATGTCTGGAATTGCGGCATAATTACTACGTTTATAAATGGGCAGAATTCGACAAATTCTGCGAAGTCTTTAAAGAACGACTTCTATTAGACGAATATAAGCCGGTTTTCTCTGTCCTGTTGGAGCGATTCGACAAGGTATAACGTAAAATCAACCACTATGAGCTGAATTTTATAAACGAATTCCGAGAATCTGTCTCCCTTCGCCGTTATAGCAACGAGTGTTCGACCAATATCGGGGATTTTCTCTTCCTGGCGGTCACCCTTTTCCATTCTTACGCCGTAGTTAAGCGATATTGTTATCTCTCACGGTCACCCCTCGCGAGTAATACGCCGTCGAGAAGTTCAGCGCTCGACGGGCAAACAGGTGGACATATCCAAGGATTTTTAACGTCGATGATTACGTCGAAACTACGTCGACGGCGACGTTAATTCGATGTATCGTGTCTGGCTGGGAGTATAACCTTTGAATGGCAACATTAAATATCATTGTGTTTCTGAGGAGTACAAATAATTTTTCCAGCGATTATAAGCGGAGTCCGCACTCCAGGTGGAGTATAGCTCAGGACCCGTACAACACGGATTCCCATAACAAAATATCTTCCGTGTTATGAGGGGTAGGGGGTCTACTGTAGTGTGAAGTTTAAATTTTTATGTACCAATGAATTTGCAAGAACTAAGCAATGTGTAGCTTAGCTCAGTAACATTCTATCTGATCCAATCTTCGGGTTTTCTCTGTTGAAATTATGTCTTTTTTAAGAATAAGCCCGATTAGGGGCCGAATGCCTCATATGAAAAGCGAGCGTAGCGAGTCTGGGGGCCTTGGCCCCTATTGATTAAAAAAGATATGTTATTCCAATTACAATAATGAAAGATAATACACTAAAATGCGTTTGCATATAAAAAAAATGTGTAACATAAGCAGACCTCATTCCTATACCATTGTTTTTATATCGTAAGCGATATGATAATAAGCAGGGATATCGTATTCTTGTAAATTTCTGTTGGGGATCAAATTAACTTCTAAAAATAGTTCTTAGCAAAGTGAAGCGGTAGGAAAGACTAATTTAACGCAATGAGATTAAGAGCATTTCACATTGTTCAGCGTTACTATACCAACAGCAATGCCCCTCAAAGTATTTAAAGACAAAATATATTAAATGTCAAATGAATGATTATTAATTTTCAGTTCAAATGTCTAAAAATACACATTCCCATAGAAATATTTTATTCAAGTACAAAGATGATCTGAGTGACATTTTTCTTGGCTGCTTCTTTAATGTAATTATTTTCTCTATTATTCTAAGAGATTGGAAATAGTATTCAACAATAAACAAATTACTTTTCTCAGAAATACAATTTTGTGAAGAAATAAAAAATTAAGTTAACATTATAGGAGAAATTTATATTAAAGTAAAAGTGATTACATTTAAAAGCTAAGTGATTTGATATTAATGATTCCAAGCTATCAAGAAAATGCCATTTTAATTAACAAGCATTAGTGTAAAAAGTCTTATATTACGTATACTCATCCTGAAACACGTATTAATAAATAAATTAAAAACTATTTGAAATGATAATTAAGGGTATATTGTAAAAATCAAATAACATTGTTTAAAGTAATTTATTTAAGAATCTGTTCATTGAAAGTCTCACCTCTTTCCAAATATTTGTTAGGATTAACGTTTCTATTTTAATGCTATTAGTAAACTAATGTACTCCGCAAAAAATAAATAGAAAATTAATTATGAAAATGGAAATGCATAGAATGTCTTGCATTTGAAAATTTCTCGAAAATAGCGCTAATAATATTGTTGGGAACTTACAAATTCAAACTGAATTATATATACATTGTTAGAGGTATTCATTTAACTCATCCAGATTTCTTATTCATTCCATGATTCTTCGAATATAACTAATCATAAAATTTTATAATTTAAAGTTTTAAGTTTCGATAACAATTTATTCAAATCATTTAAATTTCTATGAATAAAATGTTTTCGCTAGCTCTTGAGCCTCTTGCGCTCTCATATTTCGCATTCTTAACTCTCAGAATCATTGACTGATAGTTCTCATTCAAGGATAGTCAAATTTTTGGGATAAATACAGCCTAATATATTAGAAGTTTTTGGGTGCTCCTGCAAAAGAATTATAAATACTATGAATACTGTTTCCAATAAGATACATGGTATAATACATAGAACTAACATATATAAATTTCGTAGTAATCGATACATATTTACGGCAGTTAGAATACGCACAAACGGACAGACAAACAACCGAAATCATAAACGCTTTTCAACCTTGTTGGAAAGCGCTTATGATTTCGGTTAAAAATAGCATTATCACATTCTTTTCGATTACATACTCTAAAACGCAATTTAGAAGAAGTTTTGGTTTTATATAGGGAAAGGAATTCAAGCACTTTTCCTGAAGGCAAAAATTTTCTAGAGTTTGTTTTAAAGGTAAAATACATTAAAAACACATCACCATTTTTAGAGAAATCTGGAAATATTTTAAGCGAAATCTATATGAGTTCATTATATACTTTAAGTGTACAGTCATAAAAATAAATAAATAAATAAATAAAATATACCACAAAATCTGAATTTCTTTCAAATTTTATTTGTATACTACAGTGCTTTGTATATGCAACATTGTTTTATATAAAATTAAGAGAATGAAAAATAACTTCACTTTATTTGTAAATAAAGCATGTCGTTTATGAATTTTTATAGAATATTTTAAAAATCACTCGAGAAAATCGCACGCATAATATGGCAGATAAATATTCTAATATGGTTTTAATATTTAATATATATATATATATATATGGAGGATGCATGATTGCATGATTGTTTTTCACAGCAATGAGAAGATGCATCTTTGAAACGCATCCTGTTCATGATGTTTGTGTAAACGTTTTTTCTTTTGTATATTATTTTGTATGTTTCTTCTTGTATATTAAAAAAAATAACGGCTGGGCACTTACCGATTAGGTATTCGTCTCTACAGCGGCCCGTATAGAGTAGAAGGCAAGATGCTGCGAAGTTGGTAAAGCAACCCGGCATAGGTTTCTGAGCCGTGATCTGGAGAGTAATTTCCGGATACTGGAGTAAATGCAAACAGATGGTCGTATCCTAAGCTGCAAATGATAATCCTAAGGAATCCATACAAAGCCGGCGACGAATGGACAGAACTCCGCGACGATTGAACCAACTGAGTCTGCGACACTGGTGCCAACTAAGACTACCGAGGACAGGTGGAGACGAACCGACGTACCTGAGGACAGTGCCGGACCCCCAAATGGAAATTATCATCAGAAAAGGTACCAAACTTATTCTTGTTGTGTGGTCTAGGCACACATATCTCCCCTTAGTCTATTTTATGATTCAATAATTAACATTGAGAAAAGAAAATTTAAGAGACATTAGGGAGTTTGTGCATACCGTTTCTTCCTACGCTATCCGCTATACGGAGTATTTTGATCAACCATGTTTCGCATTTTATGCGTGCGCATGCGCTTTATTGTCCAATGTCATGTAACGTTAGCGTTACCGTGAGTGAAACCGGGCCTGCACAAATACCCTATTTACTAAAAGAGAACTGTATTTAGATTCAATTGAAATGTGTAAATAAAGGAATTTAGATGTATAATTGCTTCTTTTTTAGAATTGTTGCTAAACAGTTATATTTCAGAAATTTTACGAAGCAATTTTCTTTTTAGTTCAGTCAGTGTGTATGAAGGATTTTCATAAAGGTAGGATTTTGGATTATTGTGCCGTGTACTCCACTTATGATCAGGTGCAAAGAAATTATAACATCTCGGTCAACAAATCATAATAATTTTAGTAACCGATTAAATGATAATAAAGAAAGCTTTGCCATCACTTCACGATCAACATTGTCTAATACTGGCGTCGCTCTTATCGAAATGTGCGATTTGCCGACTAGACCCGGTTCTTCGAGCACAGCTACACATCCTCGCTAAAATGCTGACATCTGCGAATATTTTTCGCGCACCTGTATGGGAGGCATGGTTACTGTCTGAGCACACGAAATGAAATTTGCGAAGAATTTATGAGCTGGAATCGAAAATGTTCGTCTTTAATACCCTGATAAATGCGCAGTTAAAATGCGCAGTAGCGTCACATGCTTTCTCATGAAAAGCCAAACTTTAAAATTTTGCCATTTTCCGCCGAAGCTTGTATGCGAATCGTTTTGTGTCCGGTTTGCATTAATCTTTCTTGGTGCGTCGTTTTATTCTGTCTGAAAGTGTATTATGTAATACAGGAGTTTGAAGAAAAAGTAAAAAATGCTACAGAGAAATACAAAAATAAACGATTACAATGACGTTGTCAGAAGTGAGGATCGAACCCGCGATCTATACGAGAAGCAAAATTCAAATTGTGCACCCCTACACACTTTTAAAGCGTGCATCATAAGCTTATAATACAAATGTATGGGGCTAACATTTAATATTTAATTAGGTTTATGGTACGAATGCAATTCTGTTTCTGTTGCATACCATAGTAGTTTCACCGGAAATGGAACTACTTAGGAATAAGTTTATAAATGCTACAAGATTAAATAAAACCTATCGAAATGGAAAGTATGACTATTTACCGGAAACCAAACTCTTTAGGTCCTTCATAAAGGACCAAATATCTTGTTTATTCATTAAATATTTAATGGAAAAATTCTGAATTGAAAGCAAAGGATTTTCGGGACATGTGTATCTCGTCATTAGATAAGAGAATTTTATACAACGTGAATAACTCAGTATTATGTAAAAGCTTCTAATAATGTACTGTATTTCTATTAAAACAGGATGTAGTAAAGTTTCTCCGAAATGAATAATTTCGACATGAACTGACTATACGCAGGAAATCTCTTTTAAAGTTTTAACGGTATTTCGAAAATAAGCTTCGAATCGATCATTACAGAGCAGAATTTAATAAGGAGATGTTTGATAAAATGTAAATGTATTCGTATAAAAGGCAGTATTCAAATATGTGTTTCATCTTTAGACTACAGAAGCAATTTAAGCGGTTTTTTATTCAAAATGCGCTCCGTTCAATGGAAAAATTTGAAAGTAATAAAATCTTACATCTGACAAATAGAAACTAATTTTGTGCACATCAGTTCTCTTACACATTTCTCTTGTCACAAAGAGCGATTGTGCTGTTTTTCGTTGCAGCCATGTCTATGAGAAATGAAGGAACTTTGCATATTTTCCCAACGATCTCAACCCGGAGGAATAGTATATACGTCTTCTATATATCTATATAAAAGACAAGAAAATGTTGAAATATGTAATTTTACCTTTGATTAAAAAGCTACAGGATATATTTAAGAACGGTTTTTTGATAAATGATCAGCATTGTCCGGAAAAGGTTTAAAGTTTTACTTTTCCGAAGAGTGGGCTACCCAACTGAAGTACTTACGGTATGAGAAACTGTTTGGCTCAGAAAGCTCTACACATTGTTTTCAAAATTTTAAACAATAAAGATTATCAAGGGAGCAAATGAAGCTAAGATTCGTTGATTTGCAAGGAAAACAGAAATACAAATTACCTTTTAAAAAAATTTCTTTTTGCAGATATTGCATTTGGGCTGTGATTACCACACAGGGTTCTCTATTTAATAACCCCAGAGAGTTTTAAAATGATTACCTGCGTCAGAACTCTACCTATTAGGAAAAGGTTCGTGGAATTGCAAAAGTTTTCTATATTAGTCTATTTTTATTTTTTGATTATTATTTATTTGCGAGTGTCATCCGGAAAGTAGGTTTCCTACGTCCAATAAAAAGGATTATTACCTGCAGAAGTTTTTTGCAAAAGATAGAGCAATATTTCAACTACTTCTCAGCATAAGAGTTAGATGAACTATATCGTGGCATATCGTGGGTTAAGTTCTTACAGTACAGTGTCATGGAAGTGTGCTGCCTGAGAAAGGTGCCAGAGTGTCACAATTGTTTGTAGTCTTCGTGAATAGAAAAGGGATACCCGGTGAAAAGAGTTTTCGACCAGAGACAAAATCTCTCAAATCATCGCCAGACTTGGAGAATTTTGTCGGAATATCGTCAAAGTTGCCGTAAAAAATAATTTTGTATAAACTAAACCCAGCTTGGCTATACCACCTATATTTGGCAATATCGCTAAACCTAAATATTGAAAAATTCTATTTCGATTTAAAATAAAACTAGATATAGTGCATGGAAAATATGTGTAATTTCGTAGGTGTACTATGAAGTCATGTGTGGAGTCCAAATCAGATCTTTTTCTGTAACGGAAATTGCTTAAAACATTGCTTACGATAAGGAAAAATTAACGAAACGAAATATAATAACGAATAATTTGTAAAGAGTGAATTGTTAAAGAACACATTGGAAAAAAATAAAATAAAAAGTGCAACTCTTATAAAACACATTTATAACAATTTGAAATGTAAGATGGGTATCTAATATTATATGTTAACTGCTTGCATGTTTCTGTCCACTTTCGATTTATTTAACAGCAAGTGAAAATCTTAACTAATTTAAGAAAAGGAACTTATGAAGTTTGACGACCCCAAAACTATTTAGTTTTTCTTTCTTTTTTTTCACCTCGCGTCTGGTATTCTAACAAAATTCTTTTTAACAAGACAAGAGTATTAACTAAAATTTCCAAAACATCTTAAACAATTCTAAATTAGTAATTATTGCCTTAAAACTAAAGCTTCATGAAGTTTTTAATATCGCATATTCTTTACCATTATATCATGCTATTTTCGTTAAGATTTTTCAAATGATTTATGAAGTATCTTTATCACAATCAGAATCTTTTTATGCACAAAAGCACATCTTTGTCTGTATACATACATACATGGAAACATAAAATGACTGCTTCTAAAATCAAAAATGTTCTCTCACATTTCAAATATTTTTCTCCTATTTTTTAAGATGTTTTAGGCAGATAATATATAAATCATTTTACATGAAGACTTAATTCATTCACTGAAAATTTCCGTGTAATGATCATTTTTTAGATATTATACCCTGACACGTGCAATATATTATTTATTTAGTGTTATTAAACGGTTTTTAAATTTTCATTGATACTGCGAAATGATTCGAATTCTCGATTAAAAAATGCAAAGCTGTGATAATATTAAAATTAATGGGATCCTATTATAATAAGTTTAGATTGAATAAGCAATAGAAACACAAATTTAAAATAATTTCATCATTTAATATTTTATAAAGTCTGAAAACAGATTATCTTCACTGCGAATGATCTTAAGTGGAAATTAATACCCTTTGAATCTTAAAAAAGTACTTACATGAAGTATTTCTTATGAATTTATTGCACTTTCATTTTTTCATGAATAATAAAGTTTTGTGAACACATAAATACATTTCAAATGTTGATATTTACAGTAAATTATTTACAGTAAAAGCTCTCATAAAAGAAGCATTCATTATAAAAGGAGTGAAATGCTTTTGTTAAATAACATTCTAAAATGAAACTTAAGTATGGCTACAGATCGTACTGAATGTAAATTAACAGAAAACCCTCATAAAATTTATGTAAATATATCTAGTATATAAATGAAATTAGACGCCTACATGGAATCACCAAGTTTTCGAGTTTTCTATCCTATTAAAGAGACTGGAAACCAAAACGATAAAAAAAAGTATGTCTGTTTATAGTCTTATCGTTCGGTAATTCTGCTTGTGACGCTTTTTGTTTTTTCGTGCAGCTTGTAAATTTGGCCGCAGCAAATGAAATAAGATTGATGACATGATAGATGGTCACGCAACTTAAATCATAGTATTCAATTCTTCCGGTAGATTTTGATTACATTTTAAGATTTTCAGAATTTTTTTTTTCAAAATATGTACATTTATGTTAGCGCATCAAGCAAAAATGACTGAAGCGAGTGCAGTGAAATTTGGTGACATGATTCGTGGTTACTCAACTTAAACTATAGGCATCGCATTTCCTAAAAATTTTGATTAAAATTTGGAATTTTGCATTAAGTTATATTGAGTTATGTATATTGCAGATATTAAGTTATATATATTGAGTAAAATGTGCCAAATGCTACAGCTGAGCTTATTCTCCCTTACCTATGTATGCATGCGGGGTCTATTTTGATCAACCCCCAGTCCATTGATTCTAACACTAGCCTTTTTCAGTATTTTTAATCCTTCAGAATTAAGACCCTCCACAACAATGTTAAATGCATTTAGGCAAGTAGCAGTTTCAAAATAAGTTGTGAATCCATTCGACATTCCAAAAGTTTGACCTTTACCAAGTGCTTAAATTAATTGGACTCAATTCAATCGTACGTAGAGTTCAGAAGTTACTGCAATTGAAGTAATTTGAGTGTATAGGCCGCAATGCATAACAAGCCCACTTTGTAGTCTCGTAAAAAACTGTAAGCCCAACACACCAAAACCAATACAGAATGCAAGACAGTGGCTTATAATGAACATACCCAATTTGAACTTATTCGATTGCACCATTTAAACACTAACACATTTAAAAAAGCTCGCGTCCATAGGTCGTAATGCATAAGAATAATTTTTTGCAACCCCATCAACAAACTATCAACTCTGCAAACACGAAAATCTACGCAGGCTTTGTGACCGTGACCTGTACTCAATTTGCGCTCAATAAATGCGCCATTTAGATGCTCGTGCACTTTCAAGAATTTCCATTCGTTGACCATAGAGCAAAATAATTCTTTTTTGTATCCCAGTAAAAAAAAATATATATACTCCTACACACACCAAAATCAATATCGTTGTGCACGGGTGGTCTTTCATATACAGACCGAACTTCTGCTTTGATTAAATGCACCATTTAGGAGCTATTGTGCTAAATCACATGCACACACACATGCATGCACACAAACATAAACATATACAAACATGCACTCAAAACCGCGAGAAAAGCTTAAATAAATTCAGAAGACCTCAAACGTGCAAATACATTTAAATCTTAAAGTCGAATTTTTTCACGATTACGATACTTTCCTTACATGGTACATGTTCGGGAAGTAATAAAGTAAAAGATACTGTACCAGAGCTGTTCAGTTAAAAAATGATCATAATACCTCAGAGATAGTTAGAAAAAAAATTGGAATTTTCTTAAAAAGAAGAAAGAAAAGTTGAATATTTTCAAATTTTAAATACCCACTAATGCACATATATTAAAAGAGTGTCATAATCCATGCGTCTTCCCCATTTATCTTTCTTCCTTCATTACGCTGAGAATTATACCATATCAATTTGTGATGTCCTATTTGCCTTTCTTGTTTCATCAAGTTGGAAAATGCTAATTCAATTTACGAATTTAAAATAGTTAAATGGATTTTTCATTATAAACCTGCCTTGCGGTGATTTCTTCTTCTTTTTTTTTAATTGAAATTTCCTCTCTCCTTCTTTCTCTCTCTTTTTTCACCCTAGAGAGAGGGGGGGGGCATAATTGAATATTGTTGAAAAATAAAGAGAAATTTTTGTTAAAGATTTCTGAATTTTTCTCTTTGATGGTAAAGAAAATTAGAGGAGTTTACCTTCCATTCAATGTTACTTTCCACACACTGATTAACGTATGATCTATTTTCTAAAGGAAAAAGAACTGTGGTATACAGCAAATACTCGAAAAATCTATATGGTCGTAGGATTTTTCAGCCCATAATAAAGAGCTACAAAGACATTCTAAACTTTTATTAAATCTTTTTGTGTGAGATAAAGTACACAGCACTTGGTTTATGTAACTTTATCTTAGTCGGAGTATTTTATAAGATAAAAGTTTTTCTAAAATATGTAGTTGTTGTTCGGTAAATATTTTCAGATAAAATATCAGAAAGTTTTCAGGTTTCAATAGTTTGGAAGACACATTTTGTTATCATTGCTGTTGATTTTTTCTTTTGGACAATGATTCATGAAAATGTTCATCATTTACATTTTTTAGATGGAAACATTTTTAGTCTTTATTACCATATTTATAGTATATTTTGTCTTCCTACGTCCTATTTAATATTTTTACATTGTTTACATAGAGATTTTGTCAGCTCTTAAAACTTTATATATCAATCTGTTCCATGTATTATCCATTAGAGACGTATTAAAAATGAATTAGAATATGTTTTTGATATTTTTTTTCATAACAGATGTTGTGGTGAGAAATTTATACAGTTTGTCTTGATAAAATACAACAAATATGTACACTAAGACGAACATACCAAATGAATATTTAAGTTTAAACTGCAATTGTTGAATTTAAAATCTCGATTTTGAATTGTTATTCGAACCTTAGTTCAACAGAAAACAACAAAACTTGTTTATCTAGAAGTTGATATACTTGTGACAAAGTGGTTTTCACTTGGGAGCTATTTCAGGAAATAGCTTAGAGAAAATTGCATGGAACTTATTGTTCTAATCATGGGAAATACCACTGAAGAAAGTGATAAAAATTACAATACCATGGTGTATTACCTACTTGTAAAAATATAATCTCTGAAGCTCTTCAAAACTATTAATAGATATTGCGATTTTGCTAGAGTTATTTAAACATTTGTTGATGAATCTCACCTAACATCTTAATGAACAAAGCATTGCGTAGCAGGTGAATACTCATATTAAAATAGTGACTTTAAATGTTTTCAACATTTTATTAATATTTTAAGCAGTGTCGAAAAATAACTATTTTTTATTCACGCATCACGTGAAACTGGAATGATAGGGTACAGTAGACTCTCGATTAACCGAGATCGGATTATCCGGATTGCAACTTGTCAGGGACGGTCCCAGACCCTATTTATTATGTTGATGATGCTCGAAAATGACTAATTTTGGCCTTCCCTGCTTTGCAATATTAGAGCAGAGACGCTTTACTATGAACTAGCTGCCAAGGCGGTCAGCTTCGTTGCCCCATATACCTTAGTGTTTTTTATACTCAGTGCAGTGTTGACTAAATTTCTGGACTCATTTCAACGGAAATCATGTTTCCTTCTTTTAACAGCATTTGTCATTCAATTTATTTAGGTTACGGTTGCTACAGATTTTGAGTGTCATCATGAAAGACGATGTTGAAACACCAAATGATTAAACTGTGTTCAGCCCAATGCATGGTTACGTTTTTTAGATTGGCGATTAATGCGTCAAGTACGGTAAATTCGATATTTTAAAGCTGTGAAAAAGTCCGGAAGGTTCTGCGTTTTTGTGTATCCATTATTGTTATTTTGCAATCTAGCTACTGTGCGAAATATACTTGGTCCATTTTCACGTCACTGAATTGTTAATTTGGATTTTTGCATATGCGTTATTGTTATTGCACTATTGTTTATATCTAGCTGTTGCTGTTCGTAGCGTGGAAATATCGTCGATTTCGGTACAGCATACGTTCGCGTATTATATAAGTAGATGTAGGGCAATGAAAGTGGCAGAAAATAAAGACTAGCAAAAAAATCATGTTTGACCTTGCATTTATTTAAAGTGATCACAATGGAGGTTATTTACAAATAAAAACGCAAGAATAGTGAGTGTATTATAAGCTTGCAAAATGGAGCCACCGACTCAGATCTTCCTTCCCAAAAAGTAGATTCACACAGTAGACAGGAAGCACACCAAAGTGGGGCTTGGGTGGGTTTGATCTGCCGGGCAGAGTAGCTGGGTGAGATGTGGCTCCTACCAAACACCACAGTACGATGTGGTTTTCTCCAAAACCTCATATAAATACGGGCTAGGATCCCTTAGAAAGCCCCTCACGAAAGGAATTCCCCTACAGGCCCAGGACCTTAGTGCAGTCAATCGGCCTTAATCCACAAACCAAACCACCACCGCACGAACACCTGGCTAAGCAGCAGAGGACTATTTGGATACCTTTCACGTCAGAACATTTTACAGTTATGCAGCCATAGCCTGTACCCTGCGTCAACGTAATCGGCTGCACAGATCTGATACTTGCCAACTAAACTGAAACAATGCACGGCAAGTGCGGAGCTATTATGTCTCATTTCTAAAAAGAAAAAAAAAATAAATAAAGGTACGCATTTTTAGCAAACATGGAAGCAGCGTCGCGAAGTAGCAAAAAGTGTAAATTCAGAAACTGCGCCGGTTAAATGATTGCTAAACAAAAGCTGCTATTTTAGAAACTCCCCATTTAAACGATTTAAGGGAAACGTTTAGATTCATGGTATTTAAAATGGACTTTAATGTACAGTTGTCATGTTATGAATAAAAAAAAAGCTTTTGGGCTGTTTTTCAATCAGAAACAGGGATAAATAAAATGAATCTTTGCTTCACTTGAAATTTTAGTAAAATTACCACAGATCTTTGATTAATTCAAGAGGAATAGTGAGAAAATTATTATTTTTTTATTTTTACTCGAGCATCACAAGAAATTATTCGAAACAGCATATATTAAAAAATTAATATAATTTATTTTTTAAAATATTTTCTTTTGAGAAAATATATTTTATTTTGTGACTGATGAATTAAATAGTAACTTGATATATCAATAAATCTTAACATAATATTTTCCTGAAATTATCACAATCAAATCTGCTCATAGCGATGACAATGGAAGCCATTAATCCTAGAGTAGTTGTCTGAATATAAGTTATACTAAATATTTTTTTATATCGAGTCGAAGTACCTATTATCTTCTTCGACTGAGCCCTATACTTAGTGATAGAAAAAATATACTGCAAGATAGAAGGTATGACTTTTCTCTGGTTCATTTCAAGTAAAGATATTGCCTCTAAACGTTTGATATTTTCCAGTACATTTTTATGTAAAAGTCCATCTGAGTTTATACACAATGAACCAGGGAAAAGTTTAGAAGTTTCGATATTATTAGCAAAGGTCAAAAAGTGAGAGAACATTTTAGAACCATCATATTGATTTCCTTTTTAAAATTCGATATTCTAACTTTCTGTAGTCAGCTTCTGTAGAAAAAAACATATTTTAGTTTTTTATCACGAGTTTCGTTTTAAAACTTTTTTGAATGCTTCAAGCAGTACACAGAATTTTTCACTATTCACAAGAATAAGCTTACTGGGGTTTAAAATACCACGATTAACCTTCCTTTGTAAAAAGGAACAATAAAAAATGCAATTTTCAGGAGATAAATAATATAGTCTTTTAATACCTAAAAAAAAGTGTAGTATTAATTGGAGCTATAGATGAAAACTTTTAAGAAGTTTATCAAATCTTTTTACAACAATAGCATTTAATCAAAGTTACACGTTTCTAAGTTTCTGATAATAATAAAACTTAAGTGTACCTGTATGGGTTTATATGGGGAGCGTATCTGAATGTACGAATAGATCTAATCTTAAATGGAAATAATGACATGTTCACCTATGATATTTACTTCTGTTTTACTCTTTTCTTTCTTTGTGGACTGTATTTTTTCTAATCTCCAATGATGAATCTTGGAGTACTGCTAAAAGTTCTTTGTTGTACAAGAAACACGGGAAAAGTCTGGAAACTTGAGTGAATGCTTCTAGATTATTAGCATTAGTAATAACCATAAAAGCCTTATGAGGGTGATAAAAACTATGCTTTATTTATTCAGTAAAGGATAAAATATCATGAGTACAGATATACATATTCGTCAATTCAAATTCATAAATATGCTATAGATATATCAGGCGTTTTCTTTTTTCTTTTTTTTAATTTAAATCTTATTATAATTAAAACTAATTTTAAAAATTCTTCATTCGTGTACTAATTTGAAATATTTCCCCATCAATTTTATGAAATAACGTTTTTAAAGAATTTAAAAGTAATCCCTAAATTGTTTCTCACATGTTCCTGACAGTATAGTAATTCTTGTTCAGCATTGTGATAACGGTACAATTTCTCTTAAATACTTTACTTTTCCGCTTTAAACCTTGGAGAAATTAATTTTAAATGCCAGCGTTTAACGAAAGTCCTACTTCGCTCCATGATTAGTTGCTAAGATCTGTAGATCACTTTTCCGTAGGTATTTAAACTATTTAACTCACTTTGTACATTCTTTAACCTGATAAAGACGTGGGGGCTTTTAGAATAGAGTTACATGCAATTTGAGTTTTATTGAATCAAATCATGACAACGTAATAATCAGAGTACTACAGAGGATATTTATCCAGTAAAATAGATTCACCGTTAGTCAAGTGACTTTTTACTTAAACTAATCTTATAGTTAGCCGTGAGAGTCAGGACCTTAATTAGAGGTTTGGACTTTTGTACTTTGCTTGAAGATATCTAAATATAACACTAATAGAAGACATATTTTCAAGTACGAACGACGAGATGTCTTTCGTCGGCTCCAGGGGATTTACATTGGTGGTAAATGTTTGCAGCATTTAACTTTTTAAGCGGATTCCAAAAATGCTATCAAAACTTGCGAATCTTCTATAGTTTATGCATGTGCATTGCATTTACTAAAAAAAAAACCATCATGAATTTTTCTCGACTTACTTGATCAGAACTACGTTTTAAATTTTTACAGGTTGTTATGATGGCATACCACTACATCCCAAAAAATTTTCATCTTGTCTTTCTGCGCAGGAGCAGAGCAAAAAATTTATTAAATTTTCATGTGACTTTTCGTATATTTTATCTAGTAATAAGTCTTAAAGAGCGTGTCAAAGAAATAATTATGTAAATTAGAACTTATATTAATACCTTTATTCGTCGAAGTAATATTCATTATTTTCCAGAACCTACAGCCTACAGTCAGATTGAGCACGGATGCCAGCAATAAAGGATTCATCTTTTGATGCGCTGAAGTCACGTAGATTTTAGTACTTTATCCCCTGTGGGGAAATGCGCAGAAGACAAGGCATTGTTCATCGACCAAATTAGATGATAGTCCGAATGGACTATGTAAGGGCTATACGCCGGGTGCTCCAAAATTTTATAGCCAAACTTTATTAAGGTGTACTTAACCGGCTTTGCAATATGAGGACTTGCATTATCGGGAGGGGTATGAAGGGTGTACTGTACTACAAACTATTGGAGCCCGGTGAAAGTTTAACTGCTGAACGCTATAAACAAGAATTCCTGTGACTAATGCAGGGAATCGATCGTAAGCGTCCATTTACTAGCAAAGGTTTGCAGCCCGTCAATTTTCTCCATGACAATGCAAGGTCTGATGTTGCAACAACCGTTCAAGGATACGTTAGTAAAGTTTGAATGGGAAGTTTTAGAACATCCGGCGTATGGCCCTGACGTAGGCCCTTCAGACTATCATCTACTTCGGCCAATGGGCAATGCCTTGTCTTCTTTATACATCTTCACAGTAGACGAAGTTGAATTACCGAGAAATTAATAATGTAAATTTAAAAAATTTGCATTAATTATTTCTCGGTACATAATTATCACAGAGCCTTCAAAATGGAGATTTGGAGTTATCTATTCTATAAATCATTTACATAAAATTTGGGGAAAATCTGAAGTGGCGTGGTGAGCTTTTTCCAATTTTCTGTTTGTTTCGGCGTGGATCGTAAGTATAAATCCATCGCTTGGATCTTTCCAAAAATGCATTTTCTGCGGGTTCGTTAACCAATTTCACACTCCTCTCAAGATCCTGCAAGTGACATAAGAATTTTAAGAATTCAAACTTTGTTAGTTGTTTAGCCTCTAGAAATGACGAAATATCTTTTTCTGTCACATTTTCTACCATTGGAAGCGCAGTAAGTGAACATGTTGACCAGTTGATGAACGCTTTATAGTTCAAAACTTCACATTTTAATATTTGGTTTAAAAATGTCTTTTATATATACTGAAGAGTCGTTTACGTGAGGCAATTAGCTGGGCGCGATTGGCTGTGACGGGACAGTTTTAAATACGGGGTTGGAAATTGGGGATGAATTCTCCAGCTGTATATTCTCCAAACTGTTCCTACTAATGAGATACTTGTAACTTATAATATCTGAAACTTATACTTTGGTTCGACAAAAATTAAATAAAACATTCCGTGAAACATGCACCTGTCTCTTACTAAAAATATACAAGACATTTTCCTCATGATCTCATGATCATCATTGTGTATCCAGTTATTCATAGAGATGCCTACTTTTCAAACACGATTCAAACACGAGATTTTCTTATTGGCTAAGGAAGTGGACAACACGCTACATATAAGGGAATTGGTCCACAAAGAATATCCAAGACAAGAGATCAAGCGTCAGGAGACACTTTTGTATCTATACGTGAATTTCTTGCACCAGTGTTAAAATTCCAATCTTAAAAACATGAAGTGTTCATCACGTTCTCGTTCTTCGCTTTCAGTAATTGAAAATGACAAGAAAGAACATTTTGTCGTTTCTAGATGAAAAACAATTGCCAAAGTTCGAATTCTTAATATTCTTGTATCACATTCATACTGTTAAAAGGATTGTGAAGGTGGTCAGTGAATCTGCTGAAAATGTATTTTGGCGTAAGACGCTAGTGATGTCCCGTAGTGGTCTAGTCACTAAGCTCCGTTATCGCAAGACCACGGAAAGTGAAGCAGCTTCCGGTTTGGCCAGTGCTTGGGAGGGTGGGCTCCTCTCTCGGCAGGAATGCTGTAGGACCGTGTTACCTGATGGGAGCTGGTGAACGTAAAATTCGTCGTGGCTCCAATGTCCTCTATGTTCAAAGGATACCTCTGAGGGTGCTGTGGACATGTGGTTGGTCCCTCATATGGAAGTGGTTCAAAATTAGGGATCAACAGGTAGAAGTCCAACTCAATGACATTGTAAATACAAATACCGTAAATAACTGTTTTTTATGGCTCGGTGGATGGGAAGGGCAACGTGGAAATCGAAGTGCTTCTTCTAGGAATCTTCTCATAGTGAGTTCAGGGATGTTACTAAATTACAATTGCTTAGCAAGCGAAGAGCTGCAAAGTGCACGTTTACTTCGAAAAAGTTTAAAATTAGACTATAAAAGAAGAAATAATGCAATATGTAAAAAAAGTTAAAAAAAATCAATTTTGGTTTATTTTACGAAAATTTTCGTCTTATGCGCAGATTAAAAACTGCAGCTTAAATACTGTAAATAACTGCTTTGTATGGCTCGATGGATGGGAAGGACAATCTGGAAATCGAAGTGCCAGCAATTTCCTCGTAGTGAGTTCAGGGTTGTTAACTAAATTACAACTGCATCGCAAGCGAAGAGTAGCGAAGTGCACGCTTATTTCGAAAAAGTTTAAAATTAGATGATAGAAGAAGATATACTGCATTATGTAAAAAAAAGCTGAAAAAGTCAAAATTTGGTTAATTTCACGAAAATTTTCGTCTTATGCGCAGCTTAAAAACTGGAATGCAAATTTCTTTACAAATACATAAAAGAAATTAACATTTGTATTAAAAATATTATTAATATTTTAAATAAACATTTGATATAAACATTAAAATTTAAAAGACTTTTGAATTTTAACCCTTTTTTAATTTTTTTCAAACTTTGAAGGTCTTGGTGAACTAAAGACATAAATATCTATGAATTAGTTATTATTCCCAAATTAAGGAATCCAAAATATAACTTTTTTTTGTTAGAAGAAATCGCTTATTTAAAAAACACATTTTTCAGCCCACGTTTAATGTATGTACACATCGGGGTAAAATTATTTCAGTCAATTTTTCAGGATGGTCTGGATTCATTTTCTTATCTGATATAAACTTTCAGCGGTTTGAACATCTTCCAATTTCCCCGTTTTGCTTGAACTAAGATCTTCACTGCCTGATATTCCTGCAAATGTCAATATTCCTTGCAAATGTTCTTTGCAGGAATGTAATTAATTCCTGCAAAGGAGAAAGATCTTAAATTATTTATGAGGCCGGCGATACATTTAATGGGATACTGTTTACTAATTCTAAGAACACGGAGATTCGAGCAGCATCGGCTTAGCCAGTACTTGGGAGGATGAAACCTTCTCTCGGCTAGACTGCTGTATAACTGTGTATGCTAAAAGGAGATGAAGTGCGTGAAATTTGTTCTCTATGCTCAAACAATATGGGGTGGGGGTACCAATCCAGGTGCTAGATCTCTCATCTGGAATCGGCTCAAAATTACCACTCATAAGAAGGAACTATAGTGAAGTTGGGCGGTGAAGATAACTCTTGTTGTAGAACTTATGGATCGCATATCTGGTGAGTACTACGTATGCAATAACATGGAGCGTCGCACTTTAGCATGAAAAACAAATCACTATAGATTTTTAATTTTGTTTTATTAAATAATAATAACGTATTATTTTACGGTGGCTGGTAGCAAAGCAAAAACGAGCGTGAACCTTTAAGGCCGAGGCAAAAGCGTTGAGTGGAAAATATGTGAGAACATAGAAAGGCAAGCTGGCGACAGAACTGAGAGCTGGAAAGAGTGGCCGCAAATAAATCGCCAGATTTAAAAGACTGAAAAGATCGTTAAGCATTAATGCAAATTTACCAAAATTTAAATTTGGATCGACAAAGGGGGAACAGGTAAGGAGAACTTGCAACCTAAGAAATGTTATTGAAACCCAGTGAGGACGGGGTGAAAATAGAGAAATCCTCGGACTACTAAATATTTTGCAAAAGTTAAAGACAGGGGAATTTCAGAAACAGAATTAAAATAGCGTAACGGATAGAGATAGGACTTTAAAAATGGCAGAGTATTAAACAGAGTAGGGAAAAGGGAATGAGATGTAATCATAAAAATGTGATAAACTGCATCCCAGCAACGTTGTCTGCGTACTAGGCACCCTCATAATGAAATGACCAACATCTGCGACCCCCTTAGCAGTCAAGCCTGTAGTAGGCCGATGACTCGGCCATTAGAAAGAAAGAAAAATGATTAATTCTCCTAACAGAAATGATTTCCCCTGTTATTGGTGAATATATATCTAAAATAAAATTTTCTGATTCTTGTAGAAATATAAATAATAATATTAGAACTACAAAAGCAGAATCATTTAATATATTCATAACATGCACTAGAAGAAGCTTATTTAAACTGTGCATATGTTAAGTTTTCGGTGGTCTTAATGAGAATATTCTACAGTACCAGAGAATCTCATTTCGTGTAGAATGGTCCATACATTTTCTCTGAAATATAAATTGGAATCAAAGCCGCATGACTTGTATTATGAATTGCAGACATACAGAATATGAATTGCAGACATCTTTGTAAAGTTAAATAATAGTTTCAGGAGGTAAAGTTTAACATTTGGAAATGCAAATCCTTAACAATTTTATTGTAAATACGGAGAAATGCTGCGATACAATAAGTATAATATATTATGTACATTGACATGACATTCGTATTTCTTTTATGATTTATTTTCTGTGATAGTAGGCATTACATAAGTAGAAAATTTTTGATTCATTCTATAAAAATATAATGTCATTGCGTTCACAGAATAAAAATTAACAAATCTTGATATAGTTAAAATAAATTTTACAGTTAAAAAAAATGAAAAAAAAATACGATATTGATTTTTTTAAAGGAACTAAAAATTTTTTGGGGAGTGAGTATTTCTAAATTAACTATTTTAATTTTCATACATGTCAAATATATGCTTAATATGTTCTACAAAATAGTGTATTTTGCAATACAGTTAGTTATTAATTTTGTGTGTCTGAGTAAAATCTTGTTTCAAAGAGTGAATATGTTAATTTATTTTAACCTTTTTTAAGTAATGAACCTTTTAAAATAAGAAATAATAAAATAAAAGAATGACTAGTCAAATTAACAAAGAAGACATTGCTTTTCAAATAAAAAGATCTTACTTTAAAGATAAATGAAAATATGTAGTAATCCGCAACAACGATATCTATGATCTAAACGCAAAGCACAAAATCAGACGTACAAATTAAAACCAAGTTATTCAGAAATAATTAATTCATTTTGTCGACAGTTTTTTAGATCTTTACATTTTTGATAAATTAAAATGTAAGCTGAAAATAATTAGCTAGATATACATTTTTATATATTTTTTAAACCGATTTCTCTAATAAGAAGTATTTTTTTGACGCGCATGAAATTTATTTGAGTATGAACTAGAAGATAATTTCACTATTTTATTTTAGTAGGAGACTCATATTTGGCATTAAATAATTTAATTACGTTGGACAGCAATTGCTAGTTGGGAGAAAAAGTAAAATGATATGAAGATTGCAGTATTAATTAAAAAATAGCAGTGGTGAAAATAATGATTTTAATAAGCAAATTTAGTACCCAGAATGAAAAGATGTGCATCACTTCGTATCTCTTAAGCAATGTAAATTAAATGTTTGTATAAATAAATCAAGAAGAATGCTTTGAATTGAACACTGTAAAAAATTGAAGGAACGTTCCTTCGAAATAATGGGCAACTGTCCATTATTTCCTAATGGGATGTGTCCTAGAATTCCAAAGAACATTTTAGATAAATTATTACATGATCATTACAATCATTACATGAAAATACCCGGAACTATATTGAACAATTGGTTAGGATTGGTTGCTCAGTAAAGTTTTAGGTACTATGGTACTTTCTTGTAACATTCTTTGGAATTTTGGTACATCTCAGCTGTCCATTATTTCCGAAGTACGTTCCTGATTTTTTTTTTACAGTAATGTGATGCATGCCTATATAATAAGTAAAAGCTTAGGTGTAACAAGTATGCGTTATAGTGTTGTACAAATGGGTTTTTACACTCCGCCAGTCCGGCTCTGATTAGGCCGAAAAAAGTCTTGGGTCCAATAGTTGGTAAGTCTAGTTTATTTATCACGTGTCGGAATGGGATCTCATTTGTATGAAAAATGCAAAACAAATGTTGCTGTTCTTTATTTTTTTTCACTAGACAATCAGTAACTCCATTTTTTTTTTTCTGTGTTTAGTTCAAAGTTAAATACAATTTTTTAAAAGTTGATTGTAGCTGAGTAAGTAATGAGAGAGTAATATATTTTGCAGTAAAGTAAGCGAAGGTTATCCTAAATCAAAAATATTTTGACGAAAATGGTGCATAATTCCGCCGCCCCCCCCTCCCCCCCAAATAATACAATGTTTGGGACTATCTACTACATTTTATTTCGAGATATATCCTATATCTTTAGGGAATATTTTCTGATACAACATGAAGACCTAAGCTCATAAAAGTAAACATTAGTTAAATAACATATATAAAATATGTTATGAAATAGTAATGACAAAATCGGATTGTTTCTAAGTAATTGAAAATGCGAAATAGTGGAAGTTTTGTAAAGTATTTAGCTTTATTTAATATAAGGAAATATTCAAGTACATTGCTCATTCGAATCAACTGCTTTACGAGCATCGAAACTGAATATAATAATATGACATTCTTCTTCCTTTTCAGAAAAATGTAAAACTAAAATATTTTCAAATACAGAGAAATTTATAATGTATATTGCGTAACCATTAAAGTAAATATACAATATAAATGCTATTTACCTATCTCTAAAATTTAAAAATAAATATCCACATTACAAATTGCAGAAACATTTGTGGTAACGTAGAAAATATTTAATTTGTTTGGCAAATGTTCAAACATACAATAATAATAATAATATAATAATAATAATAATAAGTATATTGGTCGTTGGAAATTTTGCCCTTTGATATTTATGTATTTATTTTTCGGATTAAAAAGTCTTAATACATGTTATATTTTAAACAGAGATAAGTATATTACATTTATTTAAAAAAATAAAATAGATTTTTCGATTAAGAGTAATACAATAAAAGAAACACATAAATTATTCACTGAGACACAATATTTTTTATTTGAAAGCTTACATTATGCCATTAAGTATGAAAAATAATATCGTTCATGTGTCTTCTCTGTGCATACCGCATTCTGTCAACCCAAGTTTCCACCACTCTTTCGCATAAATTGTGTGTTATTTCAAGATTAACACGCTCAATGCTCGTTTTTAATTGCTCAATACAGCATTAACTCGTGACTTACCATATCCCCAAAGAAAGAAATCATAAGGTGTTAAAGATAATTAACTGAATAATGTCGTCCATGAATTCTTCTCAAATTTCTCTCAGTATTCACATATGAACACTGATTTTGATAAAGCGATTTAATAATTTCGGAACGTTGTTCTAGGAGACACCAGGGGGCGTTCTTAAATGAATTACACATTTAGTTGACATTTATGATAGCTTACAAATATTATTACAACAAAACATGACGGATATCTTAGCTGACGGCAGTGTGTTCTGGGAAATATCACGAACATGATATGAAAGGCTATCTTTAAGATAAGATTAAGTTCTTGAATTACCACTACTTACCGAAAGTTTCAAACATCCTCAAAGTCAAAAGTTGCATGGATTTAGGTCTGAGGACCGGGAAAGCTGTGAATCAGGAAGGTGGCCCCCTGGTGGTGAATAATTAAACTAATTTTTTTTATTCTCTTAAACAAATTCCCATACCTTCACTATGTCCTACACAAAATTTCATTACTTTCTCAACAGTAGTTTCGTCTGTAGGCCACTTTAAAATAGGGTCGTTCAATTTTTGACAATCGGTTCTTAGGTAGCTCGCAAAACATCTAAATGTTATTCGCTTTCATTTCTGGCATTTGAAAGCATCCTAGGATTCATGGAATGAATAGGGGCTGTGATTCACTGCTTGAGTTTCTCTACATTAGGAGACGTAATCCTGTAAACTATATGTTTTCCGTAACCCCACATAAAATCGAAATCCAAGCGGGTTAAATCTGGAGACTAAGGAGGCCACTGAATTGGACCACTGCGACCAATGCACGCTTTAGCGAAATCTTGATTGTGGCAATTGCGCACAGATATCGACCAAAGTGGAGGTGCGCCGTCCTGTTGAAAAATCATATTGCCAAACCTTTGCCACAGACGAAATGTCTACTGCACTCTTCTGGATAACTTGACAAAGCTCTTGACACCTAGCGCGACCAGATATTTATTATAGCATTACAGGAAGCAAAAACCTAGCAATTTTTTTATAAATCAGACATCATTCGAGTACCCGGTTCTTACTTACAGTTTTTTTAAAATTTAATTTTGTAAAAGGTTCAACAATTCTCGGGCATCCTGTATATTGCGGTAAAAAAAAATTCTCTTTCGAATGACATGAAAAGGATTTAATGGCACAAGGAATGTTAAAATTTAAAACGGCCAAACTGTGTTGCCAACTCAATATGAACTTTGTATGAAATTCTATACTTTTTATTATTATTGCAATGCCTCGAAAACATTATCAATCTTCCTAAAATAATGATTATAGAATAAGACTGTGAAGTAGAACACATATTAAATATTAATTCTTAATTACTTTCAGTTTCTTAAAATTAATCTACTCAGAATTATGCATTCTAACTTATTTCTGTTCGGATTTTTCCTTTTCTTTGCCTTTTAAATTCATATTTGGTTTCTTCCCGTATGCAGTATTCATTTAATTGCTTATTTTTCTCATCAGAACTTTCGCTATCTGAGCTACAAGTAGATTCTACTACGCCAGTCTGCAATCATAACGAATTTTTGCTTTCACCTTTTTGGCAAACATTATTTTTTGACGCCCTGCATCATCTTTAAAATTATTGTTCGCTGTTTCATTACTTCAATTTTATTGGTTTAAATTCTATGGCTGCTCTGTAATTGGCGCTGTTTATCTCGGCCAAGTTTTTATTCTCGACAAAATGAAGTTGGGTGTTGGGTTTTAAGTCATTTCCACCTTGATTCTACAGTCGTTGTATTTTTTATCTGGCAACCACCAGCCGTTATTTGTAATATGTTTATTCTTCAAGAGTGCTTTTAAATAAACAGTTTTTTAAAATACCATAAGTCATCATAATTTCTTACTACTGAAGAGTTTTAATCAATGAACCTGCTGCTCTTGCATCCTCATCGCTAAATATCTCTCAGTTTAAAACTGCTACTAAATATTGCTGCAGTATGAGGACTAGATGTGTTTGGTTGATTACGGCTACTAGCGCCCCTCTTATTTATCCTCAAAACGGGCTAATATCCCTGGTTTAAAGCAATCTGATGAAACACTATTGTTTAAAATAATGTGATTAGTAATAAGCATTTCATATCATCGCAGCGCAAGCATGATAAAATAAAACTTGGTGAAATATTAATATACATAGTGAACCTTTAACATTTATTATGAAAAGTCGATTTCTGTATACTTAAAATAAATGCAGCGGGCATGCATTTATTTTAAGTATAGCATTCATTAACTTGATGATGTACGTGGTTTTAGTTTTATCTAGTCTCGTTAATCTGTCGAAGTGAGTTAGCGTAGAAAAATTAATGGTAAGTGCTATGCTGATTAGTTGAACAACATTCGTTAATTTGGATCTTCATCTAAGTTCATGTTAATTAGATAATTATTAAAGTTAATGCGAAGTTAGTAATTTATATTATTTCGTGGTAGGCGTCCACTGCAAAGCTTTCTACAGATCAAAATTTATGGAAAGGACTAGGAAATGTTGTTTGAATGTAAACTGCAAAAGTTGCATTTCCTGTAATTAGTATTTACAAAAGAATGCTTAATTTTCCAATGCGTATATCAATAGAGAGGTAAAAGTGTTCATTTCTTTATTCATTTACTTTTCTAATAACATATACTCTGCGTGTGATATATGTGAATGTGAAAATTTAACGTTTATTATAATTCAAATATAAAATACAAAAACCTGTAAATGCAAAAATAAAAACAAAAATTGGTCCTTGTGATTACTTTCACGAAATAAACGAAACTTAATTATATGGTAGCATTATCTACATTCTGCAGTAGTTTGTAATTGTAAGTTAAAAATGCGTAAAAATTACCAAAACTTCTTATAAAGTGAAATTTTGTACATAATTTTATAAATGTTTATAATAGGATGGTTGGAATTTTGCAAGGTTAATGAAATTGGCTATTTTTCTTTTAAACTAAAAGCGAATTAGAAAATTATTGAAGTTTTGTTTTTTTCTATAATTCTGAAATGTGTATTGAGAAAACTGAAAACTTTCAGCCTTTATCAGACGTATATTTTATCTTTAAATACATTACTATAGTAATTTGAAAATATTCCTGTCACTAAATGCGTAAAAAAATACTGCTTTTAGTACTACAAGTTCTAAAAAGGGGTCGATTGCATTAGTATCACAATACTGCACACATTCTTTATAAAAAGCGAAAACTTTAATATTTCAAAGGAAAATATCACAAAATGTACTTAGTTTACTTTTCTGGAATTTTATATTCTCCTTTATATGTTTTTGATCTCAAAGAGTGACAAATATAAGAAATTGTGTATACGAAAGTTTATTTTCCTTTGATCGAATATTCACTATTATTTCTCTGATCTGTTTAATAAAAAAGTTTGCCGGAGGAAAAATAAGAACCAAGAGGAAAACATATATAGAGACAGAGAGGAAAAAAAAAATATATATATATATATATATATATGTATATATATATATATAAAGAAATGCACTCATGCAGCAGCTGAAAAAATTCATTTCTTGTGTAGACGATGCAGAATTTTTGGAACTTATTTTCAAAAATAATTAGATTTCATTACGAAAAAAGACTTATTTCGTGTGAAAAGTTAACTGACTTAAACTACTGATAGTTAATTTTGGTTAGGATTTGTCTCTATTTAATTTTATAGTTACAGAGGTTGAAGATCCTTTATATAATAAAGATACTTATGGAGCTATGATTAATGCTCAATCCATATAATTAATACTAAATGTGCGTTCTTATAACATGTGTTCACCAAAATATCGACACCTGAGACACAAAAATTTAGAATTATTTCCAAATTTCTGAGTGAAAGAAAAAAATCCGTTGTAGGTATGATAAACCTTAGCAATCATGTAAAGAAATTTTGTAGGTAAGTATTTTGATTCCACCGTTCAAAAATGCTGTAGTCTAATACAGCGGTCATCTCTGAAAACCGTGGGAGATTTAAACATTATCTCATTTGGAAAAGTTAGTCACGTGAAAATTGGCTTTCAGATATAGTTATTTTTTTAAACAACAGCAGATATTCATGTACAGAAATATGAAATAAGTATAACATTACAGAAATAACATATACAGAAGTATATACAGAAGTAAGTAATACACGTTCAGAAGTAAGTACAGAAAGTATAACATGTACAGAAATATGAAATAAATATAACATTACAGAAATAACATATACAGAAGTATATACAGAAGTAAGTACAGAAAGTATAACATGTACAGAAATATGAAATTTAAGTATAACATTAAGTTTCTACATTAACAATCACTTATTTTTGGAAAGGTATTGTTCTGCTGACACTAAGGTAAACCAGAAAAAAAATATAAAACTTTCCTCTGTGTGGAATAGCTTCCGACACGTTTAAGTTAAAAATGGTGACATAATGAGGAAAGTTTAATTGATAGTACAATATTTAATGCCAACTATCTTTATTGAGATTCCCATAAAATTTTTATTGTAAAATGTAAAGGTGGGTATACACTATAGGGCTATAGCTGGAAGAGACAGCTAATCACTCTACTACAATAGCCCCTGTCCATAAATAGAAAAGTGCTTAAATTGAGATAGGAATAAAGGCTACGTTAAGAAGGACCACTCAAACGTGATCATCCTTTTTTCTTTTGCGAATCATTGAAAAGTAGTTTAAATCAACATATTTTTCTCTTCATATCTCTGACAAGTTATAGGATACAGTTTCGAAATTTTGAGCATCACCTCATTAGTGCACGAGGGCACATTTTACTAATTGGCAATTTGTTGTAAGGGGGTCGCATACAAATTTAAAAAACTATATCTTTTTGAAAATTAATGAGAGGAATTTTTTCTGAAAGTAGTCTTAAGGTAGGGGAACCTTATTTTGAACATTTTTTCAATTTACATTGTTCACTTATCTCTATTAGATAATGACCTTTCTCGGACACCCTGCATACAGGGTGATTCGTTACTGTTCGAAAAAAATGCAAGGGGAGATAAAGAGAACCGAAATGGTCCAGAATGATATAGCAACGTGAGTCGGAAGCTTTATCTTCTTGTACCTGTTAATAATCATTTTGGAAGACGTCTTAGTGTATTTTCGGCCTTGGTTTGTCAAAAACTAATGAATATTCCTCAGAAAGCACAAGACTGGTTGATTACAAATTCTATTTTATTTCGTTGGTGAAATTGTTGGGAAAAGTCCATTGTTTGTTAAACTCAGTCAAGAAATTAGATGAACACAAAAGTGACGGGCACATGAAGACGAGGTTTTAGATCCCACATTCCTATGTTGCTCTGAACCGTCTTGGTTCATTCTACCACACCTTCTTTTTTTCGAAGAGTTACGAATCACCCTGTAAAAGGTGAAGCCGGAAATATATTGAATAATTGTTCAATTAATGAAGTTTTTCTTTCGGTTTATCTGATTAAGCAAATGTTTATAAAACACAAAAGCATTTGCTTAAATTACCGTAATCAGAATATTAACATGCACAAATGCAGGATTATATTTCTTTAAGCACCTCTTTAATATGAAATAGTGTGCAATAGTTGAAATAAAACTAACAAACACTTTAATGCGATAGTAGAATGAATAAACGAGAGAAAAACATTTCCAAGGAAGAACTTACATTAAAGACTAAAACCACAGTGATGTTTTAAATGAAAATAATTCACGATCTTAATGATACCTTTTTATCGTATTCGTAATTTATATTGATAAAATTTGACATATACTAATCAAATTTGACCCAATTTTATTGGGTTTGTGATAAAACTGATTGGTATGATCAGAAAATCATTTAATTTCACGGGGAGGTAAATGCAAATCTACAGGCTACGCAATCGTAACTTCGAAATGATACGATATAGAAATATTCTATTTCTGTGATTTAACCTCAAAAGTTTTCTTCATACTGTCTTTAAACAGCGAGGAAATGGAAGAAATTTTCTGTAGTACTTTAAAATTGCATGATTTTTTTTATAATGGGCTGACAATAAAATTGTAACTTGATTTAGGATTACAAATGCTAGGAAATATATATATATATATATATATATATTAAATTATAGCGTATACTTTCCCAGAAAAATTATGAAAACAGTTCTAATTTCGAAAAATTAGAATGTCCACCCTATAGCTCTCATAAAACAAAATAAATTAATATAGCCTAATTCTACTTTATTTAGCTATATTACTTTATTTCCCACGAAATGATACGGTGTAGAAATATTCTACTTCTGTGATTTAATCTCAAAAGTTACCTTCATACTGTCTTTAAACAATGAGGAAATGAAGAATTTTTCTGTAGTACCTTTAACCCTAAATTTGCATGATTTTTTAAAATTGGCTCAAAATAAGATTGTAACTTGATTTAGAATTACATATGCTAGGAATAATGTTTTTTTTTTTTAAATTATAGCGTATACTTTCCCAGAAAAATCATGAAAACAATTCTAATTTCGAAATATTTGAATGTTCACCCTTAGCTCGCACAAAACAAACTAAAGTAATATAGCCTAATTCTACTTTACTTAGTCCTAATACTATAATTTTTTAATAGTTTTGTAGTCATTTTCACTAAGATATAAAAATTAGAAACAATCAAAAATTCGACCAAAATATTGTTCAGCGAACGGGATGCATAAGCATTAATTTTTAAGAACTAAAATTTCCATAAAGATCTTATATTCATTTGAAATACATATTTTAGACAAAAATTACAAAAATTTCCTTTTATTACGAGAAAATGAGAATGCAGCCAATCGGCTACAGAATGCACTGTATGGTCAATTACACGTATTATAAGTATTATGGTTTTTATCACTTTAGCCAATAGTCGCATTAAATTCACCCAGGAGGCAGAAATCTGTTGATGAATGCTAGCACATATGAATGCTTACATATTTGCTTCAGTAGATAATTTAAACCAACTAATCGAACGCGAATATTTAAGCAAGTCATCTTGCATACATCATTACACACCGAACTTTAAAGTAGATTTTTAAACTATGGTGCATGTCTGTGCTGGGGTAACTTTTAGTCCTTTAAATAATACTTTTAATTTAAATCAAATTTTTAATATTATGACAGGGCATTTCTACATTTTGTCATCAAAACTTGGGAGGGGTGGGGGGCTAACACTGATGTGGGTGCGAAATTCACAAAATTGGCACCTTCTCTCTTACACACACAAAAAAAGTTTAATCATTGTAAAAGAACTATTTTATGAGATTTGGCCATTTCAAGCATAGAAGCTTAGAACATTATCACATAACAAAAAATCTATGCAACACTTTAACTTCATTGCTATTAATAAAGGTAAAATAAAAAAAAACGAATTGGAATTTTTATTTTTTAAATAAACCTTTTGAGGTCTCCTTAAGCTTGAGCTTTCCAGGATATGAGGGAGTTGTGAGTAGTCGTTCAAGAACTTTCACATGACGTATAGTGGGTTAAAAATGCATGAGTCTCGCAAAAGTCTGAGAAAAACAGAGAGACGACTTGACTTCTGTACAAGCTACGTTTTATTGTAGGTATATGGAAAAACAGTTTTAAAGGAAAGAAATTCTATTTCATACAGCACACTGCTTCAATAAAAAGTAACACCTGGAACAGATATAATCGCTCCGGCCACACGGCGTGCCGGAGTCCCATAATTAAACGAAAACAACCTCCTCTAACGGAGAGCAACGGGGAAGTGTGCCAAAAACTTCTTTTTACAACTTGGCGAGTAAAATATGAGCCACTCATAAGTCACTGCCCATGTGACAAAAACTGTCCGGTAGGCGTTACAAATATAAACATTTTGAAACAAACTGATTAAATACATATCTCCAAGGCAGAAGTGACAGAATTTGGCGACCGCCATAATAAAAGCCTATAACCCCCGTGATAAAGAAACGACGGACAACCGGGAGGCACCAAGAACTTACATAGCATACGCTAAAGCGAAATTAATTTAGAAGGGGAACCCCCGGAATTCCAGACACAGCGTCTAGCAAAAGGAAGAACATTTTATCAAGCTAAATAGAAAAGTGGAGAGAGAAATTAAAACTGAATACGGAATATTTGATTTTGAAAGATGAAACAAAACAAAATTATTTTAGACTCGAAAAATATGTGAACTTCGTCACACCGACCTGTTGCAAAATCAGTGCCTGCAATGCATTACTATTAAAAAAACAGTTTTGATTTAAATGACTGTAATTTTTAGATGGCTTTTATATTTCTTCAGAGAATTATTTAAGAATTGAAGCTATTTACTTTTGGATAAGTTATGCATTTTTGAAATTGTAATGACAACACACAAAATAGTTATGATTTTATGAAAGCAATCATATTAACAACTAGCTGAAGTACCCGCCATTGACGGGTTAGTGAATGCAAATTTCCAAACAGCAAGAACTTTCGTCAGCATTGTAGGAGTACACATAATGGATGTAGTATGTTGCCAAAGTAAAGAAAGCGAAGTTATAATTTTTATGTATTGTTAAAATATTACAGGTTAGAGAGTAACTAAGTAATATCATTTCATTCTCTTTAGCTGTAATTATGTGATACGCGAACGAATATTTAAGCATATTGAAATAATTTTCGCAAACTCTCAAAATCTAATCAACATTTTTGAAAAATTGGAAGCCTAGAATTTAAGTTGAGTGACAACCTATCATGTCACCAAATTTCCTTTCATTCCCTGCAGTCTTTATTTCGTGATGCTGGAACAAAATTACAGAATTTTAGAAGGATTTTCGCAAAATCTCAAAATGTAATCAGGATATTTTAAAAATTCAACGCCTATACATTAAGATTAGCAACTACCTATTATATCACTAAATTTCGTATCATTCGTATTAGTCGTTATTACGTGTTGCTTGAAGAAATATAAACGTATTTTCAGAGAATTTTCACAAAATCTAAAAAATCTAAAAAAAATCTTTAAAAAATTGGACACCTATAGTTTATGTTGAGCAACCATCTATCATGTGACCAAATTTCATATCATTCGCTTTAGTCGTTATTACGTAATGCGGGAACACTCAGTTTTAAGCGATTTTCGCAAAATCTCGAAATCTGATCGATTTTTTTAAAATTCGACGCCTATGTTTTAAGTTGAGTGACCACCTATCATGACACCCAATTTCATATCATTCGGTTCAGTCGTTTTTACATGATGCTGGAACACAAATTTACCAAGTTTGAAAGGATTTTCACAAAATCTCAAAATCCAATCAAGATTTTTTAAAAATTGGACGCCTATGTTTTAAGTTGAGTGACCACCTATCATGACACCCAATTTCATATCATTCGCTTCAGTCATTTTTACGTGATGCTCGACCACAAATTTACGCAGTTTGAAAGGATTTTCGCAAACTCTCAAAATCCAACGCCTATGTTTTAATTTGAGTGACCACCTATCTTGAAATCCAATTTCATATCATTCCCTTCAGTCGTTTTTACGTGATGCTTAAACAAAAAAAGTGTCACGGACAGAATGACAGAACGACAGAATGACAGAGAGACAAACTTTTTTTTTAGGGTCGCATCGGATTCCCGGGTGCTTGAAACGGATAGAAATCGCAAAATTTTTGAATTCCAAGAAATGTACAGACAAAAGTCTAATTTTATTTATATAGAAGATGGCTTATTAAATTTCAGTGAAGTCTTTGTATGTGAATAGGCATTCAAATGGCGTGATTACGATTTCTTACGTTGAAAATAGGTACGTTGAAAAGATCTTTGAAAGTGTAAGATTCCCTTTAATGAACATTGAAGGAAGTTTAGCTTGTGCTATCACCCGTACATTTTACCAGGGCTAATGATTATGACAGAAATACGTAAGATTCTATTAAACGCCACTTAGTAAGGAGATCACGTTAATACCATTAAATAATTAAGTTATAATTCTGAATTGAATTTCTTTACTTGTTTCTAAAATATATTTATTAATTGCAACTGAAAACCATTCAATTCTTGTTTAAAAGTTTATATTTTTACATAGGATTTCACTGAACTATATACTTTTTATTGCATTATTGCATAGACAAGTAATACACTATGTAACAATTGTTTAATTGAATTTTGAAAACAACTGACTGACATTCTGTTAACGCTTAATTTACAATGATCAGTGAGAGAATTGAATTTACAAAAAATAGATTCAATTAATTGCATCTGTCAAACAACGCTTAAATAAGCTATCTAATTAAAGGAAAACATATTTAAGAAAAGGTATTGAGAAAGATCATATATTTATGTTTCTATAATCGATTAAGAAAAAAATTTCTTTCGATTTTAATCATTGAACATGTTAACGTAAGCTGAATCACAACTGATCTACAGATTTCAAAATTCTACGGAGAAAATTAAGTAACTGTATATACTTTCGTCTTATATTTGACTTCATAGAAAATATTTACTATTTAAACTATAATCGGATTGTTTTCAATCGACACTTACAGCTTTAAAAGAAATTGTCTTTTCATAACTCTTTAGATTTAAAATTATGTCTTATGAAAACTGGTATGACAACTGTATACATCTCAAGCGTATTTGTTCACCGTATATATATGTTTCAGTGCGTGACCCACAATGTAATTGCCAATACAGTTGCTTCATTTTTAGATGTACCATTTGGAGAATAGTTTATTAACAGCAATTGATTATTATTTTCTTGTGTCTTTATGTAGCAATGAGTACACTTCATAAATATGGATTGTGCTGACATCTTTCACCATTCGTAAGTTTTGTTTACCTGTGAATCTTATTTGAATGTATATTTTGAACTCTCTATTGATTTGTTAAACCAAGGACGAATTTTTGGATATAACCGAGGTTATGCAATTGTGGTTATGTGGTTATCCAATCGTGGTTGTGTTGTTATGCAATCAATTGATTACTGTCAATAACGGTAACCTAAAACATTGCAATTGTTGACTTAACTGTAAAATTTAAAGGAACAAGATAAACAGAAACCCAGAGTCAACTAATCTTCAGAAAACAAATTTGAACTAAAGAGTCATAGCCCAAAAAGAAACGTATAATTAAAACAGACTGCGTTATGTTTAGATTTAACTTACGTACAGCATGAAAACAAATAGATCATTTAATTGAAAATGAGTTGGTTCTTACTCTATGTGGTCCAAGTTAAATGAATTCTCTTAAATTACTTACGTAGATGAGGACATCTATTAACTAATGTAATTGAAGATGCAGAGAACAGGTATTTGTAGAATGGATGGAATGCTTTTTCGGACTCAAAGTTTATGCAAGTACTTGGCTGATAAATAGTTGCTGAAGCATTCAGGTGTTATGACACACGATACCTCACTGATGAGCCTGAACACTGTTCAGTTGCACATTAGATAAGATGAAAAGAAAAACATGTAACTGGATGGACGGTCTTGTGGGTATACACAGCACAAACTACCGAATATCACATGTTTGAAGACAATACACGATATACAGAACGGTATGGGAACACGTTAACTTTGTCATATACAACATGAAGATAATTCGTCAATATTAAATGGCATTTCCTTAAACACTACTGAAATTGAATTGAACAGGTCTTTTTTTTTTTAAATCAGAGATAAAATGATTGTTTTTTTAATTCACAGAAAACTCAGAATATATTTAGTATGAAATTTATTACCACATAAATATTAGTGAGATATATCTTTCGAAAGACAAAATATGGGGAATTTAACGGCATTAAATTCATTAAAAAATAACAAAGGAAAGCCTATTGCAAACTTGCAAGAAAATAATAAAAAAAATGAAAAACGCACGCAATAATCTCATAGCTTTAATAACTAGTTTACTTGAAATGGATTACTACTGTATAATTGAGAAAGTTCTCAGTTTAAGCTGAGTTTACATTGTTTAAAACTTTTGACATTTATTAACAACATAGCTATTTCACAATTATTATAAGAACAAAAAGCAAAGTAGGGAAATGTGGTATATCAAAACCACACCGTATTTAACAAATACAAGTATCACGTTAATTACTGAAACTTGATGAAACCCAGGAATTTAGAAAAATTTCATATTACACTGAAATGAGTAATTACGGGGGCGACAAATTATTAACTTAATTATTAAAGTAGATTCATATACTCATGTTCTCAAGTTAAATGAAGTACAGCCAATTTGAAATTTTGCGTTGACGAAATACTTAAATGATTACCATTTGAAATTTAACCGTAGTATTTCTCAAACTTACATTCAGTTTATTTCGCCACACTAAAATTTCCTCATTACGTCTTTTTTTTATACATGCGTTAATTTTCTTAAGAATTTGGCTTTTATAAAAATCCGAAAATAAGATTTATGCTCAGCACTGTCTCTATTTAGGTTATAAAATGCAAAGAGATTTAAAGAGTTGCTTTTCACAAAGAAAATCCCCCCCTCTGCGAAATCCCAGACATCATTCAACTAAGATCTGCAGCTGAAGAATTCTGCTTTTGAAAGAGATTAAAGAAAATAGAACTATCCTATTTCCCTAATGCGTTTTCATTCCAAAATCAAGTACAGTAGAACTTCAATGCAGCAGCTCAGAATTAGCGGATAACTGTGAATGCTTCAATGTTCAGATTGCGCACTATGGATGACGTCGGTACTAGGCTAGCTCAGTAGCGTGCAGCTGGAAAAAAATACATTCAAGCCAAACAGATTGAAGGATTAATTCTCAACTGGTGATCCTTGGATGCGATGATTGGTTGATGGTCCTGTGTTGCTGAAAGATGATTTCATTTCAGATTATGTTCTATCGTCCATTACGTATACTATTTCTATTGTGATCAAAAGTGCTTAGAAAAATATAAAGGTTCTTCCGAATAGAAATTAGAGTTAACTAGAACGATACCAGAAGAATACGTAGTTATCCGAATTTTAGTTTTGAAATGCATCTTACTAATGTATGAAGCTGAATTTGGTTTGGCGATTGTCTTTGTTTTGTAGTTGTAAAATGGAGTTTTTATAGCGTCTTTAATTTGGTTAACAGGCAGTTTTCGTATAAATATGAAAAAAGCCAGGCAAAAATTAATTTTATTTACAGAGAATTTCGGATAATCAACATTCTTATAAATTGTGGATTTATCATGAAGAATATTACTTTTTTTCGCAGTTGGGAAATCAAGGTATTTCTGTAAGTCAACGTTGTTTGCAAACAGAAATACGTCATAAATTTATTTTATTTATATATTTCTAAAAAAATGATATTTATTTTCATCGGTGGTTTTCTACAGGTTTCTTCTATTTCAAACAATTTTTAAGAATTTTTCATTATTCAGAAGTACGAAAAAACTTGTAGAGTCTGTTGCATTTTCACCATTCTTCTGAACGTTTGTGCTACATTAAACTATTAATTCAAACAAAATAACATATTTATTCGTTCTTGTGGATGTTTGCAGTTTAAATATATCTGACATATTTTTCTGTAGAGCTATATAACTGCTAAGTCACTTGTACAAGAACTTTTCCTTTTTTTCTGAACTTGCGTGCCAACCTGTGATTATATGAGTAAGTAATTTCCCTTTGTTCATTCATTGTATCGAAAATAGTACTACCGGAATTTATTTCAAACAATCCTAGTCTTTTTATCAAATTTTGTATACACAATGTGTTTGGGAGCTTATATCACAAAAACACATTGGCAAGAGATGATTTTCATCCGTAACCGATGTGTTATAGATGAACATAAAGATGCTGCAGTTGAATTCCGACGAAGATGTTGCAAGCATTTTAAAGCAGCTAAGTTGTATTTCGAAAAATTATATTAAAATATCTGCATGCGTTAGTTAATAAACCCAGACGTTAAATAATGTATGCAATTATTTTTAATCACACTTCTGCGCATGTTGCGTCTCTTTGTTGCTTGGGAGTGGAATTTTCAGTCCCTTTGGATTAATTTTCCCTTATCACAGAAGCAATTAACGTCCTGTCTTTCAAAAGTGCCATGTAATTCATCCAAGTAACATTAACATATTTGTGTTTACAGGATGCAGTTCTCTAATGATATAACTGCTCTATAACTGGTGTCTTTATCTTCTGTGGCTTAATTTAAAAATTCGGTTATTACAGTAACACACTATGCTGTTTAGTATAAGTGATCATCTATTGCAACAATATAATCTCCTGCGTAATATATTACGTGCAAGTAAAATAGCTTATTTCATTTTATAATGTACTAGCTGAAGTACCCGTTCTTCGCACGGGAATGAATGGACTTTTTGATATTACGATTTGTGGTGATTACTATTTATTGTAATAAAGAGATATAGCAAAATGGATATCGCTTTATAATGTGTTCAATAACCATGCATACCGAATTTCAAGGCAATCGTTTGTACGATGCAGAAGGTCATGCGGCGTAGCGCAATCTAGTGGCGAGTTTTAGCAAAACGGATACGGCGGAAATATTCTTCGCATTCAGATATCGATGAATACGAAATTTCAGGACGATCGGCTGGACAGCCCTGTGAAGTTCATGTGTTGACGCGACATCTAGTGGCAAATTATATAGGAAAATGGATAGCGCCAAACTCTTCCCCGTGTTCAAATATCTATGTATATTTTCATAGCGATCAGTTGCACAGTCAAGAAGTGATTCACTGAAGTGCGATCTAGTGGTTAATTAAAGTAATGATTTGCTACAGTGCCGTCAAGTGGCGAGTTATAGCAAAATGGATAACGCCAAAATATTCTCATTGTTCAAATAGCTATGTATACTGATTTTCATAGCGACCGTTTGAATGGTCAAGAATTTGGCCTGCTGCAGCGTCATCTAGTGGCGAGTTAAAATAATAATGCATTGCAGTGCCATCTAGTGGTGAGTAACATCAAAAGGAACACAGTTAGAATATATTCTTCGTGCTGAAATGTGTAAGTATAAGAAATTTTTTGCCGGTCGGTCGAACGGTATAGAAGTTGATGCGTTGCAGCGCCATTTAGCGGCAAGTTAAAGCAAAATGGATAGTGAAAAATATTCTCCGTGTTCTAATATCCGCGTGTACCAAATTTATCGAAATCGGTTGAACGATATTCGCATAGTAAACGGCTAAACGGAATAGAATTCGACGTTCTGCTGCGCCACCTAGTGGCAAGTTAGATGAAAACGGATAGTATAAAAAGCTTCTCAATGATAAAAGACTTAGGTGACCCAAATTTCATTGTGCAACGGTGCTAAAGTTTTTCAACCTCATACACACATACCAACATTCATTTTTATCTATAACCAGTGTCATTATATATCCCAGTCTGAAATAAAATCCAGTTTCAAATCTAAGCCTCGGCAAAGTGCCAACATACGCCATTGTGCAAGCGTTTTTTCAGGAAATCATTCGAAGCATTGACTTAGCAGCAATCAATATGGGAAATGGTTCGACCGCGAAAAAGTAAAGCAAGCCTTTATTTCAAAAGTGGAATCCCTTAATACAGCCGACATTTTTAAAATTATCAACTATAACGTGTTTTATTCATCGTTACTCCTATGTAGTAAATGAGAAGATTTCAATTTTCTGAAATTTGGCGGAATTCCCCCAACTTAAATCAATGTACTCATTTGGCGAGAATTCTGTAGATAGATCGCATGAAATCCCTTAACAACTGCATTATTTCTTCACGGATCATTAAAATTTAACGCTGTATTCTAATAAAACCTTTACACTTGTTTTCAAAAATCTATTTCCTTAAGCTCTCAATAAATTGCGCCAAGCCGAAATCTGTGCAAACCGCTAGAATTCACTTTCTCAAAATCGGCATTTGAGCCATTTTATTTTTTCGCCAAACTAAAAAAAATTACCTATTAGCCTCGGTAATCTTCAATTCTTATTGTTTTGCGTATAAAACATTTCATTCCTGCTCTGATTTCCAATGCACACAATATTATAATTAAAAAAAATAACCTTACGAATATAAACTAACAAAAAAATCATTATTATTCTTTTATTTTTACTTTGAGAATTTAAAACATCTTATTCGGCAAAATCGCCAGACATGACAACCACGATCCTTATTTCACACTTTTTTCACTACAGGGGTTACAATTACGGAAAGCTTTTTGCGTGTAGAACATAAAAAATCTCTTAAATTCCGGGAACGGGTGGACTTTCAAAGTTTTAAAGGGGACTATGATTTATTCTATATTATTTTACATATCTGTGCAAAATTTCAGGCTGATATGTCCATTTTTGTGGATTTGTATACAACTCAAATCCACAAACAAACAAACAAACAAACAAACAGAATTTCATTTTTATTTATAATATTAAAGGGACAAAATATTATTCACCGCGCAGATTTATTTTAATAAATAGAAATGAAAATGTCGAACCTGTAATGAAAGCACATCAAAAATTACGCAGTAAAGAAAAAAAAAAAAGACTACAAATATTCTGTTCAACAATCTAAGTGTAATAGTCACAAAAATCTGCCGGGAAAATACAAAGAATTTCTATTCCAATCCAAGCATTTCTATTTTAGTGAAACTTCATGTATTTTCTACAAAAAGATGTAAAATAGAATCAACCTTTTTGAAGATCTAAAATGCAGAATTTTTTTTTTGTATTTTTGTTTAAAGGAAAAATAAGTGGTATATGCTAACGAAAGTCTTGAATTATCACTCTTTCTCTTTTTCCACACGCGCGCATATATATGAATATGATATGTTTAATGAAGCAAACAGAAGAGATTTATAGCTGGCAATCGCAGAAAGCTAATTATTACGTCATGAAAACATTACAACAGTAAAACCCTTGCTAGACCTGAACACCAAAACAAGAAATTCGTAGAGTGATCCCAGAAACTGCCGTATGCATATGTTTACATCACATAATCATCTGCGATATACAGGGCGAGAATGCAAACGGCAATACAATTAAACGCAAAACTGGCGTCAGCGGGAACTGCCTGCGTGAAATGTGGTATGACGTTTGCAAAAAAAAAAAAAAAAAAAAAAAAAAAACAGGATTCTGTAGGAAACTAATCTTGAAGAAATCCGGGAAATAAGAACTCTCTCTGCATTTGTGAAAAGAAAAAAAAACGACTTTAGAGGAAAAAAGCAATTTTAGGTAGATGTGCGCTAATTCGATTTAGCTTTAGATTAACAATTATCTTTCATTATATATATCATTTCATATGCAGAAGGAAAACAAAGATATGTAATCGTTTATTTAAATATTAAATTTTGTCTGCTTGCGTGGGTTATGTAACAAAGTACGGGGCGAGAAAACTTTAATACACCCACCTTGTCATTTCATTCAGAATGAAAGATTTTATTATTTTTTAAAATAAAAAAGAAAATAAACAATTTATAAAACGCGAATGAGATAAATTGTTGAAATCCGTGGTATCAAATGTTTTTTTTTTTTTTTTTTTTTTTACAAAAATTGCTTTGTGCGAGCTTTTTCCCCCTTATATTTTTTTTACGGGAAGAACAAAGTATAAGGATTGTTTAAAGTTGGAAACTGTATATGTGAAGTTAAATTTAATTAAACTACAAAATTTTTTCTTTAAGTGAGAGTTCTAACCTGTTTCCATAAAAATCACCGTTCTTGTAATTTGAAGGGCTTAATGGTGCAGTTTTCTACTCTTAAAAGTATCAGCATTTTTACCGTGCATTTGTGTCTCTAAATCTCACTCTTAATGCTTTTAGATCAGAGGATTTACGGTTACTTTACTTTAAATTAAGAACAAGTGAATGTTTTTCTAAAAGCACTTACATGCCTCTTTTACAAATATTCTATAAGTGCTGAGGTTTTTAAATTTTTGACTAAAACTATGTTGAATTTTTATACGTTTACGTAAACAGAAATTAAACACAATGATATTTAATTAAAAAAATTGCGAGGTAGGGCCAACTTAACATTAAGTTAGCCCCCCACATATTGCTTTGCGCATAACTTTTTTGGATTTAGGGTGCAAACCATCAAACTTAAGTGCAAGACGGTGCAAAACGAGCTCTTTCGAAAACTGTAATTCGTTTCTAAATTTGCGTTCATGGGGTGGGGCTAACTTAATGTTAAGTTAGCCCCCCCAAATTGTTTTGCTTATAACTTTTTTAGGGTTAGGGTGCAAAACGTCAAACTTGGGTGCAAATCGGTGCAAAACGGGTGCAAAACGATGACATAAAAATATTTGTAAAACTCGAATGAGGGGGGAGGGCAACTTAATGTACCTCATACGTAAGTGTAATATACATATATAGATTATTCATATGCATGTTAAATGTGATTTAAAGTAGCATTGTATCCCCAGCAGTTCCTGTCTGTTTCCTCCAGATGTAACGTGATCACATGTTAGGACCCTCCTTAAAAAATCTTTCGTCCAAGGCACCTTCACCGAAGGCAGATGCTCCTTGTGTAGGCTGATTAGGCTTAACAGTCAGCGGCAGATGGCAGAAATGGATATCGTCATGGAAGGATACGATGGTCTTGATGTTCCAGAACACGATTTCGGAAATTTTGACGGAATGGTGGAGTTTCTTCCAAGCTCTGTCTTTAAAAAAATGAAGAGAACATCATCAAGAAATTTACTAGATGCAGCTATGAGGGCAAAGTATCCCTGTCATCGCTTTCCAAGTTCCAGATGTCTTGAGATTTACTGTATAGTTATTCTACCAAGGAAGACTCTAGGCTGAATTTTCTCAGGGAGCTATTAAACTTTTTAGATAATTTAGAAATTGCTCGCAATGCAAGATGAACTTGCGGAATTGTTAAGCATACAATTATAAAGTTCAAAAACAAAAAAAGCTCAAAGGAGACTATGGCCCATGTTTCCTTCACTGGAGCCCCCCGTGTATTCTACCGAAGCGAAGACTTTTATCAATTAGATCATACAATGATGCTGTGGTCTTTGCGTCAATAGGGACTGAAATAAAATCGTCACCTGAAATGGATTAAATTCTTTCCAAATTCATGAAGAGATATATCATTTAGTTTCACCACTTTGTTCAAATGACACTAATTAGGTCATTTCATATACATTTTGCAATGTCAGCATATGGCATGGCCACCTCCGGTCTTTATGATGACTTGCAAACCAACCCTAATATTAACTCAACTTTAACTGCATAAATTTAATGGCAAGTACTGTTAAAACAACGAAGCATGATTTTCGTTGTAATGAGTCCAATATTTTTTTTCAACACTTTACTAAGTATAAAGAACAATAAGATATGGGATGGTGAAGCTGAACGACTTGGCGGGTAGTAAATTAAAATAAGTTTGACAAAAAAATAGCAGCAAGGAAATAAAATAAATTTATAACTTTCCAAATGATTTTCTGTTTCTTTATCGTGGGGTTATCTGGGATTGGAAATTAAAAAATAATAAAATACATGCTCTTTATATTTTAAAACTGCAAAAATTTTTGGACAGTGCATTAACCCTTTAACGCGCAGTGATCCC